>JANBXA010000570.1:0-126876 GCA_030556225.1 Cricetiscus sungorus
CTCCAACTGTGAAGCAGTCTCCTACAGTGTCTGAGCAGACTCAAAAGCAGAGTCATAGTCCTCAAGCAAAATCACAACACTCAACCGTAATGTCACAGCACATACTCCCAGTGTCAGAGATTCTCACATGGAGTTTCATGGTCACAACAGTAATACTAAAATTCACAGCATGCATCACACACTGCCGCAGCACTCTCACAAATAGGCCCATTACTCTAGCACAGTGTCACAGCATTTATGCACAGTGTTGCAGGGTTCATGTAAATTGTTGTAGTTCTCATAAACACTGTCAATGCACTCACGTATAGTATCAAAGCACTTACCAACACTCTCACAGGAGTTTCTCACATGTCAGATCACACTCAAACAGTTTCTCAGCACTAATGTCCATGGTGTAAATGTCATTGTAAAGGAATCACAGAATTCACACTGAGTCAGCACACTCAACAATGGTCAAAACACACTCTTCCAGTGAATAAGTACTTTAGGACAGTGTTTTCTCACCCTCACTGTGTCACAGCTCTGAAGCACTGATTCACAACTGTAACATTTACAGTGTCAACCCTCTTGGAAAGAGTCACATTACTCTCATGTTTTTGTGTTCAATGTGCTTGTGTGTGTATTTATTTATCTTTGCGCTTTTGTGAATGGCTACAATTATTCACTCACCTATTTTCTCCCCATATTTGCACCTATAGCATCGGGTCAAGCTGTTCTAAAAGTAAGAGAATGAACAGAAGCTTATTTTCATTTCAGTAAATAGAAAAGGATTAAGTTAGAGGCCATTAATGCTATTGTCTCCATTCTGGAAATAAGAAAATTGGAGCATGTGAAATATGTTTGAATACTTGTCAATGTAGTTGAATGGCATAATGATGCCTTCATTGTCATGTGTATATCACTATGAGCATGTAGTTGTTTAATAGACATGAAAATAAGAATAAATCAAGAATGAGTCTTGCATTTGGCTTAAAATCATTGACTCTATAAAGTTATTCTATAAGTGGGTATGCTTATTTTAACATGTGGGAGGTGTACAAGAATGTGAGAGAATATTGGATCATAAAGGTTGACTGGAAACCCTGATGAAATTCGATATGCCGTTATCATGGTCCAAGAACCAGAGAGTGGATTAGATGTAGTGTTAACACTGGATATTTTAGTGTTCCCAGATAAGTATCTTATAAATATTTTAATGACATTATTTGTGGAAATTGATTCTCCTAACCAAGTCATAACCAAATCCCTGGAAGTTGGCCTACAGCTATTAATATAACACAATTCCAAATTACCTAATATCAGGAAATATAGTCTGTAGAGAAGCAGTTCAAAGACTTTTGTTGATGAATATCATCTTTCCTAATGAGTAAAACTATGGACTAAGAAGTTAAAAAGAATCACAATTATTCAACAAAAGGTGAGTTTTCCATTGTCAACTTAATTCAGGAAAGTGTTAATCCATTCGTTAGACTAGACTGAGGAACAATTGGATAGTAGTTTACCTCTAATGAGGAAGGTGCCCAATATCAACTATCTGATATCCTCTTAAACCCTGGATCCACAGTGACATTTAATCATTTACTAATTATACTACTGAAATCTGTGATTAAATAATCATTGGTTTATGGTGTTTGGCACAATGTTACCTTGTGTGTGTCCAGTATGGCAGACTATATCATCGTCCGATTATGCAATTATTTCATTATTAAAATAGGGCATTAGATAATAGATGATAGGTGGATTTTTACACCTTGTTGCAGATAATTGTGGCAAGTCATTTCATTATTTGATTATTTAAATCAATTATGGTATCATTTTCTTATCTCCCTACGGATGAATTATGAGATATTGTCTCATTACTCATTCACCATAGTGTTAAAGTCTAATATTAAATAATCAATGATCTCTTGAGTTTTGCCAAGTCTTGTGGAATTCAAGTGAAAATACCATCAAATAATTCAAGTTTTTAATTACTTATTTATTAAAATATGTCATTATTTATTTAGTGATGACTGGAGTTTGAGGCACATTATAGAAGTCAAATGTGCTAGACCATCATATTATATGATGTTATACTGATTTACTTTTAAAATTGGTCATTAAATAATCAAAGACCTTGTTTGATCAAGTATGCCAGATCATGTAAATATGTAACTGAATTATTTAAAACTATGATGACATTATGGACCACTAGTCTGTTTTGGAGTCAGTTTGTGGGAATTGATGATGTGATATCATATTATTACTTGGTCCCATAGTTATTTAAATAGATCATTACATCAGCCATGATACTTCAAGTTTGATGCCACCTTGCTGAAGTTTATGGGCAAGGTTATCTAATTATTTATATATTTGATTGTTTAGATAAATCATTATTCCAATAAAAGTTCAGTCTGACTCCACTATGTGTGATTTAAGTATGCAACATCTCATTATTCAATTATTTTATTATTATATATTAATTATTTAAAATGATGATGATGTTATCCTTCATGACTGGAGTCTGGCCAGTCTTCCCTGGAAGTTAATTGTGCCTCATTATTTAATTACCCATGTATTAATTCTTTGACAATCACTGGAGTTTGTTTCCACCTTATGGGCATTAAGAGTGCAGCACCATCCAATTATTTACTTATTTGATTACTTCAATGATGATGGGGTCATCAGTTTAGAGTTCGGCTGCTGTGTAGATGATTGGAGCCAGGAGCAGCACCCAGAGCTTGAGGAACACTGTGAGATCCAGTGATTAATGATTACATAATAATAGATTTTAATGATTAATTGATTAAGTAATTTAAACAAACTGGATGGTTTTGCATTATCAATTCATTATCAATTCACCAGAACTGAGCCATGAATGATACAACCATCACAAATTTTAAATACTCAAAATCTTATCTAATGAACACTGTCTTGCACATCTCATGACACTCCACCAAGATACTGCAGTCATATTGAGGCTACTGTAGTGACTGGGTCCAAAATAGCATGGGCTGTGGCAGCAGTGATGGAGAGGTGCCTTCACCTGCAGAGCCAAGAGAGGACATCTCCTCATTCTCTGTGATGTCATCCCCAGCAATGCTGCCTTGGCATCCACTCTGATGCTGCCTGTGCCACTGGTGCTGCTGCTTGTCCTTTTCATAGAAGAGGTCAGTGTAAACAGGGATGTGGATGAAGAGCTTCAAGGTGCTCCTTGTGATTGCCATACTCTACACTTGTCTTAGTCATATCATGATGCTTCCTCTAGGTGAGACTCTGATCATTTCTCCACTTTACCTTTGATTTTGGGAATATGTCCTCCCCAGAGACAGAGAGAGAGAGAGAGAGAGAGAGAGAGAGAGAGAGAGAGAGAGAGACCTCGTGTTTCTGTGTCATGCCTGGCATTTCTAGGAACTCACAGCTCCCCACATATCTCTACCCAATAAAGTTACAGAGGGACTTTTGTAATCTTACAGTTGGTGTCTCAGGGAGCTATGTAGAGAGGGAGAATGGGAAGACATTAGACAAGAAAGTAACCAGGAGGCCAGGGCAATGGTATTCACCTAGCAGTCAACTTAGAAGATATCAACAGTGTGAACGAGGGCTTCTGTAGTCTGTCTGTGTTTATATGAGGCTGGCTCTCTTTTCTGTATTGAAAAGCATTTCCCTACAAAATATGATATACCGTCTGGGTATTCCTATCCTGGATACCTTGGATGGAAGTGTATAAAGGAGGCAGGGAGGGAGATAAAGATAGTGGAGGAGGTAGCTATGAAGGTGGACAGATATAAGGTAAGAGAAATCTGTGTGTGCAGGTTCAGGTGTTTTGGTGTGGGATGGTCATTTTACCCACAGGTTGATGTGTTGTTCTATGATGTGTATGTACACTTGTTTCTTTCATATTTGTCTGGTTCTCTGGAGGTAAAGGATGAAGGAAACTAGAGGGCATCCTGTGGGAACACCTGGAATTTTTTGAGAAGTCCCTGTACTGGAAAAGGGAGGATATATGCTATAAGCACCCTGTGTGACAACAGAGAATTGTGTATTTTTCCTAGGTGTGTAGCTTGCATTTCCTCAGACCACTTGAATCTGTTGTGCCTATGACAGTAAACACATAGGTGTATATATACATAAGATCCAGAAAGTCCCATATACGAGTGTGTCTTGTGGACTTACGAGAAAGGAAAGAGATATTTCCTAAGTAGTCTTTGGTGAAAGGGATAGAGTGGAAGGCTGTGGACAAGAGGTAGATTTTAGCAGACGTGAAAACATCTAATAATAGGTGTCTGGTGATTCCTAAGATATGGTTAAGTAGGGGACACTGAGCTAGCCTTTGGTAGTCAAGGATGCAGGTGGGATGGTATGTTTATTGTTTAATGTGTCCTTGTGTCCACATCTATGGAACTGGGCAGCCTGTTTTCTGGGACAATGTCAAGGTTGCCCCAAGTCCCCTGATGGTTCATGTTTTAGATCATGTGGTGGTAGCATTCCACCTGAACACTGATGGAGGGTACCATGGGGATGAAGACCAAAAGTTCAGCTTTGTCACCTGTACATCACGAAACTGGTTCCCTCATGAGTGCACACATCTGCTTTCAGTTTAGCTTTTGTCCATCCCAGAAGCATTCTTCCTGGTGAGAAGATATTGCTAAGCTTAGGTCCTCAATGGGTTGGGTTGTCCTCATCTGTATATCACCATTACACCTTCCTATTTGTATCTACTCTTGGATACCACAACCCTGCCTCCCTACCATTCCTCCATCGCTGTATCAATCTATTAGTCCATTTCTTGGCTGTCAGGCTTGACTGTAATTTGGTTTTCCCCAGTGTACAATGATTTAGCTGACCAAAGACCATCCTGGCAGCTGAGGTGATTATGGATGGCCATGATTAGGTAGATAGCTTCTGGATCTCAGATGTTTGTGGGGAGTGACCTTCAGAATAACTTGGATGGGCAGCTAGGGGCATCACTCAGGCCCAATACCCATGTTCATGACATTGGTTGTTAAGCACCTCTCTTATGCTACAGACTGGTATGACTGGCATGATGTTTCTGTAGGCTTTACTAAGGCTTTTCCAGTGTTCTTTCTTGGGGTCTTCTGAGGAATGTCAGAGTCCAAAAACAAATTGTGTTAGGGCAGTGAAGAAGATAACTCTGAGTTCTGTGACTCCCATCTCTCCTCCATACCCTGTCTCTCCAGACCCTTTGGAATTCAGACCTCAGAGCAGTGCAAGTATTCCATTTCTGGATTGCCTTGGTTGCTTTTTGGCTATTTTGGAGTATGATGCAAAAGGAATTCGTAGGTTTGTTTGTTTTTGTTTTTGTTTTGTGTTTGGAAGCCACTGAGGGAGTGTCCAATAATGTCCTGAGTACAATTCTGGGTGCACTAATGACATCTAACAGAAGACATTTAAAGGACATGCCATCACATCTTCTTATTTCTTTTGTCATGGCTGCAGGCTGCCTAGAGAGGAGCTCTAAGTGAGGACCCATAAGACCTAAGCAGGTTTCCTGCATTCTCCTTGGCACAGGAGAAAACTTGAAGGAAGTAGGGTCCTGGTGCCACAGTATGGGCACCAGGTGCTTAGCTTGCTGTGCCTAGGTAATTCAGTCTCCTGGGTCCAGAGTGCCCACATCAGGCAGGATCAGTGGACAAGTCTATAAGGACACTGCATCCTGGCCTACATCTGGCCTGATGTGTTTAATTGCCCATACCACTGCCTAAAGCTTGTGCACAGTACCACCTGCCCCCCATTTGTTCCTGAACATCCCCAGCAGCACCCACACTAAACTTTTGGAAAGCACACACTGCGCAGTATGCCTGGCCTACATTCAGTGTCTTGGGGCCAGATTGTCATTTTCTTCCATTCATAACTCCTTGACTGCCATCCTTTATCCACATTTTAACAGTGTTCTGTATGGATTTCCTTTAGTTTTTCTTAGACATTTTTTTTATAGTTCTAAGATACAGGTTTATTTCAGTGTCTGAGAATCATTAGAAAAAGTTTCTTATCCAGAGAACAACACCTGAACTTTTGAAGGGGTATGGGAGGCACTAGCCTCATGATCATATTCAAACTGGCATAGAGTTCAAGGCAGGGATTCAGAGTTTAAGCATCCAGAGTAGAGTGTGAACTAAAGAGTATGCAAAAGATCCCAGGCATATCTGTAGATACCATGCAGACCAGTTCAGGATTCCTTGTCCCTAAATCCCCAATAGGCTTGCTCTCTGATGCATGTTACCCATGCTATTGGCATGTCCTGAGTTTTGCTAACTACCTCATCTTGCCTTACATCTGGAAGAACAGCCTAGATCGCAGGTTGAAAGCCTGTTGTTCTGCATTTCTCTGTCCAGATATCATCTCAGCTGTTACAACACTTAGAGAAGTTTCTGAATTTGAAAGACTGCACAATCTAGAGAATCAGAACATATATATTAAAAAATATATCATGTCTGGGTTTATTATTTGTGTGTTCTTTGGAAAGGAACTTCTGGAAAAGCACATAATAAGTCCCAGAGAGATATTAGAATATTAGTGTGTACTATAGTGGTGTTTGCTAAGGTTTTATATGGACTTAGATGTTAGCATTTACAAAAAGTTTCCAGTGTGCCATGCTTCAGCTCATGATAAGGTGGTCACAAAGTCAGCAGTGAGTTGTCGTGTGTGTGTGTGTGTGTGTGTGTGTGTGTGTGTGTGTGTGTGTGCAGAGTCTGTAGTTGTACCCTGGTGGGTGAGTACATTTTGTGCAAATCTTATAAAAGGTGGCAGTACTGTAATTAGTATTGCTCAGTAGCAGAGTAACTCACACCACCTCTGTACACCCACTGAGCACACTCAGTATCCTCAGAACAGTTGACTCCAGGACTCTGGGGGAAATGCAGAGTTGCAAAAGAATACACAAGTTGGACTCAAATAGGCAGAGAAGTGGTCTTCTTCTTAGAGCCCTCTTGCAGGATCTCATAAATGTGGAGGATGACCCCTGTAGACTTTCCATGTACATGGGAGAACAACAGTCTGTTGAGAACAGAAAATTATATCCCTACTGAATATGGATTATCATTTGAATACAGACAGAAATAATATATTTGATGTCATGGATGCAAGTGTAAATAGGATCCAGGGATACAGGGATATAGAGATAGAAGAGGAGGTACCTGTGAAACTGGATATATACATGGATAGAAAAATGAGATTTGGGGTTCAATTTTATGTCATTTTTATGGCATGTTCTTTTAGCATGCAGGCTGGTGGGCGAAAACATTCTGTGTATGGAAACACTTTTTCTGTTCCATTGATACAAGACCCTTGATAGAAATCCTCAATTCGTCTTGGGGGTTTCATCTGAGGAAACACGGAATTTTGGGGGATATACATGTGTAAAATGGGGGGTGGATATTTGCTATAGGCATCGATGTGTGACAATCAAGAATACCTTATTTCCCCTACATGTCTAGGTGGCCTTTCCTCTGTCTATTTTAATAACTTCAGAGAGCTCTGAGTCCCCTGTCTTCCTAGACTTGGGCACAGGTAGATGGGTGTCTACAGAGGATTAATTAAGTTCCATTTCTGAGGGTAATTTGAGGACTGTGTAAAACAGCATTTTTCTAAATGGACCATACCAGGAAGTGGATAATGTCAGGATGTGGAAGAAAAAATATTGTGACACTGGTGATACATTGATTAATATTTATGAAAGACAGTCTAAATCAAAATAGCCAAACAGCCATACTGAATATCTTTAGAAGCTATATCTAAAGATACTGTCTGAAACTTAGTACAAGGACTCACGATTAAGAAATAGAGGAAATTTTGTAAGGAGAAGACCACACAGACTTCATAAAATTTATCCAGTCTTGAAAAAATACATCATGATTGGGCCAGTGTGCATCTTCAACAATTCCCCACATGCCAGGATGTTGCTGGGTCTGCTCTGAGCACAAAGGAGCCACATATCCATGCAACATAAACCTAAGGCCGCACTTGCCTAATCTTTGGTCCCCATATAAGGCCCTCTGTTAGACGAAAGACCTCCAAGGGAGCTTATATCATGCAGAGTTACAGACATTGAAACACTGGCCCACCTATGCCTACTGTGAGACTTGGGTAGAGAGAGAAACTCCACATTCAACAACTGGAAGGCGTGATAAGAAAAATGCCAATACAAGAAAACTCCAAACAATACAGGGACAAGCATGACACCACCAGAATCTAGGAAATCTAACCCAAAAACACCTGGAAACACCAAAGCCGATGAACTAGAATAGAACCAGCTATAAAATAATTTTGTAGAGATGATAGATGCCATCAAACAGGATGTGCAAAGATATCTTAAAGAAATGGAAGAAAAATCTAAAAGCAATGGTAAAAGTAGAAGAAAAGACAAGCAAAATATGCAAGAAATGAAAAAAAATCCTAAAGAAAGTAAGGAACACCAACAAAAAATCATTCAAACAGATGAAGACAACAATTCAAACAGTTACAGACCTGAAAACTGAAGTAGATATAATTAAGAAACACAAACTGATGAAATACTGGAAATAGAAAAACTGGGTAAAAGATCAGGACCTACAGGTACAATCATAACCAACAGAATACAAAAATTAAATAGAGAATCTCAGGCGCTGTAAATATGCTAAAAGAAATAGATTCATCGATCAAAAAAATTTAAATCCAACAAATATTTAACACAAAACATTCACGAAATATGGGGCACCATGTAAAGGAAAAACCTAATAATAACAGGCATAAAGGAAGTCTAAGAATACCAGGTCAAAAGTGCAGAAAACTTATTCAACAAAATCATTGAATAAAACTTTCCCACTCTGAAGAAGGACATACCCATGAAAGCACAAGAAGCATACCAAACGCCAAATAGATGGGACCAAAAAATAATAATCAAAATACCTAATATACTAAATAAAGAAAGAATATTAAGGGTAGCAAAGGAAAAAGGCCAAGTAACATATAAAAGCAGACCTATAAAAATTACACCTAACTTCATCATGGAAACTGTCAAGGACAGAAGGACCTGGATAGATGTTCTATACATAATGAGAGCTAACGAATGCCATCCCAGGCTACTATACCCAGAAAAACTCGCCATTACTATAGATGGAGAAAACAAGATATTCAATTTCAAAGCCATATTTACCCAAAACATATCCACAACTCCAGCCCTACAGAAAGATCTGGAAGGAAAACTCCAACCCAAGGTATTTAACTGCACTCACAAAGACGTAGGCAAAAGATACTCCCAGTTTACCATCCCCTCCCCAAAGAAAAAGTGGGGCAAATATACTCACAATTCATCTGCTAAAAACAAATATAAAACAAAAAAGAATTAACAATCCACGGCCCTTATTTTCCCTCTAAATCAAAGCTGTAACTTGCCTATAAAAAGACCCAGGCCAACAGAATATATACAAAGACAGAATCATTCTTCTGCTGCATTCAAGGAACACATCTAACCTTCAATGAAAGATATTACCTCAGGATAAAGTGTTGGGAAAAGATCTTCCAATCAAATGGACCTAAGAAGCAAACAGGTGTAGCTGTCTTAAGATCTCACAGCTTAGACTTCTATCCAAGATGAATTTTAAGAGATGAAGGCCATATTATATTTTCACAAAGGAAGTACGTCAGTACAAAATCTGAATTATGAAAATCTATGCCCCAAATGCAAAGGCACCAACATTCATAAAAGAAGCACTACTGAAGTTCAAAACTCTCATGAAACCTCACACACTCATAGTAAGAGAATTCAGCAAGCCAGTTCCTCCATTAGACAGGACCACCAGGCAGAAACTTAACAAAGAAACAAAGGAAAAAATAGAAGTTATGACACCATTATGTTTAACAGACAACTATACAACATGCCATCCAAACACAAAAGTATATACCTTCTTCTCAACTACACATGGAACATTCTCCAAAATTGAACACATACTAGGCAACATAACAAAGCTCAACATATACAAAAGAAAATGAGCAGTCCCCTGTATCTTATGAGACCACAATTGTTTATCATTGGAATTCAACAACAACACAAATCGAAGAAACACAACAAACACATGCAAACTGAAAAATGTGCAATTGCACCATTCCTGGGTCAAGGAAAACACACAAAGTAATTTAAGATTTCCGAGCATCCATAATGAATGAAGACACAACATATCCAAACATATGGGACACAATGAAAGCAGTGCTAAGAGGAAAGAAGGAATGATCATTGCACTAACTGCCTATATAAAATTAATTGAGGATAGTCACATTATAGAATTAACAGCACACTCAAAAGCCTTAGAACAAAATGAAACAAGCTCACACTGGCAAAATAGATGTCAGGAATTATCAATTTCAAGACTGAAATCAATAAAGAAGAAACTAGGAAAAAATACAAGTAATCAAAGTAACAAAGAGGTGTTTTATATTTTAGAAAATCTACAAACATATAGACAAAATTTATCCAGGCTAATCAAAAAGCAGTGAGAGAACATGCAAATTAACAAAAGAAGAAATGAAAAAGAGAACAGACACCAAGGAAATCTAAAAAATTTTCTGGTCATACTTTGAATACTGTACTCCACAAAATTCAAAAATCAAAGGAAATTTCTGGAAAGCTATCACTTACCAAAACTAAATCAAAAATAGATAATCAACTTAAATATACCTATAAAATCTAGTGAATTAGAAGCAGTCATCACAGCCTCATAACCAAAAAAGCCAAGGCCAGATATCTTCATTACAAACTTCTACCAGAAATTCAAAGAAGAGCTAATCCCAATATTTCTTGCAAATTTCCAGACAAAAGATGCAGAAGGTTCATTATCAAATTCTTTTTATGAGGAGACAATTACATTGGCATATGAGCCAAACAAAGACACAACTAAGAAAGGAAATTACAGACCAATATCGTTCATGAACATTGATCTTAAAATACTCAATAAAATACTGGCAAATAGAATCCACTAACACATAAGATAAATCATCCACCATAACCAAGTAGACTTCACCTCACTGATATAGGGATGGTTCAACATATGAAAATCTATCAGCATGATCCAATCAAAGTGCAAAATCATATTGTCATGTCACTAGATGCAGAAAAATTCTTTGACAAATTACAAAACATTTTTATGATAAAAGACTTGGAGATATCAGTGAAAACAGGAAAATTCCTAAACATAATAACAGCAGTAAACAGTAAACCAACAGCCAACAGCAAGTGAAAATGCATCATTTTCTCTGAGTATGAAGCTGGTTGAATTAGGAGTTCCTCTTTCTCAGTCCTCCAATCATATCCTTTTATTTCCATCTACACTTGTCTACATAATTTCTCCCTACATACCATTTAGTAGCATGTGCACCTAGCAACACATCTTGTAACATAGAGTGAACATAAGTCAATACAAAAGGGATATACAGATAGCAGGTATGGTATAGGTTCTAATCTCAAAATCATCTGAAAATGATCATTCAACAAATTAAGTCAACATCTATAATGACAAAAACGATAGTTTCTCTGAGTTCACTTACTCACAGCACCCAAGATATAAATTAGATGAATTTCAAATGGACCTTATCTAGTTGGAAAAGTGATGAGTCATCATTCAATGAAGAATAATGAAAGGACCCCTTAATGAAATAATTGTAATATTATTATCTAATTTTAGCCATTATGTCAGGACTAAGATAGTATCTCACAGATGTTTTTATTTGCATTTCCATGATGCCTAAGAATACCAAGCACTTTCTCATGTAACTTTCAGCAATTTTGGATTCTTGTATTGGCAATTCTCTATTATGTTCTGTACCACAATTTTCCATAGCATTATTTGGTGTTTTGGTGACTAGTTTCTTGAGTTCTTTGTATATTTTGGAGATGAGCCCTCTATCACATGTAGTGTTGGCAAAGATCTTTTCCCACTCTGTGGGCTGCCTTTTGGTCATGGCAACTATGTCCTTTGCCTTACAGAAGTCTCTCAGTTTCAGGAGGTCGCACTGCTACTGGTGTTTTATCCTTGAAGTGGCTTCATGTACCAGGGTTCCTGCTACTTTCTCTTCTAAGAGGTTTGGTATCGCTGGGTTTCTGTTGAGGTCTTTGATCCATTTAGACTTAAATTTTCTGCATGACAATAGACATGGTTCTTTTTGTAGTCTACACACCCTCATCCAGTTGTGCCAGTACCGTTTGTTGAAAAAGATTTTCTTCGTCCAAATGCCAACATAAAACTGAATCCAAACAAGCTTAAAGTGATTCATTAAAATTCAGGAAGAAGACAATTCTGCCCACACTCTTGGTAAATAGAAAATATTATATGTGAGTTACTTGCAAGGACAATAAGACAACAAAAGGAGATCAAGGGGATACAAATGAAGGGAAGAAATGAAACTGTCATTATTTTCCAATGATATGATAGTTTACATATGTGCTCCAAAAATTCTACTAGGGAATCTGTCCATCTGAAAAACATATTCAGCAAATTAGCAGGATACAAGATTAACTCAAGAAATATAGTAGCCCTGTTATATGCAGACAATTAAGTGGCTTAGACAGAAATCAGGGTAATATCACCTATAGAATAGCCACAAACAATGTAACAAAGCTTAAATTAATGTTTACCAAACAAGTGATAGATGTATATAGCAAGCACTTTGTGTCTTTAAAGCAAAATATTAAAGAAGATACCAGAAAATGAAAAGATCTCCCATGCTCTTAGATAGATAGGATAAACAGTAAAAATGGCAATCTTGCCAAAAGCAATCTACAGATTCAATGCAATCCCCACTAAACCCACAACAATTTTTCACAGATTTTGAAAGGATAATACTCAAATTTATATGTAAAAACAAAAGACCCAGGATAGCAAAGAAAAAAAAAAATCCTCTATGGGCACAAATAATAGACAGGTTGAAAAATGGAATTGAATCAAAAACCCTACCTAAGAACACCTGGTTTTTGACAAAACAGCTAAATGTATACAATGGGAGGAGGAAAGCATCTTCAACAAATGGTTCTTGCACAACTGGATGATGATATATAGAAGATTGTAGATAGACACATGTCTATCACCATGCATGAAACTTGAGTTCAAATGGATCAAAGACATCAACATTCATCCAGCCACACTGAGACTCTTAGAAAAGAAAGTGGTAGGTACTCTTGAATAAATTGCTACAGGAGACTGCTTCCAGAACATAATACCAGTGGCACAGACACTGAGATCAACAATTAATAAATGGGAACTCCTCAAACTAAGAAGCTTCTCTAAGGCAAAGGACACAGTTGACAAGACCAAACCGCAGCCGACAACATGGGAAAAGAATATCACCAATCCTACATCTGACAGAGGGCTGATCTTTAAAATATACAAAGAACTCAAGGAACTAGTCCACAAAACAACAAATAACTCTATTAAAAAATGGGGAACAGAACTGAAGAAATAAAACTCAGGAGAAGAAATAAAAAATGCTGAAATACACTTAATTGTTCAACATCATTAGCCATCAGAGAAATGCAAATCAAAACAACTTTGAGATGCTATCTTACTCCTGCCAGAGTGGGTAAAATTAGAAACACCAATGACAACTTATGCTGAGAGGATAGACAGAAAGGGGAACACTACTCCACTGCTGGTGTTAGTGCAAACTTGTACAGTTTTATTGAGATCAGTATGGTTGTTCCTCAGTAAATTGCAAATCAGTGTACCACAGGACCCTGCAATCCTCTTCTTAAGCACATGCCAAAATGATCTACATCCATGTAATAATGATATGTGCTTAACTATGTAGAGTCATTATGTCAAATACCAAGAACCTGGAAGCAACTTAGATGTCCCTCGACTAAATATTGGATAAAGTAGATGTGGCACATTTACACAATGGAATACTACTCTGCATAAAAAAATATGGAATCTTGAAATTCGCAGGAAAATGGATGAAATTGAAGAAACCATCTTGAACGAGGTAACCCAGTCACAAAAGAGGAATGTGGTATGTGTTCAATGGTATATCAATTTTAGAACCAGAGCAAAGTCTCACCTGCTTATAATTCACACCAACAGATAAACTAGGATGCAAAGAGGTGTCTCAGTGATTCATACAAGTACCCTCACAGAAGAGGAAAGGGACAAGATCCCCTGAGCATAATGGAAGTGGTGGAGCAATGAGTGGAGAAAGAGCTGTGAGAAAGACAAGAGGAGGAAAGAAAAGCACGTTGGCCTAGTAAGATTGAGTTAGGAGAGGAGTAGATGAGAGAGAGAGAGAGAGTGAGAGAAAGACATCATACAAGCAGGAGTCATTATAGGTTAGAAAAGAAAACTGACTCTAGAAATGTCCAGTGACCTATAAGACTTATCCCAACTATCAATTTGAGCAACAGTGAAAAGGCTACCATAAATTCCCTTCCCTGATAATGAGTTTGATGGCTAACTTATCCACAATTACAGAAACCTCATCTAGTAGCTGATAGAAGCAGAAACAGACATCTACAATTAAACACTGAGACAAACTGGAATCCAGATGCAGAGATGAAGGACCAGAGAAGGCTACAGAATCTCACAGAGACATATGACCTGAACAAGGAGAAGCTAAAGGGCCCCAAGACTGATAGCTGGGTACCCAGCATTAGATCAACTCAGATCCCGTAAATATGGGTCTCAGAAGTCCTGTACAGTCTAAGGGTCCTCTGAAAGTGGAAGAAGTATTTATACCTGGTACACAAAAGGATTTTGAGAGCACATTCCCGAAGGATGGATACTCCCTTAAGGTAAAGGCAGGAGGGATGTCCTAGTTCCTACTCCAAATGACTTTACAGATTTAGTTGTGCCCTCCTAGAGGCATTACCCTACATGTGGTGCAGGGGTGGGAATGGGAGGAGAGGGTGATTGGGTTACATAGAAGGGTAGAAGAGAGGGAGGGTTGGAGAGAGAGAGAAAGGGAACAATGATATTTATGTAAAATAAGAAAAAAAGGACTGGATATACAACTAAAAATCATTTTTCATGTTCAGAGCATTTCTCTGCAGAAAAGATGATGTTTAATCTTTGAGCAATGCAAATGATTTGAGTTAAAAATAAAATTGACTTTAAAATAAAAAATACCAATTAATCAAAAAATGTGATAATGCATACTTAACTCCCCAAGATGGGACTTGACTATTGATGGAATAGAGTATCATTTATTTAAATTATTATACAAATATTTAAATGATCTTGCATACTAACCCCTATCATAAATTTAAATAACTTAATTATAAAATTAGTTGATCTGGCATACTTGATCCCAAAAGGTGGCTCCAAATTCAGGTATTGTAGAAGATATAATCATTGTTTTATTAGACTATAACATCAAACAACCAGTTGGTATCACATCAGCCACTTCCCCAAGGTGGCTCCAAACCATATTCATGACTGATCTTATCATTGATTTAAATAAGTTAAGTACATAATTAAATATTAGATGGTCTTTCATACTTGAGTTCCACAATGTGGTGCAAATTCCACTGATTATCAATTATTTCGTGTCCTATTTTCATAAATAAATAATTACATAATGAGTGAATAAGATGGTCTGCCATACTAGACACCCACAAGTGGTCTCTTTTTTGGCTCCCACAATATTGTGCCAAACTAAACTGATGATGAATTAATCACAGATTTGAGCAGTAAAATGTGTAAATGATTAATGTTCATTGTTTATCTAAGGTTTAAGAGCATATCAGACATTTTATGTAAGCAGCTGCCTCATTAGAGATGAATTGCTACCCAATTATTCCTCAATCTAGTCTAACAAATGGATTAACATACTCCTGAAGGAAGCTGACAATAGAAAACTCACCCTTTGTTGAATAATTGTGAGTCTTTTCATCTTCTTCATTTATAGTTTGACTTCTTAGGGAAGATGACAGTCATCAACAAAAGTCTTTGAACTGTTTCTCCATAGACTATAATTCGTGATATTATGTAATCTTGAATTGGGTTGTATTAATAGCTATAGCCCAACTTCCAGGGTTTGGCTATGACTTGGTTAGGAGAATCAATTTCCACAAGCGCTGTCATTAAAGTTTTATGAGATACTTGTCTTGGGAGACTAAATATCCAATCTAATTTGCTCTCTGGTTCTTGGCCCATGTTACCAGAATACAGAATTCCAGCAGCGTTGCCAGGCAACATTTATGATTCAATATTCTGTCACATTCCAGTACACCTCCCACTTGCTGAAAAGCATACCCACTAATGGACTAACCTTATAGCCTCATTGATTTTCTCCCCAAAAATGCAAGGCTCTTTTCTGAGCTATACATATTTTCAAGTCTATCAAACAACTACATGCTTATAGTGATATACACATGGAAATGAAAGCATCATTACGCCGTTCAACTACATTTATGAGTATCTAACCATATATCCTGTGCTCCAATTTTTTTATTTACAGAATGGAGACAATAATATTAATGGCCATTAACTTAATACTTTTCTATTACCCAAAATAAAATTAAGCTTCTCTTCTTCTCTTAACTTTAGAACAGCTTGACACCATGGTATAGGTACAAATATGGGTGACAGTAGGTGAGTGAATAACTGTAGAATTGCACAAAAACACAAAGAGAAATAAATTCACACACACAAACACATTGTACACAAAACTATCAGTAATGGTAAGAAACAGCCATGCTCATAGAGCTTACATGTGACAAGAACAAATATTTTACTCTGGACTCCTGAAATATTAGAGTAAAAAATCAGGATGGCCTCACCCACAGACATCAGTAATAATTCTAGAGAACAAAGCATACATATTCTCAAGAGGTGGGATGGGTATTAATTTGGTGATGTGATGTGCTGTGGATGTTCATCATCATTTAGAAGGAATATAAGATAAAAAGAAATTTTAACCCCAAATATTTTACATTGATATGGGCTTTGGTATATTGATACAAATGTAAAATTATTTTCGTTGTAATGAATATGTTATGTTTTTACTCTTTTTTAGGTATTGCACTTATGCAGCATATTTAAAAATGAATGGATAATTAAGAAATACAGGTTACTAGTTAGTCATCTATAATTATTAAACATGTAGTCATATTAGGTATGTTTTTAAGGTTAAAAAGTTATATGTGGATACAGTGATGATCGCCAAACACTATGAAGACCTATAGGATATGGCATTTAAGATGTTTAATAACCTGAGTCTTCTCATGACTGTGAGACATATCTGCTACAGGTGGCACAAGTTACTTCATAAAAGTATGATGGGCATAGAAGAACCTCCATATTAAGGTTGCTTTCATTGTGTCAAAACTAGTAATTTGCCTTGACTGTTGATGGTATCATTTAATTATTCAAATGGATCATTACATAATTTGTGATCACACTCATTTGGAGTTAGATGGCTAGACCATCTAACCATCTGATTTATTTCATTGTTTCTAACTTGTTGGAGTTAATTGTGGCATGGCCTTTCATTATTTAGCAATTGATATCATTTTGGTATCACACTTGGGTTGAATTATGAGACATTATCTCATTATTCATTATTTTTATAGTTAAAATCTATGATTAAATAATCAATGATCTCTTGAATTTTGCCCAATTTTCTAGGAGTCAAGGATATAACACCATCCAATTATTTAATATTTTAATAATTTAATTATTAAAATATATTATTATTTAAGAAGTGATGACTGGAGTTGGAGCCACCTTTTGGTTGATGATGTTGCATCATCTCATTACATAATTATTTATTCATTTAATTGATCATTACTTCTGTCATGATACCTCGACTTTGGTGCCACCTTGTGGGACCTAATGTGCAAGGCCCTTTTCTTTCTTTCTTCTTGCTTCCTTTCTTTCTTTCTTTCTTTCTTTTTTTCTTTCTTAATTTAGTTTCTTAAATCAATCAGTATTTAGGAAGAGTTAATTCTGGTTTCAGCATGGGGGAGTATGAAACACTATCTAATTATTCAATTATTAAATACATATGCATTAATCTTTTAAATAGATGATATCATCCTTCATGACCAGAGTCTGGCCAGTCCTCCCTGGGAGTTAATTGTGTGACCTTATTTAATTTTCTACGTATTACTTCATTGATAATCACTGAAATTTGTTGACATCTTATGTGAGTTAAGTATTCAGGACCATCCAATTATTTACTTATTGATTACTTAAATCGATGATAGTGTTATAGATTAGGGTTTTTGCTGCTATGCAGTGGATACAACAGATGCCTGTTGACAGAAGCAGCAGCCAAAGAATGAAGGACACTGGATTATCAGGTTTTCTCACAGATTACATAGTCATATATTTTAATAAATAATTGATTGAAGAATTAAAAATACTGAATGGGTTTACATTATCTGTTCTCAGAAGGATTCATCAGGCCTGATCCATGGAGGACACAGTCATCACTGATTTTAAAAATTCAATACTTAATAATCTGGTGGTCAGAGAATGTTGTCTAATAATTATTTAGTAACTTAATTGATCATTATAGCAGCCATTATACTAGAGTTTGGTGCACACATGTTCCCCTCATAACTCTTAATTCTATAAAAAGTTTTTCCTATGAATTTCTCTTCAAAAGATTCTATCTAAAATATCTCCAGAAATAAAAGCTCTCTCTTAATCTTCTCATCACAAGTTCATTTTGATTCTTTTAGTTTTCCATTGTATGCACTAACACAGATACAACTAGAAATTCTCTAGCAGTAGAAAATGATACCTGACTCTCACAGAGTCAGGAAAACAGATAAAGTCTTGACAAAATTGGGATGTCTCCTATCTCAGAGGAGACATTCCTTGTCATAACTCTAAGGTTTTCAATTCCTAAATACAGAGATTTACTTCATATGGAAAGAAATCCACTTAGGAGAAGGAATTCCTTAGTACAGAGATTTATTTCGTAGGGGAGGAAATCCACCAACAATAGTCTTAGGACAGCTTTGCAAAATACCACTGTATTTTGTGGTATTACTGATATTTGATGGTTAGTATTGCCAGCTGAAAAAAATCAATGTTCATGGATTTATTTTCATGACATAATTAGTGGAACTCTGACCTATACTAATAGAGAAGGACTTTCATGTCACTAGTTTTAGATAATAAAATATCCAAAGATAAAACTGCATTTCAGTTGCTCCCTTCTCATGGGTCTAATGATACCGCCAAACAAAAGTCCACTGGATGTAAAGAAACAATTATGATCTCATCTCAAATTCACAGTCTAGTAATCCCACCCATGCTAAAATTATCCATAGCACTCATGACTCCACAATATAATCTGATTTCCTTTTTCCTAAAGACAAAACCCCATATATCAATTGTAACTGTCTTCATTTCTCCTACTCCATAGGTAAATGCAACATCTGCAATAAAGCTAACATACAGTTTTAGGCATCACCATAACATTCCAGGATATTGATGAGCACTTGAGTCTATTGAAGATACTACAGCTATGATTTTATGAGAATGAAGACAGTGCCACTGTTGTGCCTTTGACTTTCACAAAGGATTGCCTCTCAAATGAAAATAGGTTATCTTTGTCTCAAGGTCTAAGGGGAGCTTGAACACATGGACAAGTTAGAAGTAATGAATAAAAAAGGTAACTGGATAATTCACCAAGTTCACATACTCTGACTTGTACAGAGAGACAAAAATAAACATCCACAAATACAAACATACAATCATTGACATGCTCATCCCCCAAACACAAGTGACACAGATGGTCATATAGAATCCAAAGCCAATAGTTTTAATAACCCAAAAGTAAGCATCTACATCCTCAAAAATGACTCTACAAAGGAAATCTCATTATTATTTAGATTATTGTTGATATCTTTGGAAAATTCAAACATGCTTATTACCTAGTGTCATCCTATACTCCTTCAGTGGCAAGCAGAATCCAGGGAGGTACTTTGTGGGTGTCAACTGATATTCATGATTTCCTCATTCTGGGAGTTCACACAATGGAAAAGCTATGTATTTCCATGGTTAGATCAACTGTTTTCACATGGTTTCAGAAAAAGGACTTATCTACCTAAAAACAAGTATAGTTAGCTATCTAGGCAAAAATAGATTGCACTCATCAGCAGTCCTTGGATTGTAACCTGTGTTTACTTGGAGAGGAGTTTTAAAAGCAGTACTTTATCAATTCAAAAAACAAATTTCTCTGTGATGTCTTATGTACATTATAAACATTGTTTCTCCTATTGTATAGAACATAGAATGTGGGCTCCCTTGAAATTCCCTGGTGTTTCTGAAGCCAACACCTATGATAGAAAACCATTATGACATATGCTAACAATTATTTCATTTGTGGTGAATATGGCATGTTCTCAAAACAGGCTGCCTTGATTTGCAAAAGGATGTCTGTAAGGCTATCTCATCTTTGAACATGAATGTTGTACAGGTGTTTTTAACAAGAAGGGATGGAACACATACCAAATTTTATTATCAAGCTAAAAGGCTACCACTACCCTGCAATAATTATGTGCATGCAAATTGCTTGCAGAAACATTGTCTAATATGGAGTTTTCCAAGAGCTCAATCTTTATCTGTGCTAATTAAGGGTATTTAAGAATAAAAAAATAGTGAAAAAGAGACACAAACCAAGAAAAAGGGAATAAGAAGGGAATGAACAAGAAAAAAATTGGTTGAAAACAGGTAGGAACAAATAATACAGGATACAGGATGGACAGTGCATAGACAGGAAAGACAGAGAAACAAGGAATTAATAACAATAAAGAGGATGGAAAGATAACCTACTAGCTAGTATTTAATTTTTGTTGTATATTGTTATAAATTTACCTTATAGAGGCAAAAGCAATAAATGAGAAAAATGTATGAATAGGCATTGAAAAGTATACAGGTGTTTTTATACTTTCATGAGGATTATTTTATTGTATTATTATTTAATCTAAAAAAGGAAGACAGAATAGAAATTGGTAAGAACATATTCTCTATCATAAGGAAGACTCTTTCTCTCAAGGTCATCATTCATGAGTTGTTCATATAAATTTGTGTGTGATTATGACCAGCATGGTTATCACCAATACATTGGGGCATATCTATTTTCGGATTTTCCAACTCTTATTTAGCCTGTACTAGCAGTAATGTTTTGTTAAAAAGGACAAACTAAGCAGGGGTGGTTAGGTGGATTTGGAATCCACAAGGAGCTGTAAGGTATAGTAAAATGATCATATTGTAATATCAAGAATAATATAAAAGCAATTACCAATTTATATTCTGTCTTAAATTTTTTAGATTAAATAATAATACAATAAAATTATCCTCATGCGAGTATAAAAACACCTGTATATTTTCCAATGCATATTCATACATTTTTATCATTTAATTCTTTTGCCTTTATAAGGTAAATTTATAATAATACACAACCAAAATTAAATACTAGCTAGTAGGTTATCTTTCCGTCCTCTATATTGTTGATAATTCCTAGTTTCTCTGTCTTACCTGTCTACACACAGTCCATCCTGTATCGTGCATTATTTGTTCCTGCTCGTTTTCAACCAATTTTCTTTTGTTGTTCATTCCCTTCTTATTCAATTTTTCTTGGTTTGTATCTCTATTTCAATATTTTTTTATTCTTAAATACCCTTCATTAGCACAGATACAGATTGAGCTCTTGGACAAATTACATGTCAGACAATGTTTCTCCAAGCAATTTACATCCACATAATTATTGCAGGGTGGTGGAAGCCTTTTAGCTTGATAAAAAAAAATTGGTATGTGTTCCTTCCCTTCTTGCTAAAAACCCCTGTAGAATTTTCATGGTTGAGGATGAGATAGCTTTACAGACATCCTTTTGCAAAGCAAGGCATCTTTATTTTAGAACATGCCGTATTGATCACAAATGAAATACTTGTTAGTGTATGTCATAATTGTTTCTATCATAGGTGTTGGATTCAGAAAAACCATGGAATTTCAAGGGAGCCCACACTCTATGTTTTATACAACAGGAGAAACAATGTTTATAATGTACATAAGACATCACAGAGAGATTTGTTTTTTTTAAATGATAAAGTATTGCTTTTACAACTCCTCTCCAAGAAAACACAGGTTATAATCCATGTACTACTGATGAGTGCCATCTAATTTTGCCTAGATAGGTAATTATACTTGTTTTTAACCAGATATGTCCTTTGTCTGAAAACCATGTGGAAATAGTTGATCTGACAGTGGAAATAAATAGCTACCTTGTTGTGTGAACTCCCAGAATGAGGACATCATGGATACCAGTTGACAGCAAAAAAGTACCCACCCTGGATTCTACTTGGCACTGAGGGAGTATAGGATGACACTAGGTAATAAACATGTGTGAATTTCCCAAAGATATCAACAAGAATCTAAATAATAATAATGAGGTTTCCTCTGTAGAGGCATTTCTTAGGATGTACAGGCTTACTTTTGGGCTATTATGAGAAAACTATTAGCTCTTGTTTTCTGTGGTTTGGAATCTATGTGACCATCTGTGTCACTTGTGTTTGGGGAATGGGTATTTCAGTGATTGTATTTTTGTGTTTGTGGATGTGTATGTTTGTCTGTCTGTACAAGTCTGATTATGTGTAATTGGTGAATTGGTCAGTTACCTTTTATATTCATTATGTCTAACATGTCCATGTGTTCAAGCTCCCCTTATACCTTGAGACAAAGATAATATACTTTCATTTGAGTGGCAATCCATTGTGTAAGTCATAGGCATAACAGTGGTGCTGTCTTCATTCTCATAACATGAAAGCTGCAGTATCTGCAACAGATTCAAGGGCTCATCAATCTCCTGGAATGTTATGGTGATGACTTAAATTGTGTTTTAGCTTAATGGCAGATGCAACATTTATCTATGGAATAGGAGAAATACAAACTGTTACAATTGACAGATGTGTTTTTGTCTTTAGAAAAAGGGAAATGAGGTTATAAAATTGAGTCATGAATGATGATGGGAATGATTTTAATCTGGATGGTGCTATTAGATTGTGAATTTTGATTATAATTGTTTGCTTACATACCCAGTAGAATTTTCTTTGGCTCTATCATTAGACCCACAAGAAAGAAGCAACTGAAATTAAACTTTATTTTCTGTATTTTAATATCTAACACCAAAGTCGTGAAGGTCCTCCTCTATTAGTATCTCAAATATGCCATTTAAAAAATTCATGAATATTGGGACATCAGCTGGCAACCATACCCATCAAGGATACGTAATATCCTAGAACACAGTGTATACAAAAGCTGTTCAAAGATTATTGTTGGTGGATTTCCACCCTTAAGAAGTAATTCTCTGTACTCAGGAATGGGTGGACTTCCACCACGCTGCAACATTTCCCCTTCTTACCTGGTCTCTAGCAGCTGTGGTGGCTGGCAGAGCCCAGGGAGGCCAGAGCTGGATCCGCAGCTGCGGAGGATAAGCGGGAGCCATGGCACTTGGCCTGGTGCTGCTCGGCCTCATGCTCTACTTAGTGCCACGCTGGCCTGGCTGGCCGTGGGGGCGAACTCGTCCTGGTGGGGCCTGAGTCGCGAACCCCATCGGGACTGTTGTCCTTCAGGCATGAATAGCGCCGCCAACCGCCGCCCGTGCTCACTGCTTCACTGCCCCTGGCTAAGTCAGCGGTCAATGGCAGCCTCTGTGAGCCCCTTGCAGCCTGCTTGGAGGCCCTGGCCCCGCTGAGCTCTTACTCATGCAGGAATGGTGGTGACAAGAAGGCTGTGCTGTCTGCACGGAACTGGAGGATGGTGTGTAGTTCTAAAAAAAAAAAAAAAAAAGATTTAACTGAACCTAATTACAATATGACCACTTATCGAGTGGAAATTACATCTACAATATCCAAACATTCATATTTGGGAAATTTAGAGATAATTCACTCAATTATCTTTCTTACATTGATGAGCACAAAGCTCTGTTCATAATTTATCTTCTGTCATAACTAAGGAAAACTGTAACTATAACTATCTACTCTTTAAGTCCATCAAAGATTCCACAAGATTATATTTCCTGAGTAAACAGGAAGTGCAGTGTAAGCCATCTCCAAAACTTTAGAAATAACAGAGGCCTAGAATATCTGGCATATTTTTCTGTGACGTATGGATTTGAAGAATTGTCCCATATTGTATTGGCAGAGTTCAGTGATCTTTTTCATTTGCCTGGTTTGTACATCATAATATCAGGAGTCAAGTCAACAGATTATTGCCCAAATGACTAGTTTTGACACTATGAAAGTAACCTCTATATGAAGGCACTTCGATGCCCATCATACATTTATGAAATAAATTTGTGCCGAGTGGAGCAGACATGTCTCACTGTCATGAAAAGACTTAGGTTATTAAACATCTTAAATGCCATATTATGAAAATCTTTTTATCGATTTATCTAAATATACATGTTTAACCTCGAAATCTTGCCTCATATATCCACATGTTTTGTTATTACAGAAGACTAACTACCAACCAGCATTGTTTTATTACACATTGATTTTAAAATAAGTTGCATAAGTGTAATAACTTAAGAGTAGAAACATACATCCAGTAAAGGAAAATAAAAAGCTTTATATTTGTATTACTATACCATAGCCAATACCACTGCAAAATATTTAAATTTAATGTTCCCTTTTAATTTATATTCCCCCTAAATGATGACAAACATCCATAACTCATCAAATAACTAAAAACCACGCATCTCAATCTTGGAAATACAGATGTTTTATTATCTAGACTTCTTTCTTTTGTCTGTGGGCAAAGGTATTTTTCAGAGACCCTGCTAATTTTTTACAATAATTTACCAGGAGTTCAGAGAAAGCCATTTGTTCTTGTTGCATGGAAGCTCTGTGAGCATGGGTGTTTCTTAGCATGACTGTCATTTTTGTGTTCAGTGTGTCTGTGAGTGTGTGTGTGTGTGTGTGTGTGTGTGTGTGTGTGAGAGAGAGAGAGAGAGAGAGAGAGAGAGAGAGAGAGAGAGAGAGAAGGAGAGAGAGTATTTATCTCTCTAAGTGTCTTTGTGCATTGCTATAATTATTCGCTCACCTATTTCTCCCCATATGTGCACCTACACCATTTGGTCATGCTATTCTAAAGTTAATATAATGAAGAGGAGATTATTTTCATTACAGTAAATAGAGGCCAATAATGTTATTGTCTTCATTCTAGAAATAAGAAATCAAATTAAATATTCATCAATGTAATTTAAGGGCACAATGCTGCATTCATTTTCATGTGTATATCACTATAGGCATGTTGTTGTGTGATAGGCTTGAAAATAAGTATAACTCAGAAGAGAGCCTTGAATTTTTGGAAAAAAAGCAATGAGGCTATCACGTTAGTCCATTACTGTGTTTTAATTTTAGCAAGTGGGAGGTGTACTGGAATGTGAGAGAATATTGCATCATAAATTTTGCCTGGCAATTTTGCTGGAATTCTATAGTCTGGTATCACAGGCCAAGAACAAGAGAGCAAAATAGATTGGATATTTTAGTCTCCCAAGATACATATCTCTTAAAACTTTTAATGACATCATTTATGGAAATTGATTTTCCTAAGCAAGTCATATCCAAATCCCTGGGACATGGCCTGCAGCTTTAATGTTACCTAATTCAATATTACCAAATATCAGGGATTATAGTCTGTGGAGATTCATCCCAAAGACTTTTTGTAGATGAATGTAATTTTCCATAAGAAGGAAAACTTTGGATTAAAAAGATAAAAAGACTCACATTTATTCAACAAGAGGTATGTTTTCCATTGTTAGCTTTCTTCAGGAAGGTGTTAATGAATTTGTTAGAATAAACTGAGGGATAATCAGATAACAATTCATCTCTAATGAGGCACCTCCTCAACATCAACTATCTGATACCCTGGATACACAATGACATTTAATCATTTACACATCTTAGTACTCAAATCTGTGATTAAATACTAGATCATCCGTGTAGTTTTGACATACTTGTGGGAGTCAAGTTAGAGACAACTTGTGGGTGTCTAGTATGGCAGACTGTCTCATCCACTGATTATGTAATTATGTAATTATTTAAATAGGACATTAGATAATCGATGATTAGTGGATTTTTGCACCACATTGTGGGAGTCAAATATGCAAGACCATCTAAATATTTAATTATGTAATTAAATTATTTATATCAATGATGACAACATTGTTAATGAGTCTGGTTGGGAGCCACCCTGGGATGCCAACTGTTTGTTTGATGATATAGTTTAATAAAACAATGGTTATGGCATTTACAATACCTGAAGTTTGGTGCCACCTTGTGAGATCAAGTGTGCCAGATCATCTAATTTTGTAACTAAGATATTTAAATTTATGATAGAGGTTAGTATGCAAGGTCATCTAAATATCTCTATAATTATTGAAATAAATGATCTTGTATTTCATGAATAGTCCAGGCAAGCACCATTTTGGGGAGTAAAGTATGCAATATCAATACATTTTTTAATTTTTTTTAATTAAAGTCAAGTTTATTTTTAACTCAAATACAGTTATTCATGTCTATTATGTACATTGCTCAAATATTTATTAAAGGTCATCTTTTTATCAGAGACATGCTCTGAGCATGAAAAATAATTCTGAGTTGCATATTTTTCACTTACCAGTTTTCAGTCTTTTTTTCTTATTTTACATATGGATCACAATCTCTCTCTCTCTCTCTCTCTCTCTCTCTCTCTCTCTCTTCCTCTCTTATCTATTCATCCCCTGATTCAATCTTCCTAGTCCCACCTGGTTTGCTGTCCTGCCCTTGTCTTTCTCCTAGCTCCCTCTCTACTCACTGCACTCCCACTCCCAATATGCTCAGTAACCCTTCTGTAAGTTACCTTCTATGAATCTCTTGGAATCCTCCTTGTATACTAGTTTTTCTGTCGATGTGAATTATATGCTGGTGATCCATTTCTCTAAGTTTAAAATCCATATATGAGTGAGTACATACCATGTTGCTCTTTTGTGACTGGCTTACCTAATTCAGGATGGTTTCTTAAAGATCCATTTATTTTCCTGTGAATTTCAAGATTCCATCTTTTCCCCCCAGCAGAGTAGTATTCCATTGTGTAAATGTGCCACATCTTCTTTATCCATTCTTCACTTGAGGGACATCTACGTTGTTTACAGTTTCTTGCTACTTCAAATAATGTAGCTACAAACATAGGTAAACTCATATCTTTGTTGCATGGATGTAGATCATTTTGATATGGGCCTAAGAGGGGGATTGCAAAGTCCTGGGATATACTGACTCCCATTTTCCTGAGAAACTGCCATACTGATCGCCAAAATAGCTGTACTAATTTGCACTCCCACCAGAAGTGGAGGAGTGTTCCCCTTTCTGCCCATCCTCTCCAGCATTAGTAGTCATTGGTATTTCTAATTTTATCCATTCTGGAGAGTAAGATGATATCTCAAAGTTGATCTGATTTGCATTTACCTGATTGTTCAGGATGTTGAACACTTTCCTAAGTGTTTTTCCACTGTTTTGATTTCTTCTGAGAGTTCTCTCTTAAGTGCTGTACCCCATTTTTAATAGTGTTATTGGATGTTTTGGTATCTAGATTCTTGATTTTTTTTTGTATATTTTGGAGATCAGCCCTCTGTCAGATGTGAAGATCTTTCCCCAGTCTGTGGGCTGCTATTTGGTCTCATCAACTGTGTTGTTTGCTTACAGAAGATTCCCAGTTTTAGGAGATCACATTTATTAATCCAGTTGTGTGTATTTGTATTTATCCAAAAATTCATAATAAAAAAGCCATAAATGATTCACGGAAGAATATATGTGTCCCAGTAAGAACAAAAAAAATAATTTTTAATTTTATTATTTAATATAAAAAATAAAGAATGTTGTGTAAGCAATTTTTATATTCTCTTATCCATACAGTCTCTATGAATTCCAACATTCTTTATTTTATTCCACACGTTTGGTTAGGGTTCATATCTACATTCTGATACTTGATTTCATGATGAGTTTGAAATACTGATAATTTATATCAAATTAGAAAAAAATGCAAAGAGAAATGGGTAGTTTTGTTTACTGTAGAGAAGGTGAACTTAAATTAGAATATTATTACCTAAAAATAAAACAAATCTGCGGATTGATATGAAGAATATTTCACCAATTTTGAAATTTATTTCCTACTCCCATTGTGTACGTTTAGCTTTTTGTCAAAAATCAGGTGTTCACATACAGAAAATTTGGAAGTAGGTTTTCTGTGCTCTCTGTGATGGAGAGCATTTTAGAATCTCAGTGTATTTACTTTGTACAGTACAAGCAGGGAGTAGTCTAAGACTATAAATATCTAGGAGAAGGCTATAGTAATTAGTTTCTGTATACACTGTTCAACATTCCTACTTGGACCAGAGGAAGGCTTTGCTATCCCTCTACTCCTCACCATGAAAAGGTTTTGCCATCCCATTCCTCTGAACCTCACCTGGGGAACCTCACCTCCTTTGAATCTGAGACACTTGGGTCCTTGACATGGCCATGCTCATGCCAGCAAAATGCATTCACTCAAAATTTCATCAAATCTGTTGAAGACCTTGTCTCAAAAAATGAAGGAAGGAAGGAAAGAAAAAGGGAGGTAACATTTATAACAACTGAAAATAGTCACAAAATATTGATTGTTTCACAGAAAATCTTTAAATTCTGTTTCCGAATTCTGTTATCAAATCATGATGCAAGGCTGTGTAGTTTTCACTCTTCATAGGATTATTTTTAGCTAACATGTTAAAATGGAGGAAACTGTAATTTTAGTTTTATTAGGAATGCTTTTATGGTTTTAATCATTGTACTGGCAAATTGATTTCCATCTTGAAGTGTCATTTAATTCATGTAAATAAACAGTTAAATCAACTAAAAAAAATCAGGTGTTCACAGGTGTGTGGCTTAATATCAATATTTTCCATTCAATTTTATTGGTCTATTTGTATTTTTTGGGCCAATACCAGGCTGTTTACAATAAAAATGCTCTATTAATATCTTTGATCTTTTCCTATTTTCTCATACTAATTTTGAGATATGATTTTATAAAGCCTATTGGATTTTTCTTCTTTACTATTTTTCATTTTTAAATTTTCTTCAATAACTGATGTGATTATTGTGGTCATTGCCTGTTATTTTCATGTCACACAATGTTTCTTCAGGTAAGTCACATATTAATGCATTGTAGAGGGTGCTCTTTAGCTTTGAGTGAATGCACACATTTCGTTTTCTTAGTGGATATTTAGCAAAGAAGGGCTAATTATCAGTATTTCCTGTATTTGAAAATTATCTTTTGCAGAGACTTCTATGATTGTATCAAATCATGTTACACCCAATGAAATGAAACGTGTTTCATGAGGCCAGCTTTTCTGCCATTTTCTTCTTACAGGGGTATCAATCACCTTCAATTTCCTGACTTATTTTTGGGGGAGTCATTTTCTCAAGTCTATTAAAGATAGTCTGCATAAAGAACAATGTCAAATTACAGAAAATATTTCATTCTTTTTTGTAGGGACATAGCCTGTATTTACATTGCTGAATGAAAATATATGGAATAAGTGATAACATAGGGCTTAGTTGAAACATTGATCTTGCCTTCAGGAAGCTCAATAAATGCCATCAGAGTATCCAATTCATGTTTGTTCTATAGTGACAAATGTAAATACACAATCATACAATAGATATCAGAGAGTTATTCAAGGATGTATCAGATAAATGATAATATCTCTCTATAGGATTTAAAAATGGAAAAAAAAACTAGTCACATGTTATACACACTAGGTAGATGTTATACACAGACTCAAGCAAGCCTCAAAATCGCTGAAATTAACAATGATCATATTTAATGGATGACAAAAAAATAACATCTATACTTCCTAAGGTAGTTGTCTATTATTGTGCATTTACTTTCATGTGTACAATACTATGTAATTGTTTGGTAGGATAATCAAAAATAAGTACAACTTAAAAAAGGTCCTTGCAGATTTCAGAGAAAATCAATGAGGATATAATGTGAGCCCATGAATGGGTGGGGTTGTTTAAGCATGTGGAAATGTTACCAGACTGTGACAGAATGTGAGATCATAACTGTTGCCTGGCAACAATGGTTGACATTATCTCATATCATGGAATTCATTATCTCATATCATGGGCCCAAGAAGCAGAGAGTAGCTGAGAAGTTGTCTTACCATTAGATATTTTAGTCTCCCAAGCTAAGTATCCCAAACAACATTTAATGGCAGTATATGTGGCCAAAACTGTGGAATTTGGCCTACAGCTATTAATATTACCTGACTCAAGGTTACCTAATATCAGGGAATATAATCTGTGTAAAAACAGTTCAAGGACTTTTTTTGATGAATGTCTTCTTCACTAAGAAGCATACCTCTGGATTAAGAAAATAAAAAAGGCTCATAGTAATTCAACAAAAGGTGAGGTCTCCTTCGTTGTCTTCCTTCAACAAGGTTTTCATCCATTTTTTAGACCAGAATGAGGAATAATTGGACAGGAGTTCATGTCTAATGAGTCCACCATCCAACAATGATTATCTGATATCCTATGAAATTCTTGATACTCAATGTTATTTTAATGATTTATTCATTTTATTATTCAAATCTATGATTAAATAATCACTGATCACTGGACTTTGGCCCAATCTTGTGAGAGTCTAGAAAAATACATATCCTGCCTGAAAATCTGACACTCTTATTAGATAATTATTAAAACATCTCATTAGATAATCAGTGATCACTGTAGTTTTTTGCCAACTTGTGGGTTTCATGTGTGCAGGACCAACTAATTATTTAATTATGTGTTTCAATTAATAGACTATGACACTATTGATCAAGTGTCTGATTGGTGTCACCTTGATGGAGTGCATGCTGTGACATCATCGGATTATTAAGTTATTTAAATGGTGGTAACTATTAAGTTATCCATGGATCTGAAATTAGTCACCTCTTTGTGGGAGTTAATACAAAAGATCATCAAATATTTATTTATGGGTTTATTTATTTTATTACATAAAGAAACAATTCATTATCTATTCCAGGAATAGTTCAGTGTGTCTTCAACTTGGGGGAATTAACTATGAGACTTAATCACAATATTTAATTATTTAATTTAATCATTTATATCAATGATGTCTCCTTCATGATAGGAGTCTGGCCACTATTCCCTGGGAGTCAATTTTGTGATATCACCTAATTAATTGTCTAAGTATTTAGTTGTTAAATAGCCCATTAGCCCATCGAGATCACTTCAGTTTGGTATCAAATTGTGGGGGCTAACTAGGGAAGACCATCCAAATATTGACTTATTTAATATTTAAATAAAATGACATCATTGATTAGGGTTAGAACCAGCAGGTTAGGGTTTGGCTATTGCAGTTTTTACAACAGATGCCTGGGAGTATGAATCAGTGCCCAGAGCTACAAGGTCACTGGGAGACAGAGTACAGAAGATGACATGAAAAATGTGCAAAAATTCAACCTGACTGAGTGTGGCAGTCACAGTGGGTGCTGGCTGCTGTTCCTGCACATTCCTGCCTTCGCCATGCTCTACTGTGAGAACAACTGGCAGCAGGGATGGTCCTTCACCATCACAGAGGCATTACCAGGGATGGCGTTCCAGAGTGTAACTAGCTTCTTTTTTGGCTCAGCATGTGAAACAACAGCCACCACTGCCAGGATAGTAGCTTCTGAAGCTGCCTTGTGAGGACTGCAGAAACTTTGTACCACACGATGACATTAGCCAAACAGAGTTCATTAGCCTAGATCATCTGACCATATCATTATTAAATTATTGAATATTTAAAATTGCTGATGGTGGCATCTTTAATGAGTCATGTCCGACAAGTCTTCTGGAAATTGATAGTGTAAATCTGTCCAATTATTTTACATTTTATTACTTAAATAATTTATTGCCTAATCTGTGATCACTGGAGTTTGGAGTCATCTTGTGAGGATCAAGAGAATCAGATCATCTGACTATCTAGAAGATCACCCTGTCTAAAAGAAACTAAAAGAAAGTGAGATAGAAGACTTGAAAAATTAGGAGAAAGGATTGCAGTTATGGAATCATGGATGGAAGTAATCTGTCGAAAAACATAATCTGGCCCAGAGACACCGAATATAGTCCAGGGACACTGGAAACTGTGTGCTTTCCAAATTTAGCTGTGGGTGCTGCTGGGGATATTTAGGGAAAAGATGGGGACAAGGTGGTACTGTGCACCAACAGCAGGTAGTGGGAAAGTCAATTACACATGTTAGGCAAGATATACGCCAGGATGCATTATCCATGTCGATTTGTCCCATGATCCTGCTTGAAATGGCAGCTCAGACCATTGTGCCTGACCTGGGGCACCTGGATCTTGCTTCCTCCAAGTATTCTCCTATGCCAAGGAGAATACCAGAAACCTGCTTAGGTCCTGTGCATCCAGCACTGAGAACTCCTCCCTAGGCAGCCTGCAGCCACATCAGAGAAATACGAGGACATGCTGACATGTTATGCACACACATTCTGTTTGATGGCACCCAGAATAGCAGATTCCACAGGACATTGGTGTATACTCCCTCAGCCCTTTTGAAAACAACAATAAACAAACAAACAAAAACCAACCAAATTAAAAAATTCTTTTGCATCACACTACCAAATAGCCATCAAACAACCAAGGCTTTCCAGAAATGTAACACTTGGACTGTTGTAATGTATGAATACCAAGGGCTGTGGAGGGACAGGGTGTGGTGGAGACACAAGAGTAAAAGAACTCACAGTTTTATCAACTTCACTGCAGTGAAACAACTTGTTTTTGGATCCTGCAATACCTGAGAAGACCCCCCCAATAGAACACAAATAAGTTTACTGAAAAGCCCATATACCACCCTTAGAAACCTACAGAAAATGCATGCCAGTCTGTAACATAAGGGAGGAGATTAACTACCAAGCTCCTGGACTTGGGTATTCATGACTGAGTGATGTCCCTAGCTGCCCAGCCAAGTTATTCTGAAGGCCACTACCCACAAACATCTGAAATCCTTAAGCTATCTGTCAACCATGGCAACCCATAGTCAACTCAGCCGCCAGGCTGTTATTTGGTCTTATATAACATTCCACAGTGTGCAAAAGCAAATTTCCAGTCAAGCCTGACAGCCAAGAAATGTACTCCTAGGCTGACACCATGCTAGTAGGAAAGCAGGGTTGTGGTATCCAAGACTTCAGTTCAAATATAAAAGTGAAAAAGTGACATAGGGGTGAGGAGAACCAAACTCAATGGGGTTCTAAGCTCAGCACTGTCTTCCCACATGGCAGAAGGCTGGTCAGGGATGGACAAAAGCCAAATTGCAGGCAGATGTATGTACTCATGAGGGATCCAGTTTTTTCATGTATGTGGATGAGAAAGGAGAAAGGACATTCGAATCCTTGGCCTTCATGCCCGTGGTACCCCTTCATCATTGTTCAGGTTTAATGTGCCACACATCATCTGCAGCAGGAACCACAAAAGAATTTAAATCATCAATGAACTTTTCCCAGGAATCAGGATTCACAGTTCCTTAGATGTGGACATAAAGACACATTAAAAGAATAAACATTCAATCTCACCGAGCCCCTTGCCTACCAGGGCTGGCTCAATGTCCCCAACCTCTCCATCTCCTAGGCATTACCTGGCAACAATTGCTAGATAATTTCAGTTATGTTACCATCTATCTCATTTCCACAGCATTCTACTACACAGCCTTCATGAGAAACTACTTAGTAAACATCTATTTCCTTTCTCCCAAGTACTCAAGACACTCTCATACATTGGAACTTTTGCATCTTATGTAGAAGTCCACCTACCTGTGTCCTGGCATAGGCAGAAGAGATTCAAGTGATCTGCGGAAAGGCATACTAGACACAAATGGAAAATACACAATTCTCAGTTGTCACAACAGGATGCTTAGAGCATATATCCTCCCATGTCCAGCTCAGGGACTTCCCATAAATTTCCAGGTGTCCTGATGGGATACCCTTAAGGTGCCTTCATCCTTTCTTTCTAGGGCACTGGACACATGTAAAAGAAGCCGGTGTTCATAGACACAATGGGACAACACATCTACCTGCATGTAATAATGCCATGCTACACCAAAGCAACTGAAACTGCACACACAGGTTCCTCTTGACTTGTACCTGTACTCTTTCATATCTACCTCCTCCAGTATCTGTGTCTCCCTCCCTGGCTCCATTTAAACTCCCATCAATGGCATCCAGGGTAGCTAGGCCTGTCTGTACCCAGATGATATACCATATTCAGTAGGGAAATGCTTTTCAGTACACAATGGAGAGCTGGTCTCCTATGAACACAAACAGACTACTGAGAACCACATTCACACTCTTGATATCTTCTAAAATGACTGCAAGTTGAAGACACTATCCCAGCCTCCTGTAGACAACCTTGTCTAACCTCTTCCAATTCTCAACCTTTACAAAGCTTCCTGAGAACATCGGCTATAAGATTACAAAGGACCCTCTGTGGGTCTATTTGTTGGAGAAATGTGGGAAACTCTGAGCACCTAGACGTGCCAGGCATGATATAGACACACAAATTCTCTCTCCCTCTCCCTCTCTCTCTTTTCTCCATCTCTATCTCAGGAGGTCATATTCCCCAAATGGCAGATTTGGAGATTGAGTCCTGATGAGTCCAAGTTCCCACCTAGTGGAATTGTCATGATATGATGACAAAGCCCAGTGTGGAGTGTGGCAGTCACAGGGGTCACCTTGTAGCTCTTCTTCCACATCCAGACTTTCATGGTCCTCAAATATGAGAAGGACAAGCAACAGCACCAGAGGCACAAGCAGCATCATATTTGTTGCCAAGACAGCACTTCTGAGGATGACATCACTGAGAGTGAGGAGCTGCTCTTTCTGGGCTCTGCCTGTAGAGGTACCTCCATCACTGCTGCCAGAGTCTCTGCTGCTGTGGTAGAAGCCACCACAGAAGCCTCATCATGTATTCAATGACTTGGTTGTGTGTCATGTTGTCAAACCAACAGAGTTTATTAGACAAAATTGTCTGATCATCTGATTTTTAAATTATTGAATTTTTAAAATCAGTGATTACTATGTCTGATGGGAGATGTTATTCTGTAAATATGTTTCTCATACTGGTTAATGAATAAAGCACTGTGGCCAATGAGAAAGTAAGATAGGTGGGGCTAGGAGACAAAGAGGAAAGAGGAAGTAAGAAGGAGGAGTCAACATGTAGAGCATGGAGGAAGCAAGATGTGGCCCACTGCTCTGGCCAGTAAGATGACCACGTGGAAAAACATAGATAAGTATTATGGGTTGTTAATTAAGACAGAACTAGCCGATAAACAATTATAGTAACTGGCCAACAGGATTGTATCAAATATAGAGTCTCGGAGTGGTACTGGGGCACACGTGGCAGTGGGACTGGGCGGCCAGCAGGGAGGAACAAAGAGTGGGTCAGGTGGCCAGCGGGAAAAACCTGCCTGTAACATATGTCCTTCATGGGTCAGTTCTGGTCCATGCTCTTGGGAACTGATAATGTGAAACCGCCCAGTTTTTAAAGGTATATAATCATTTAATTATTAAAATCCATTATTATTTAATCAGTAAATCAGTAATCATTGGATCTGCCAGTGTCCCTCATGCTCTGGTAGCTGCTTTTGCCATCAATCATATGCTGTGTCCATCGCACTGCTGCCAAACCTGTCATCAACGATCCCATCAACGATCCCATCATCATTGAAGTAATCAAAAAAGTAAATAATTGAATGGCCTTGCATACTTAAATTCAATAAGATGGAGCCAAACTCCAGTAATTGTCAAGGAAGTAATACTTAGATAATTAAATATTGCCACACAGTTACATCCCAGGAAGGACAGGCCATACTCCAGTCATGAAGCAGGACTTTATCATTGATTGAAATAATTAATATATAATTATAAAATAATTGAAAAATTAGTGTTGCATAATTAAATCGCACATGGTGAAATCAGATTAAACTCTTCCTGGAGTAATTATTTATTTAAACATTTATATAAATAAATAATTAGATGGCCTTGCTTATTAACTCCCAAAAGGTGGCAACAAACTCGAGATATCATGCCTGATATAAAGTTCTATTTCAATTACTAAATAATCAAGTAATGAGATAATGTCACATCATCAACATCCACACTCTGACTAAAAACTGGCTTATGGTCCATAATGGTACTGATGGTTTAAATAATTTAATTAGATAATTAAATTATCTGGAATATATTATCTCACAAGGATTTTACTCCAAATGTTTTTACAGATGTAGCTGAGTCCACCTGGAAGCATCACACTACATGTAGACTAGGGGGGGGATGGAAGGAGAGAGTGGTCAGGGGCGCATGGGAGTGGGGAGAGAGGGAAGGACAGAAGGAGGGAGAGAGAGGGAACAGTTATTCATATGTAAACTAAGAAAAAAAGAAAAGATTGGAAACTGGTAAGTGACAGATATAAAATTCACAATTACTTTTAATGCTCAAAGAATTTCTTTGATAAAAAAGATAATGTTTAATAAATCTCTGAGCAATGTGAATGACAGAGGTAAAAATAAAATTGTCTTTAAAATAAAAAAAATGTTAATCAAAACATGTGAAAAAATTGCATAATTAATTCAGTAAGGATGAGCTCAACTGGACTCTTCATGGAATAGAGGATCATTTATTTAAATAATTGTACAAATATTTAGATGATCTGGCATACTTGATCCTACAAGTTGGTACCAAATGTCAGGTATTGTGGATGACATAATCTTTGTTTTATAAAATTAAATAATCAAACAACCAGAGATATCACATAATCTACTTCTGCAAGGTGGCTCCAAACCAGATTCATGAAAAATTTTGTCATCATTGATTTAAATAATTTAATTGCATAATTAAATAACTAGATGGTCTTGCAAAGATCCACTGATCATCAATTATCTAAAGTCCTATTTTAATAATTAAATAATTACATAATCAGTGGGTGACGCTGTCAGCTGTACTTGGCACCCACAAGTTGTCTCTTACATGGCTACTACAAGCTCGTGCCAATCTGATTATTTAATCAGATTAGAATATTAAGAAATGTAAATGATTAAATGTCATTTTGTATCCAGGGTTTAAGAGAATATCAGGTAGGTGAAGTTGCTCAGCTGCCTCATTAAAGATGAACTACTATCCAATTATCCCTTAGTCTAGTCTAAAAAATGGATCAACACCTTCCTGAAAGAAGTTAACAATGAAAAACTCACCTTTTGTTAAATAATTGTGAGTCTTTTTATTTTCTTGATCCACAGTTGTACTTCTTATGGAAGATGACATTCATCTACAAAAGTCTTTGAACTCTTTCTCCACAGACTGTAATCCCTGATATTAGGTAATCTTAAATTGGGTAATATTAATAGCTGTAGCCCAACTTTCAGGAATTTGACTATAACTTGGTTAGGAGAATCAATTTCCACAAATGCTATCCTTAAAAGTTTAATGAGATACTTATCTTGGGAGACTAAATTATCCAATCTAACTTGCTCTCTGTTTTTTGGACAGTGATACAAGAATATAGAAATCCAGCAGCATTTCCAGGCAACATTTAAGATCCAACATTCTGTCACATTCTAGTACACCTCCCACTTGCTAAAAAGCACACCCACTAATGGACTAACTTTATTGCCTCTCTGATTTTCTCCCAAAATGCAAGGATCTATTTTGAGTTATACTTATTTTCACGTCTATCAAACAGCATGCCTATAGTGATATACACGTGAAAACTGCATTGATGAATATTTAATCATATTTCCTATGCTCCAATATTCTTATTTGCAGGATAAAATACCATTATTGGACTCTACCTTAATCCATTTCTTTTTACTGAAATGAATATAAGATTCTGTTTGTTCTCTTAACTTTAGAATAGCTTGGTCAAATGGTGTAGGTGCAAATATGGGGAGAAATAGGTCAGCAAATAATTGTAGCAAAGCACAACGGCACAGCAAGAAATAAATACACACACACACACACACACACACACACACACACACACAAGCCTATCACACCACATTAGACACAAAAATGACAGTCATGCTAAGAAACACCCATGTCCACAGAGCTTCCATGAAACAAGAGCAAATAGCTTTCTCTGAACTCCTGGCAAATGCCTGTAAAAAAATCAGGAGCATCTCAAAAAGATACCTTTGCCCTCAGACAAAAGGAAGAAGTCTAGAGAATAAAACATCCATATTCATACAATGTAGGATGGGTGGTTTTTAGTTATTTGATAGTTATTGATATTTGCCATCATTTATGGGGAATATAAGGTAAAAAGGAACATTAACTATAAATATTTGGCATTGGTATGGGCTATAGTATAGTGATACAAATGTAAAGTTTTTTTTCTTTTCCTGGATGTATGTTTCTATTCTTGTTGAAGTACTTTCACTTATGCAGCATATTTCAAAATGAATGTATAATTAAGATATGCAGGTTAGTAGTTACTCATCTGTAATAATCAAACATGTAGTCATATTAGGCATGCATTCATGGTTAAACAGGTATATTTAGATGGAGATATGACCTTCAAACAACTCAAAGACCTCCAGAATATGGCATTCAAGCTGTTTAATAACCTTAGACTTTTCATGACAGTGAGACATGTCTGCTCCTATCAGCACCAACATAATTCAGAAAAGGATGAGGGGCTTAGAAGAATCTCCATATGGACTTTATTTCTTTGTGTCAATACTGGTCATTTGTGCTATATCTCTGAAGGTGTGGGTTGACCTTCAGAATGGCATGGTTGGGCACATAGAGTTCAACAGTCATCCCTGGTGCAAAAGTCTACGAGTTTTGTCCTGAGGCTCCTCCTCTATGGTCTATATATGTATTAGCTTCCTGTAGACTTAGGGTTTCTTACAGGCGTGCCTGTGAGTCACCCTATGCTCTCATTCACAGGACTGGCACATGAGTAGAAGCCAGGAATAAAGGGAGAAACAGACAAAGGAGGAGGTATTTCTTTAGGAAGCCAGATAGATATATGGTTAAACAAAGTGAGATTATACAATTTAGTTGATTTTATGTGGGATGGTATTTGTGCATGTTGTCCCTTTCTGTCTACTCACACTTGTTTCTGTTCAATTTGTCTGGGGTGCTCAAGGGAAATTTGAAGTGACCTTGTGGGTTTCCTGTGAGGACATATAAAATTGGGCAGAAGACTCTAAGGATAATGGGAGTGTGTATGTGCTGTAGGCCTCCTGGTATGACGAGATGGTGTTGCTTATTTTCCCTTGATGTGTTTTATGCCTTACTCTTGTTCACTTGAACCTCTTTGGGGATCTATGAATCTCCTGCAAGATAGACCTGGCTACAGGTAGATGCACAGGCACATTTGATATGGAAATTTCTATATCTGAGGGGAAATTGAGGAATTTTGAGAAATAGGAATTTCTTGAGTGTGGCCTGCTATGGAAAGAAGGGGGAGGGATTTTGATATGAGAAATATTGTAGTGGTTGAGATATAAAGTTTATAACCTATGAAAGCCAGTGGAAATCAAAATTGTGAAGCATACATACTTTATTTCTTTAAATTCTATGTGATGGTGGTACATAACTTTAGTCCCAGATCTCAAGATTAAGAAGGATCTCTGTTAGTACAAGTTCACATTGACTCTAAGATAATGATCCATAAATAGCTCTCACAAATGTGATCTCTGCACCTTTCGCTTTATGCCTATAACTGTTGCCCTCTATGTGCCCAGCCCTGCCATTCTGAAGGTATATATAGTACAAATGACCCACTTTGACCAAGTAATGTAAACACCATATGGAGATTCTTCTATACCCATTATCGATTTATGTATTATGTTGGTGCTGATTGGAGCAGACATGTCTCACTGTCATGAAAATTCTAAGGTTATTAAACATCTTGAATGCCATATTCTAGAGGTCTCTGAATTTTTTGAAGGTCATCTCTCCATCTAAATATACCTGTTTAACCATGAAAGCATGCCTGATATGACTACATGTTTGATTAGTAAAAATGAGTAACTACTCACCTGCATTTCTTAATTATACATTCACATTTAAATATGATGCATAAGTGAAATAACTTCAACAAGAATAGAAACATCCAGGAAAAGAAAAAAAACTTTACATTTATATGACTATACTATAGCCCATACCAATGCAAAATATTTATAGTTAATGTTCCTTTTTACCTTATATTCCCCATAAATGATGGCATACATCCATAACCATCAAATATCTAAAAACCACCCATCCTAGTCTTATGAATATGGATGTTTTATTCTCTACACTTCTTACTTTTATCTGTGGGCAAAGGTATCTTCTTGACATGCTTCTGATTTTTTTAAAGTCATTTTTAAGGAGTACAGAGAAAGCTATTTGTTCTTGTTGCATGGAAGATCTGTGGACATGGGTGTTTCTTAGCATGACTGTCAGTTTCGTGTCCAATGTGGTGTGTGTGGGCTTGTGTGTGTGTGTGTGTGTGTGTGTGTGTGTGTGTATGTGTGTGTTTATTTCTCTTTGTGCCTTTGTGCATTGCTATAATTATTTGCTGACCTATTTCTCCCCATATTTGCACCTGCACAATTTGACCAAGCTGTGCTAAAGTTAAGAGAATAAACGGAATCTTATTTTCATTTCAGTAAAAAGGAATGGATTAAAGTAGAGGCCAATAATTGTATTTTTATCCTGGAAATGAGAATATTGGAGCTTAGGAAACATGATTGAATACTCATCAATGCAGTTGAACAGCATAATGATGCTTTCAGTTTCATGTGTATATCACTATAGTTACGTTGTTGTTTGATAGACTTGAAAATAAGTATAACTCAAAATAGAGCCTTGCATTTTTGGGAGAAAATCAGTGAGGCAACAAGGTTAGTCCATTAGTGGGTGTGCCTTTAAGCAAGTGGGAGGTGTACTAGAATGGACAGAATGTTGGATCATAATGTTGCCTGGCAACACTGCTGGATTCTATATTCTTGTATCATGGTCCAAGATCCAGAGAGCAACTTAGATTGGATATTTTAGTCTCCCAAGAGAAGTACCTCATAAACCTTTTAAGGACAGCATTTGTGGAAATTGATTCTCCTAACCAAGTCATAGCCAAATCCCTGGAAGGTGGGCTACAGCTATTAATATTACCCAATTTAAGATTAACTAATATCCGGGAGTACAGTCTGTGGAGAAACAGTTCAAAGACTTTTATAGACGAAAGTCATCTTCAATAAGAAGTACAACTGTGGATTAAAAACTCTCACAATTATTCAACAAAAGGTGAGTTTTTCATTGTTAACTTCTTTCAGGAAGATATTGATCCATTTATTAGACTAGACTAAGGGATAGTTGGATAGCAGATCAACTCTATTGAGGCAGCTGTCCAACTTCACCTATCTGATGTCCTCTTAATCCCTGGATACAAAATGACATTTAATCATTTAAACATCTTACTACTCTAATCTGATTAAATAACCAGATTGGAACCATTATGTAGTAGCCAAGTAGGAGACAATTTGAGGGAGCTGAATGTAATCCACTGATTATATAATTATTTATTTATTAAAATAGGACATTAGATAATTGGTGATCAGTGGATTTAAGCACCATGTTGTGGGTGTTATATATGCAAAACTATCTATTATGTCATTACATTATTTAAATCAGTGCTGAAAAAATTGTTTGTGAGTTTGGTTTGGAGCCACCTTGGGGAAGAAGATGATGTGGTATCTCATTTGTTTGATTATTTAGTTTTATTAAACAATGATTATGTCATCCACAATACCTGACGTTTGGTGCCAACATGCGGGATCAAGTATTCCATGTAATCTAATTTCATAATTAAATTATTTAAATTGATGATAGGTGTTAATATGCAAGATAATCTAAGTATCTATATAATTATTTAAATAAATGATCCTCTATTCCATGAAGAGTCCAGTTAAGCTCCATCTTGTTGAGTTAATTATGCAGTATCTTTACTTTTTTGATTGTTTTTTTTAATTTTAAAGACAATTTTATTTTTACCTCAAATAAGCTTATTCACCTCCATCATTCACATTGCTCAGAGATTTATTAATAATTATCTTTTGCTCAGAGAAATGCTCTGAGCATAAAAATTAATTGTGAGTTGTATATCTGTCACTTACCATTTTCCAATCTTTTCTTTTTTTATTTTACATATGGATCACTGTTCCTTCTCACTCTCTTTGTCCTTCCCTCTCTCCCCCACTCCCATGCACCATCGGCCACTCTCCCCCCCATCCCCCACTACTCCACATGTACTGTGATGCTTTCAGGAAGACTCAACTTAATCTGTTAAATCATTTGGAATAGGAACTAGCCGTCCCTACTGCCTCTAGGTTAAGGGAGTATCCCTCCATGGGGAATTGCTCCCAATGTCAATGCATGCCACAGGGATACATCCCACTTCCACTGTCAGAGGTCTCTTATTCCATACAGGCCTTCTAAATGAGACCCATATTCACTGGGTCTGAGTCAGTCCAATGCTGGGTACCCAGCTTTCCATCTGGGGGCCCATTAGCTTCTCCTTTTACAGGTCAGCTGTTGCTGTGGGTTTCTGTAGCCTGTTCAGTTCATCACTCTCTGCATCTGTATTTCAGTTCCACTCAGTGTTTAGCTGTTAGTGTCTGCTTTTGCTTCTATCAGCCATTAGATTATGGCTATGTGACTATGTATAAGTTAGTCATCAAACTCATTATCAGGGAAGGGAATTTATGGTAGCCTTTTTACTCTTGCTCAAATTGTTAGTGGGGATCAGTCATGTAGGTCTCTGGACATTTATCTAGAGTCAGTTTTCACTTCAAATATACATGGCTCACTCTTTTATTCTCTCTCTCTCTCTCTCTCTCTCTCTCTCTCTCTCTCTCTCTCGACATTGTCTAATGTCTTCGCATTCTCCCACTCTACACAGCTTCCTGAGACATGAACTGTAACATTAAAAAGTGCCCTCTGTATGTATATTTTGTGGAGATATGTGGGGAGCTATGAGTTTCTAGAATTGCCAGGCATGACCCAGAAACATAACGTCTCTCTCTGTCTCTCTCTGTGTCTCTCTCTGTCTCTCTGTCTCTCTGTCATTTATCCCTCCCATGACTCAATCTTCCATGTCCAACATGCTTTGCTCTCCTCTCCTTCTCTTCCTTCTACTACCCTCTCTAATCAATCCCCCACTCCCCATATGCTCAGAATATCATGCCAATTTCCCCTTCTGTGAGGGAACTTGTAGAAATCTGGATACACTGGTGATCGTTTACTCTAAGTCTAAAATTCATATATGAGTGAGAACATCCCACGTTTCTCTTTTCGTGACTGGGTTACCTCATTCAGGATGGTTTATTCAAGCTCCATCCACTTTCCATCGACTTTCAAGATTCCATCTTTCTTTTTCCATAGAGTAGTATATCATTTTGTAAATACGGCACATCTTCTTTATTCATTCTTCAATTGATGAGAATCTAGGTTGTTTCCATGTTCTTGGTATTGCAAATAATGCTGCTATGAACATAGCTGAGCATGTCTTTGTTGCATGGATGTGGATCATTCGAGTGCATGCCTGAGAGGGGGATTGCCAGTTCCTGTGGTAAACTGATTCCCATTTTACTGAGGAATTGCCATACTGATATCCAAATTGGCTGTATAAGTTTTCACTCCTACTAGCAGTGTAGGTGTGTCCCCCTTTCTCCACATACTCTCCAGCATGAGAGTATTGTCATTGATGTTCCTAATTTTTGCCATTCTGGCAGGAGAAAATGGCATCTCACAGAGGTTTTGATATGCATTTCCCTGGTAGCTAAGGATGTTGAGATTTTTCTTAAGTGTCTTTCAGCGTTTTTGATTTCTTATCCTGAGAATTCTCTTTTCAGTACTGTACCCCATTATTTAATAGTGTTATTTGGTTTTTTAATTAGTTTCTTGAGTTCTTTATATATTTTGGAGATCCACCTCTGTCAGATGTAGGACTGGTGAAGATCTTTTTCCATTCTTTGGGCTGTTGGGTCTTGTCTGTGTCCTTGGCCTTGCATAGCATCTCAATTTGAGGAGTTCCCATTTATTAATTTTCAATCTCAGTGTCTGTCCTACTTGAGATATGTTCAGGAAGAAGTCTCCTGTAACCATTTGTTCAATGGTACCTACCAATTACTCTTCTAAGAGGCTCGGTGTGGCTGGATTTATGTTGAGGTGTTTGACCCATTTGGACTTGAGTTTTGTGTATGGTGATAGACATGTGTCTATCTGCAGTCTTCGACAAACCATCATCCAGTCATTCTAGCACCAGTTGTTGAAGATGCTTTCCTCCTCCCATTGTATACTTTTAGCTGTTTTGTCAAAAATCAGGTATTCGTAGGTGCTTGGGTTAATATCAGGATGTTCTATTAGATTCCATTTGTCTACTTGTCTTTCTTTGTTTGAATCCTAGGCTGTTTTCAGTACAATCGCCCTATAGTACATCTTAAAGTTGGGGGAGGTGATGCTTCCTGAAGTTCCTATATTGCAGAGGGATGTTTTGGCTATCCAGGGTTTTTTGATTTTTTTTTGTATTTAGTTGATTATTATCATTTTATGGTCAGTGAAGAATTGTTATGGGATTTATAGGTGATTGAATTGAATCTGTAGATTGCTATTAGCAAGATTGCCATTTTTCCTGTTTATCCTACCTATCCAAGAGCATGGGTGATCTGTTTATTTTCTGGTATCTTCTTTATTTTCTTTGTTAAAATACACTAAGTTCTTGCTATATAGTTCCCTCACTTGTTTGGTCAGCTTTAACCCAAGGTACTTTATTTTGTTAGTGGCTATTTTAAAGGGTAATGTTTCTGTGATTTCTTTCTCAGCCCCATTTTCATCTGAATAAAATAAGGCTATTCATTTTTTTGAGTTTATTAGTAGCAAATCCTGCTAATTTGCTGAAGGTGTTTATCAGCTGTATGAGTTCCCTGGTAGAGATGATTGGGTTGCTTATATAAACTATCATGCCATCTGCAAACAGAGACACTTTGACTTATTCCTTTAAATTTGGATCTCCTTTTGTTGTCTTATAGCTTTAGCTAGAATTCAAGTAGAATATTGAAGAGATATGGAGAGAGAGGACAGCCTTTTCTTGTTCCTGATTTTAGAGGAATCACCTTAAGCTTCTGTCCATTTAGTTTGATGTTGGTTGTTGGTTTACTGTATATTGCTTTTATTATGTTTAGGAATGTCCCTGTTATCCCTGATGTCTCCACGAGCTTGGTCATGAAAGAGTGTTGAAATTTATCAAAGGCTTTTTCAGCATCTATGAAAATGATCATATATTTTTTTCTTTTTCAGTTTGTTTATATGGTGGATTACTTTGATAGATTTCTGTATGTTAAACCACCCCCTGCATCCCAGGGATGAAGCCTACTTCGTTATGGTGGATGATTTCTCTGATTTATTCTTGGATTTGCTTTGACAGTATTTTATTGAGTATTTTTGCATCAATGTTTGAACTGCAACTGTTTAAATTGTTTTCTTCATCTGTTTGATTGTTTTTTCTTGGTGTTTCTTAATTCTTTAAAAAAATATTAATTTTTGCATTTTTGCTAGTCTTCACTTTTATTTATTCCAGTATTTTTTAAAAATTATTCTTCCATTATTTAAGAGATTTTCTCATATCCAATGTGATGGCCTCTATCGTTTTTATGAAGTTATTTTTAACTCATTCTGTTCTAGTTCATCTGCTGTGTTGTGTCCAGGTGTTGTTTGGGTAGATTTCCTAGATTCTTGTGGTGTCATTCTTGTCTTTCTATTGTTTGGTGTTTTCTTGTATTGCCATTTATCCATCACTCCTTCCAGTTGTTGAATGTGGTGTTACTCTCTTTCTACCCTAGTTTCCCAGTGGGTGTAGGTGTGCCTCTATTTAGTCTGTAAATCTGGATAATTCAAGCTCTCTTAGAGGTTTCTCCTCCAACAGAGGGCCGTCTTTGTGGTCTGAAGATTAGGAAAGTGAGCCCTTATGTTTATCTTGTATGGATAGGTGGGCTCTTTGTACTCAGAGCAGACCCAACAACATCCAGGCATGTCAAGGGGTTGTTGAACATGTACCCTGGCCCAATCCTAATATATTTCTTTTAAGACTTGATCAATTTTATGCAGTCTATGTGGCTTACTCCTTACAAAGTTTCCTCTACTTCTTAATCCGGATTCCTTGTATTAAAGATTTGGACTACCAATACATAGCTTCTGAAGATATCCAGTTTGGCTCCTTTGCTATATTGATCTCAACTGACTCTCATAAACCTTTATCAATGTATCACCAGTGTCACAATATGTCTTCTTCCACATCCTGACATTTTTCACCTCCTGGTATGGTCCATTTAGGAAAATGCTATTTCCCACAGTCCTCAAATTAGCTTCAGACATGGAACTTAATTCTTGAGGAACCTGCATTAGAAATGAAGCCTATTGGGGGTTAGAGGAAAGGATTCCTGAACTGGTTTGCATGTTACTTACAGATCTGCCTGGGATCTTTGGATACTCTTCAGTCCATACTCTACTCCGAATGTTTCAACTAAGATTCCCTGCCTTGAACTCTATGCCAGTTTGAATATTATCATGAGGCTAGTGCCTCTCAGACCACTTCAAAAGTTCAGTTATTGTCCTCTGGATCCGAAAATTTTCTAAGGATTTTCAGTCACTGAAATATACCTGTATCCTAGAACTTTCAAAAAACATGTCTAAGAGAAACTAAAGGAAATCCAGACAGAAGATTTTTAAAATGAGGAGAAATGATGGCAGTCGATGAGTTATGAATGAAAGAAAATGACAATCTGGCCTTGAGACACTGACTGTAGGTCGGGGATACTGGGGACTTCGTTGTTTCCAAAACTTTGTTGTGGGTGAAGCTGGGCATGTTCAGGAACAAATGGGGGCCAGGTGGTAATGTGCACAAGCTGCAGGCAGTGGGATGAGCAATTACACACTTCAGGCCAGATGTAGACCAGGATGCAGTATCCTTGTAGACTTGTACACTGACCCTGCATGTCATGGACACTCTGAACCAAGCAGACTGACTTATCTGGGTACAGAAAGCTAAGCCATGTTGCCTGGACTGTGGCACCAGGACCCTCTTTCTTCCAAGTTATCTCCTGTGCAAAGAAGAATGCAGGAAACCTGCTTAGGACTTTAGGTCCAGCACTGAGAGCTCCTTCCTAGGCAGCCTGCAGCCATGCCAAAGAAATACCGAGATATGATTTCATGTTCTGCAAATACATTCTGTTTGATGGCATTAGTGCACCCAGAGTGGCAACTTACTCAGGATATTGTTGTACACTCACTCAGCTCTTTCCAAAAAACAATAAACAAACAAAAACAGACACACTTGCAAATTCCTTTTGCATCATACTCCAAAATAGCCAACAAAGGACCAAGGAAATCCACAAATGGAACACTTGGATTGCTGCAAGGGCTGAATTCCAAGAGGTGTGGAGAGACAGGGTGTGGAAGAGAGATGGGGAACACAGAACTCACAGGGTCATCTTCTTCACTGCTCTGAAACAATTCGTTTGTGGACCCTGCCATCCCTCAGAAGACCACAAGAGGGAACACAGGTAGGCTTACTAGCAAGCCTTCATACCACCCTCAGTGAAGCCTAAAGAAACATCATGCCAGTCTGTAGCACAAGGGAGGCGCTTAACAACCAATCTCATTGACATGGGTATTGGGCCTGAGTGATGCCACTGGCTGGCCATCAAAGTTATTCTGAAGGTCACTCCCCATAAACCTCTGAGATTCATAATCTATCTACTTAACCATGGCCATCCATAGTCACCTCAGCTGCCAGGATGACCTTTGGTCAGCTACATAATTGCACACTGGGGGAAACCAAATTAGAGTCAAGCCTTACAGGCAAAAAAATGGACTACCAGATGGACACAAGGCTGGTAAGAGGCAGGATTGTGGTATCCAATAGTAGATGCAAATAGAAAGTGTACAGGTGATATACAGGTGAGAGCAACCAAACCCATAGAGGCCCTAAGCTTAGCACTATCTTCCCACCTGGCAGAAGGCTTGTCTGGAATGGACACAAGCTAAACAGAAGGCAGATGTGTGCACTCACAAGGGAACCAGTTTTGTGATGTACAGGTGACAAAATTGAAATTTTTGCCTTCATTACCATGTTCAGGTGAAATGCTACCACCACATAATCTGAAGCAGAAACCATCAGTTGCTTGGATCTACCTTGATATTGTCCCAGAAAGCAGGCTGCTCAGTTCCCTAAATGTGGACATAAGGACACATTAAATGAATAAACATTCCATCCCACCTTCCTCCTTGCCTACTAAAGGTGAACTCAGGGTCCCCTACCAAGCCATATCCTAGGAATCACCAGACACCCATTTTTAGATATTTTCAGATCTGTTAAAATATACCTCCTGTCCCAGACTTCCAATCCACACCTTTCAGCAGACACTACATAGGAAACTTCTCTTTCCTTTCTCTCATGTCCACAAGGAACACTCACACATAGGACTTCCTGGATCTTATATGTGTTTATTGTCATAGGCACAAAAGATTCAAGTGGTCTGAGGAAAGGCATGTACACACCTAGGGAAAATAAACAACTCTCTGTTGTCATGACAGGGTGCTTATAGCATATATCCTACCTTGTATTGTACAGGGACTTCTCACAAAATCCCAAGTGTCCCCACAGTTTGCTCTTTAGATCCCTTCATCTTTTACCTCCAGCGCACCAGATACATATAAAAGAATCAAGTGTCCATAGACAGAGTGGGACAACACATCAACCTGCAGGTAAAAAGACCATCCCACACCAGAACACCTGAGCATGCATACATAGTTCTCTCTTACCTTGTATCTGTCTCCCTTCATAGCTACCTCCTCCACTATCTGTGTCTCCCTCCCCGGGTCCTAGACACACTGCCACCCTTGGTATCCAGGACAGCTATCCCAGTCTGGACCCATATGATATACCATTTATAGGGAAATGCTTTTCAAAACACAAAAGAGAGCCAGTCTCTTATAAACACCGAATACAGAGCCTACAGAGAGCCTACAGAGACTACAGAGCCCCTCCTTCACACTCTCGATATCTTCTAAGAAGACTGCTAGCTGAAGACCACTGCGCTAGCCTCCTGATGACTACCTTGTATAATGTATTCCAATTCTCCCACTCTACACATCTTCCTGAGACATCAACAGTAAGATTACTAAAGGCCCTCTGTAGGTATATTTGGAGGAGCTATGTGGGGTGCTATGAGTTCCTAGAATTGCTAGGCATGACACAGAAACACAACATCTCTCTCTCTCTCTCTCTCTCTCTCTCTCTCTCTCTCTCTCTTTCTCTTTCTCTCTCTTACTCATGGGAGGGCATATTCCCCAAATGGGAGGTAAAGTCAAGAAATGGCCAGAATCCCACCTGGGGGAAGCATCATGACATGACCAAGACAAGTGTGGAGTGTAGCAATCTCAAGGGGTACTTGCACCTCTTCATCCACATCTCTGCCTTCACTGAAATCTACTATGAGAAGAACAAGAAGCAAAACCAGAGGCACAGGCAGCAATCATACGGTTTGCCAAGCCAGCATTGCTGGGTATGACATCACAGAGAGTGAGGAGCTTCTCTCGCTTGCCTCTACAGGTGAACGAACCTGATCACTGCTGCCAGAGCTCTTGCTGCTATGTACCTGGCCACAGCAACCTCATCATGACAGCAGTGGCTTGGTAGAGTGTCATGATATGTGCTGGACAGAATTCATTAGAGAAGATCTTCTTATCATCTGATTATTAAATTATTGAATTTTTAATACCGGTGATAGCTATATTTTTCATGGCTTGATTCTGGTGCATCCTCTCAGGAATTGATGATGTAAAACCATACAATTTTTAAATTACCTAATCATTTAAACATTAAAATCTATTACTATGTAATCAGTGATCACTGGATATCACAGTGTCCCTCAAGCTCTGGGAGCAGCTCCTGGCTCCAATCATATGTTGTGACCATCACACCTAAGTGTTGACCACATCATCATTTAAGTAATCAAATAAATAATTGGATGGTCCTGCATTCTTAATGGCAATAAGATGGAACCAAACTCCAGTGATTCTAAAAGAAGTAATACATAGATAATTAAATATTGACACACAATTAACTTTCAGGGAAGACTGTCCAGACTCCAGTCATGAAAAACAACATCATCATCATCATTTCAAGTAATTAATATATAATGATGAGATAATTGAATAATGAAATGGTGTTGCATACTTAAATCCTAATAGTGGATTCAGACTGAACTCTTCCTGGAATAATAATTTATTTAAACAATCAAATAAACAAATAATTAGATAACCTTGTACATGAACTTCAAAAAGGTGGCACCAAACTTGAAATATTATGACTGATGTTATGATCTATTTAAATGATTAAGTAACCCAGTAATGATATGATGTCACATCATCAACTCCCTCAATCTTACTCCAAAGCTGACTAATGGTCCATAATGTCCTCATTGTTTTGAATAATTTAGTTACATAATTACATCATCTGGCAAAATTGATCAAGCAAGGTAGAATCAAACCCCAGTGATCATCGATTATTTAATGACCATTTTATAGGTAAATCAGTATAATATCAGATGATGTGATGGTTTGGCACATTTGACTCTTAAAAGGAGGCTCAAACTCAGTGATCACTGAATAAATATTGACATATTTTAATAAATAAATGATTAAAAAATTGAATTATTTGATGGTATTTTATACTTGACTACTACAAGACTTGGCATAACTCACGAGATCATTGAATAATCATAGACTTTAACAATATAGTGAATGTGTAATGAGAAATATCTCATAATTCATCTGTGGAGAGATAATAAAATGATACTATCATTGATTTAAATAATTAATGAAATGACTTGCCACAGTTATCTCCAACAAGGTGTAAGAATCCACGTATCTATTATCTAATGTCCTATTTTAATTATTAAGTAATTGCATAAACAGAGAATGATATAGTCTGCCATACTGGACACACATAATTTGCCTTTACTTGACTCCCTTAATTTTGTGCCAAACACCATGGACTAGTGACTATCTAATTGCAGATTTCAGTAGTAAAATTAGTACATTATTACATTTCATTGTGGATCTAGGGTTTATAAGGATATTAGATAGTTGATATAGGGCAGCTTCATCATTAGAGATGAACTGCTAAACAAATATCCCTCAGTCTAGTCTAACAAATAGATTAAAAACTTCTTGTAGTAACACTAACAATGGAAAATTCACCATATGTTGAATAATTGTAAGTCTTTTTATCTTCTTAATCCATAGTTTTACTTCTTAGGGACGATGATATTCATCAACAAAAGTCATTGAACTGCTTCTCCACGGACTATTTTACCTGATATTAGGTAATCTGGAATTGGGTAATATTAATAGCTGTAGTCCATCTTACAGGGATTTGTCTGTGGCTTGGTTAGAAGAATCAATTCACACAAATGATGCCATTAAAAGTTTTAAAAGTTTTATGAGATACTTATCTTGGAACTCTAAGATGTCCAGTGATAACACTACATCTAAGCTGCTCTCTGGTTCTTGGCCCATGATACCAGAATATAGAATTCCAGCAGTGTTGGCAGGCAACATTTATGATCCAACATTCTGTGACATTCTTGAACTCTTCCCACATTCTAAAATAAGCATACAAACTAATGGGATAACCTTATAGCCTCACTGATTTTCTCCCAAAAATGCAAGGCTCTTTTCTGAGTTATATTTATTATCAAGTCTATTAAACAACTACATTCTCATAGTGATATAAACATGACAATGAAGGCATCATTATGCCATTCAACTACATTGATGAGTATTTAAATATATTCCATATGCTCCAATTTTCTTATTTCCAGAATGGAGACAATAGCATCAATGGCCTCTACCTTAATCTTTTTCTATTTACTGAAATGAAAATTAGCTTCTGTTCACTCTTTTGCTTTTAGAACAGCTTAACCCCATGCTATAGGTGCAAATATGGGGAGAAAGTAGATGTGTGAATAATGGTTGCAATGCAGAAATGCACAAAGATAAGTAAATACACACACAAACTCAATAGACACAAAAATGACAATGTTGCTAAGAAACAGCAATGCTCTCATAGAGTCTATGCAACAAAAACAAATACTTTTCACTAGACTCCTGGAGAATTAGTGTAAATAATATTAGTGTCTCCCAAAGATGCCTTTGCCCTCAGACAACAGGAAGAAGTATACACAATAAAACATTAATATTCCCAATAGGTGGGAAAGGTATTTTTTGGTTACTTGACTTTTTGGTTCTATGATTGTTTGTCATCATATAAGGGGAATATAACTCAAAAAGGTATATTATCCTCAAATATTTTACATTGATATGTGCTTTGGTTATTGACACAAATATAAAGTTGTTCTTGTACTGGATATATGTTTCTACTCTTGTTTAAGGTATTACACTTATGTAGCTTATTTAAAAATAATGTATAATTAAGAACAACAGGTTAGTAGTTAGTCATCTATAACAATCAAACATGTAGTCAAATTAGGCATGTTTTCAAGGATAAGCAGGTATATTTGATAGATAGATGACCTTCAAACACTTCAATTACCTCCAGAATATGGCATTGAAGATAATTAATAACCAAAGACTTTCATGAAAGTGTGACATGTATGCTCCAATTAGCACCAATTTACTTCATAAAAGGATGATTTGCATAGAAGAACCTCCATAAGGAGTTTGCTTTCATTTGTCAAAACTAGTCATTTGGGTAAGAAAATCTTGGTATGCTGAACAAACCAGACAAACAGGAGGCAAATAAAAAAGTTTGCTGAAGTGTGGCAGAACAAGTGGGACAGTTCTTCACAATTCCTGCTTCACAGAAAAATCTGCCAGATATTCTAGGCCTGCAGGCCAAAAGTGGAAGTCCCAACATTGCAGACGAACTTTGGTTGGCTCCTCAGACAGCCAGTTATCTCTGCCATTTCTAATGTTTGGGAGGTGGCTTGCACTTCACTTCGTGTTTACTCAGGAAATATTATATTATTATCCAACCTTTGATGGAGTTAAAGGGTAGATAGTTATAGTTATAGGTATCCTTAGTTATGACAGATGGTAAATTAGGAACAGAGCTTTGGGCTCATCAATGTAAGATATAAAATAGAGTGATTTCTCTCCAAATTCCAAACATAAATGATTGGATGCTGTAGAAATAACTCATACTTGATAAATGTTCTTATTGTATACAGGTTAAGTTAAATCTTATTTTTATTTAGAAAAAAGGGAGAAATCTTGTGGAATATTTATTTAACGAGGCAGTTCTACCTTATTCTCTATCATTCTAACAAAACTCAAGATTCTAAGTCTAGGTTGCAAAGCTTTGGGCTCAGAGAGTTAGAGTAGCAAGTAGTAACTTTCTATTTTTGGTGGCATCTCTTCTTCCACACTCCATCTAGCAATAATGATAATAATAATAATAATAATAATAATAATAATAATAATAATAATAATAAAACAGCTAAACTACTTCTCTCTGCTACTTCCTCTCAGCCAGTTGCTAACCCTGCTTTTCTGAGCCCTGGGTAGTTTTTAATTAATTAATGCAGAATCAACACATGTATACTCAGTTAACAAATTCAGCCTGGGCAAATGTAACACACCTTTGCCTGTTAAATAGATATTCCACAAGTCTCCCCTTGTTTTCTAAGAAAAGATAAAGATTAACTCATCGTATAGACAGTAAGGACGGTTTTCAAGTATGAACTGTATCTGCAGTGTTCAGTCATTTATATTTGGAACTATCTGGGCTCCTAGAACATCTCTCTCTCTCTCTCTCTCTCTCTCTCTCTCTCTCTCTCTCTCTCTCTGTGATTGTGGTTCCTGTGCTGGGCCAGGGATCACGGGGTCATGCGGGGCGGGGCCAGTGGGGCATTGGCAGAGGCTTAGGAGTTCGTGTCCCTTTGTTCCCTGTGCAGTAATGGTGCCCAGGACAGGGTCGGGGCAGGGCCGGGATCCCAGCAGGGTGCTGTGTGCTGGGTGACACTCGCGGGCCACGCCCGACCCGCCCTGCACCTCCCCCACCGCCCTGATTAATTTTGATTTCTGGGTGTGGCAGGCTGGGCCAGGGCAGCCTCATACAATTTCTCAGAGCAGGGCGGGGTCGGGGCTCGGTCTGGGCCTGGTGGTGGGAGAAGGGCTGGGTGCACGCCCAGCCAACCCGTTCGACCCAGCCCAGCACAGCCACTTTGGTTTCTGTTTTCGTCCTCAACTCTTGGCGGGGCGTGGTGAGCGGAGCCGGGTGGGGGCGGGGCGGGGGATTTCCCAGTGGTCCCCCGCAGCTGTAGGCATGTCAGTGACATAAGGGGGAAGGCCCTGAGGAGAGCAGGGTGCTGTGCTGAGTCCCCCACGGTGGGGTGGGGTTTTCTTCCACGGGGGCGGGGTCTGTGAACAAAATGCGACCCGCCCGACCCTGCCCGGCGCGCCCCTGGTGGCTGAAGATGACTTGTTTGACCCTCTGCGTGAGGGCGGGGCCTCTGCTTGGGGACGGGGCCTCCTGTTGCGTGGGCGGGGCCGTGGGGCAGAGCCTCCAGGACAAAGGGCGGGGCCTCCAGGAGGAAATGAGTCTGGAATCAAGGGAAGAGTGGTAAGATGGGCGTGGCCTCCTGAAACCCCGCCCGGGTCCCGACCCCACTCTGGCTCCCTGACCCTGCTCAGGCCCTGTGACTCTGCCCTGGCCCCCCTGACCCTGCTCCGGCCCCCCTGACCCTGCTCCGGCCCCCCCGGACCCCGCCCCTGCCCCCCTGACCCCGCCCCGGCCCCCTGACCCCGCCCCGGCCTCCTGACCCCGCCCCTGCCCCCTTGACCCCACTCCAGCTCCCTGAGCCCGACCAGGCCCTCACTGACCCAGTCCCGGCTCCCCTGACCCCGCCTCCGTCCCCTGACCCCACCCCGGCCCTCACTGTCCCTGTCCCGGCTCCCCTGACCACACCCCGGACCCCTGACCCCGCCCCACCCCTTACCCAGCCCTGGCTCCCCTGACCATGCAGGTTCAGGGTGAGAGATGAGAATGAGGTTCAGGCTCAGATTCAGGTCCATGCTCAGTGTGGGGGTTCAAATTCAAGGTCCTGATTCTGGTGAAGGGGGCAGGTTCAGTTTCAGCGTCAGGACAAGGTTCAGATTGAGATTCATGGTGAGGGGTCAGGGTCAGGGTCAGGGTGAGGGTGAGGGGTCAGGGTAAGGGTCAGGGTCAGGACAAGGGTTCAGGGTCAGATTCATGGTGAGGGTTCAGGGTCACGGTCACGGTCAGGGTCAGGGTGTGGGTCAGGGTCAGGGTCAGGTTCAGGTTCAGGTTCACGGTTCGACCTCAGGGTCACGCTCAGGGTGAGGTTCCAGGTTAAGGATCAGGGTGAGTGTTCAGGATCCATTTCTGGGTGAGGGTTCAGGTTCATGTTCAGCATGAGGGTTCTGGATCATGTTCCTGTTCAGGGTGAGGGTGAGGCTTCAAAGACAGGGTCGTGAAGGTTCAGGTGTGGTTTCATGTTCATGTTAAAGTTCAGCCTGAGGGTTCACATCCAGTGTGATGGTTCAGGTTGATGCTTAGTGTTCAGGTTCAAGTACAGAGTGAGGATTCAGGTTCAGGTACAGCGTGAGGGTTCAGGTTCAGGTTCAGGTTCAGGGTTTAGGTTCAGGTTCAGGTTCAGGGTAAAAGTTCAAGTTCATGTTCAGCATGAGTGTTCAGGTTCAGGGTTCATGTTTGGGTTCAGGGTGAAGGTCTATGTTCTAGGTTCATGTTCAGAATCAGGTGAGTGTTCATGTTCATTGTGAGGATTCAGGTTCAGGTTCAGAGTGAGGGTTCAGGTTCAGGTTCCTGTTCACATTGAGGGTTCAAGTGTAGGTGAAGGGTGAGGGTGCAGGTTCAGGTTCAGGATCATGATCAGATTGAGGTTTAAGGTTCAGGTTCACATTGAGGATTCAGGTGCAGCTTCAGTGTGAGGGTTCAGTTTGGGGTACATGTTCAGGTCCAGGGTGAGGTTTCAGGTCAGGGTGAGTGTTCAGATTAAGCGGGAGTGTTTAGTTTCAGGTTCAGGGTTCAGGTTCAGGTTTAGATTGAGAGTTGAGGTTAAGGTTCAGGTTCAACGCGAGTGTTCAGATTCCAGTTCAGGTTCATAGTGAGGGTTCTGGTTCAGGTTCAGGGTGAGGTTCCAGGTTCAGGCTCAGGGTGTGGCTTCTACTTCAGGGTTCAGGTTCTGTGTAAATCTGTTTCCAGTCCAGATTCATGATCAGGGTGAGGGTTCATAGTGAGGTTTCTGTTTTGGTTCATGTTCAGGTTTAGGGTTTGGTTTTAAATCCAGTGTTCTGGTCCAGGTTCAGGGTGTATACAGGTTCAGATTCATGTTCAGGGTTTAGGTCCATTGTTCAGGTTTAGGGTTCAGATTTAGGATTCTGGTTCTGATTCAGATTGAGTGATCTGGTTATCGTTAAGTTTCAGGAAGAGGGTTCAGGTTCAGGGTGAGGGCTCAGATTCATGTTCAGGGTTTATGTTCATAGTTCAGGTTCATGGTTCCGGTTTAGGATTGTGGTTCTGATTCAGATTGAATGTTCTGGCTATTGTTAAGTTTCAGGAAGCGGGTTCAGGTTCAGGTTCAGGTTCAGGGTGAGGGTTCAGATTCAGGTTTAGAGAGAGGGTAAGGTTCACAGTTCAGTTACAGGATCATGTTAAGGGCTCGGGTTCGGGATCAGGGTGAGGGTTTAAGTAAAATTTCTGGGTGGGTGTTTAGGTTTGGGTTTATGTTAAGGTTCAGGTTTAAGGTTGGGTTTATGTTTCAGCTTATGGTTCAGGTTCAGAGTGAGGGTTCAGGCAAAGGGTTAGGATGAATGTTAAGATTCATGTTCAGCTTTCTGGTCATGGTTCAAGTTCAAATCAAAGTGAGGGTTTAGGTACAGGTTAAAGGTTCAGTTTCTGGATCGAGGTCAGGTTCAGGTTCAGGGTGAGGATTCAGATTTTATATTCTGGTTCAGTATGATAGTTCAGGTTCAGTGCACAACGAGGGTGCAGGTGCAGATTCAGTTTGAGAAATCAGGTTCAGGTTCAGTGTGAAGGTTCAGCTTCAGGTTCAGGATGACAGTTCAGGTAGAGGTTCTTGGTGAGAATTTGGGGTCAGGTTCATGTACAGGTGAGGGTGAATGTTCAGGGTGAGGGTGAGGGTTGATCGTTGAGGGTGAGGGTTCAGGTTTACATTCAGGAATAGTATTCAGGCTTCAGATACAAGTTCAGCGTGAAGTTCAATTTCAGGCATTAGATTCAGATTCAGCTTGAAGATTCAGGTTCAGGTTCTGTTTCCATGTGCAAGTGAGGTTTTAAGTTCAGGTTAAGGTTGAGAGTTCAGGTTCATGTTCAAGCTGAGGGTTCAGGTTCAGTGTAAAGGTGAGTTTTCAGGTACAGTTCAGGTTCAGGATTACAGTGTAGGTTCAGGTTCAGGCTCAGATTCAGGTTGAGGTTTCAGGCTCAGGTGCAGGTTGAGGGTTTGGTGCTGGTTCAGGGAGAATGTTCAAGTTCAGTCAGGTTCAGGGTTCATTTTAGGGCTGAATGTTCAGGTTCAGTTTCAGAAGGGAGATCATGTTCATGTTAAGGTTGAGGGAGAAGGTTCGAATTCACAGAGAGTGTTTTGTGTGGAATTATGTTAAGGTTCAGTTTGAGGGTTCAAGTTCAAGTTCAGGTTCAGGGTGAGGGTTCAGGTTCATGATAAGGGTGAGTGTTAAGTTTCACTTTGTTTTATAGGCTTAGGTTTCAGGTCAGGTTCTGGGTGAGGGACAGGTTCATGTTCAGAGTGAAGGTTCAGTTTCAGAGTTCATGTTCAGTTACAGGGTACGAGTTCATATTGAGTTGCAGTATGGGTTTTCAGGTTTAGGGTTCAGTTGTGTGCAGGTAAAGATTTGGGGTGAGGGATCAGGTTCAGGTTTAGGTTTAGTTTCAGATTTCAGTTTCAGACAGGCTAGCCCTGAGGACTCCTCCCTAGGCAGCCTTCACCCATGACAGAGAAATAAGAGGGTATGCTTTCATGTTCTAAAATACATTCAGTTTGATGACTGTAGTGCTCCCAGAATGGCAGCTTTCAGAGGACATTGTTGTATACTCCCTCACCACTTTCCCAGCCACCATAGGAGCCTCATCATGACTGTAATGACTTGGGGGGAGTGTCATGACATTAGGCAGACAGAGAACCTTACATAAGATCCTCTGATCAACTGATCATTGAACTATTGAATTTTTAAGTTGGTGAAGACTGTGGTCTTCAGGTGTTGGTTATGATTCATTCTCTCAGAAATTGCTTATGCGAAACTGTCCAATTTTTTAAATTATTTAAACATTAAAATCTATTATTACGTAATCAGTAATCACTGAATCTTACCGTATCCCTCAAGCTCTGTGCACTGCTTCTGGCACCAATAATCTGTTATGTGATTCCCACAGCAGCCAAATTCCTAATCTATGACCACAGCATCTTTTAAGTAATCTAATAAGTAAATAAAGGGATTGCCCTGCATACTTGATTTTCATAAATGGATCCAAACTCCAATGATTTTCAGGGAAGTATTACATAGATAATTAAATAATGCCCCACAATTAACTCCCAGGGAGGACTGCCCAGACTCCATTGATGAGGGAGGACATTATATTGATGTAGATAATTAGTATATAATTATAAAATAATTGAGTAATGAGATAGTGCTGCATGTATAAATCCCTCATGGTGCAGTCAGACTGAACTGTTTTTGAAATAACGATTTATTTAAATAATTAAATAAATAAATGTTTTGAGGCCTTCCATAGTAAATCCCAAATATGGCACCAAACTTGTGGTATCATAAGTAAGGAAAGTTGTAACAATAACTATCTAATCTTCAGTTCCATCAAAGTTTCCATAAAAACATAATATTTCCTGAGAAAACAGGTTCAACCCTCTCAGAAAGAGTCACATTGCTCTCTTAAAGAGCACAGCACTCAGGTACAATTTTACACACACACACACACACACACACACACACACACACACACACACACACTGCCAGCACTCAAAAAGACTGTCACAGCCCTCTGGCAAACAATCAAAGCACTCCGCACTGTCAGTGCACTCTTACCACAATATTCCAGCATTCTCTCACTGTGTAAGTGCGGTAACTAGCAGAATAACAGCATTCGCACACACTGTCAAAGCTGTCTGCAATGTGTGAAAGTACTCCCACAAAGATTTGGTCATATTTCGAATGAGGGTTAATGTTTAGATACAGATTCAGTGTTGGGGTTTCATTAGCATTAAGGTTAGCTTCGGGGTTTGAATTGGGTAGAGTTAGCATTAGGGTTTGGTTAGTAGTATCTTACAATGTTAGCTCCCACACGCTGTGTCAGAGCAGAATCATAGCAGACAAACACTTTGTAAACAGTCTTTTACAGCATCAGATAACACTTGCATAGTGTTTTCACACTGATGCCTTGCACGAAGCAATGATGTAAATGTTCACTCCATTCACAGACACTGTAGCAGCTCTCTCTCAAAGGATCATATTTTTCTCAAAGTTTCTGAGCATGTATATAGTGTTTCTGTATCACACATTGTCACTAATAGAACCACAGCATTGGCACATACTCTCTCAGCACACTGGAGTTGTGTCAATGCACTCCCTCATAGGTAAGGTTAGGATAAGTATTAGGGTTCGGGTTAGTATTATGATGTGGATTGGGTTCAGCACTAGGGTTATGGTTAGGTTTAAAGTTATGGTAAGGCTTAGACTATGGCTTAGGAATAAGTTTATGTTTATAGTTAGGGTAAGAAAAATTTAGAGTGCTACCTCTCTCACACTATGTGACAACATTGACACAGAGAACCACAGTGTCTCAGCACTCTGCTAAAGCGAGTTAGCTCACTCAATGTGACAGCAGTCTCAAACATTGATTTAGCGCTCTAGATCTGTGTCACATCATTGACATACAGAATCACATCAGTCACACACACACTGTCTCAACACTCTCACCAACTGTGAATGCATTCTACTACATTGTCAGAGCAATCTAAATGGTGATTAAAAACTTTGCCGTGCATCAAGCACTGATTCACAGCCACTCTCCATGCTGAATCACTATAAAATCACTGTCTCCCACTCAAATATTATCCTCGAATTGTGTCACAGCACATGTAATGTGTTTCCCGACCTGCACACATCGACACAACACTCATGTAGAGTCATAGTACTCAAGCAGAATCACAACACTCAAGCGTAAAGTCACAGCACATACTCCCAGGATCAGAGATTCTTGCAGTGTTTCATCATGCTAGCACTGTCACAACAGTAACACTAAAAGTCACAGCATGCACACACACTGCCACAGCACTCTCACAAAATGGCCCATTACTTTCACACAGTGTCACCGCACTTATGACCAGTGTTGCAGGGCTCACGTACATTATTATAGTTCTCATAAACGCTGTCAATGCACTCAAGTATAGAATCAAAGCAATTAGCAACACTCTCACAGGAGTCTCTCACACTGTCAGAACACTCAGTGTTTCAGCACTCACGCCCATGGTGTAAATGTAACTATGAAGGAATCACAGAATTCACACAATGAAGCAGCACACACACCAATGGTCAAAACACACACTCCCAGTGAGTGAATAGTGTCATACAGCATTTACTCACTGTCACTGTGCCACAGCTATGAAGCACAGGTTTTAGGGTCTAGGGTTTTTAGGGTCTAGTGTTTTTAGGGTATAGGGTTTTTAGGATATAGGGTTTTTAGGGTATAGGGTTTTTAGGGTCTAGGGTCTACAGTTAGGATCTAGGGTAAGGGGGTTAGGGTTTAGGGTTTTAAAGCTTAGGGTTTTAGGGTTTAGGGTTTTAAAGTTTAGGGTTTTTAGCTTTTAGGGCTTTTAGGGTCTATAGTTTTTACGTTCTAGGGTTTTTTGATTATAGGTTTTTTAGGGTCAAGGGTCTAGGGACTAGTGTCTAGGGACTTGGGGTTAGGGTTTAAGTATTTTAGGTTTTAGTGTTTTAGGGTCTTGGGTTTTTAGGGGTCTAGGGATTTTATGCTCTAAGGTTTTTAGGGTTTAGGGCTTTTAGGGTTTAGGGTTTTTAGGGTCTAGGTTTTTTAGGGTCTAGGTTCAGGGTTTAAGGTTTTTGGGTTTAATATTTAAAGAGTCAAGGGCTTTTAGTGTCTAGGGTTTTTAGGGTCTAGAGTTTTTAGGGTCTAGGGTTTTTAGGCTCAAGGGTATTTAGGGTCTAGAGTTTTTAGGGTCTAGGGTTTTTAGGGTCGAGGTTATTTAGGGTCTAGGGTTTTTAGCGTCTAGGATTTTTAGAGTATAGTGTTTTAGGGTCAAAGGTAGTTTTTTTTTTTTTTAGGAAGTAGGGTTTTTAGGGTCTAGGATTTATTAGGGTTAAGGGTTTTAGCAAGTAGTTTTTTTTAGGAACTATGGTTTTTAGGGTCTAAGGTCTTTAGGGTCCAGTGTTTTTAATGTCTGGGTTTATTATAGTCTAAGCTCTAGGGTCTTTGGTCTAGGGTCTAGGTTGTAGGGTATATGTCAGGGGGTTACTTTCAGGGTTTTGAGTGTTATGTATTTTAGGGTTTATGGACTTTATTATTTAGGGTTTTTTGGTTTAGGCTTGTCAGGGTTTAGGGTTTTTAGGGTCTATGGTTTTTAGGACTAGGGTTTTAGAGTTTTTAGTGTCTAGGGTTTTTAGGGTTTATGGTTTTTATTGTTTAGGGTTTTTAGGGTCTAGTTGTATTAAAGTCTAGGATTTTTAGGGCCTAGGGTTTTTAGGGTTTATTGTTTTTATTGTTTAGAGTTTTTGTGTCTAAGTGTATTAGAGTCTAGAGATTTTAGGGCCTAGGTTTTTTATGGTCTAGGGTTTGTAGGTCTCGGGTTTTTACGGTCTATGGATTTTAGGATCTAGTATCTAGGGTCTAGGGTCCAGGGTCTTTGGTCAGGGGGTAAGGGTTTAAGGTTTTTAGTGTTTAGGGTTTTTAGAGTTTAGGGTTTTTAGGATTTAGGGCTTTTAGGGTTTAGGGTTTAGATGGTCTAGGGTTTTTAGGGTTTAGGATTTTTAGAGTTTATGTTTTTTAGGTTTTAGAGTTTAGATGGCTTAGGGTTTTTAGGCTTTAGGGTTTTAGCCTGTAGAGTTTTTAGGGTTTAGGGTTTTTAGGGTCTAGGTCTCTTATTATGTGTGGTTTTTTGGATTTAGTGTTTTTAGGATCTAGGGAATTTAGGGTTTATGGTTTTAAGGATTTAGTGTTTTTAGGGTTTAGGGTTATGAGGGTTTAGGGTTTTTAGAGTCTAGGGTTTTTACGGTTTAGGGTGTTTAGGGTGTAGGATATTTAGGGTCTAGGGTTTTAAGGGTCTAGGATTTTTAGGGTCTAGGATCTTGTGTCTATGGTCTTGGGTCAAAGGTCAGGGCTCTAGGGTTTGTAGTATTTAGTGTTTTTAGGGTCTAGGGTTTTTAGGGTCTAGATTTTACAGTTTAAGGTCTAGGGTTTTTATGGTATAGGGTTTTTAGGGTCTATGGTTTTTAGGGTCTAGGGTCTATGGTCTAGGGTCTATAGTCTAGGGTTTGTAGGGTCTAGGGATTTTAGCATTTAGGATTTTTAGGGTCTAGGTGTTTTAGAGTCTAGGGTTTTTAGGGTTTAGGTTATTTACGGTCTAGAGTTTTTAGGTTTTAGAGTTTTTAGAATTTGGGGATTTTAAGCTTTAGGGTTTTGAGGGTTTAGAGATTTTAGAGTATAGGGATTTAGGGCCTATGGTTTTTATAGTCTAGGATTTTTAGGGTCTATGGCTTTTAGGGTCTAGGTTTTCTAGAGTCTAGGGTTTTTTAGGGTTTGTGGATGTTAGGGTTTATGTTTTTTAAGGTTTAGGGATTTTAATGTTTAGTGTATTATGGTTTAGGTATTTTAGGATTTATGGATTTTAGGGATTAGGTTTTTTAAGGTTTAGGGTTTTTAGGGTTTAGGGTTTTTGGTTTTAGGTTTTAGGGTTTTTAGTGTTCAGCGTTTTTAGGGTCTAGGGATTTTAGGGTCTATAGTTTTTAGGGTCTAGGGTTTTTTCTTCCAGGGTTTTTGGGTCTAGTGTTTTTAGGGTCTAGGGTTTTTAGGGTTTAGGATTTTTAGAGTTTAGGGTTTTTAGTGTTTAGGGCTATTCACGTCTAGGTTTTTTGGTTCTAAGGTTTTTAGGGTCTAGAATTTTTAGGATCTCTGATATTTTAGGGTCTACTGATATTTAGGTTCTAGGGTTTTTAGTCTAGGATTTTTAGTGTTTAGGTCAGTGAGGGTCTAGTATCTAGGGTCTTGGGTCTAGGTCAAGGGTCAGGGGGTTAGGGTTTAGGGGTTTTAGGGGTTAGGGTTTTTAGGGTTTAGGTTTTTTAGGGTTTAGGGTATTTAGGGTTTAGCATTTTAGGATTTAGGTTTTTTAGAGTTTAGAGTTTTTAGGGTTTAGGTTTTTTAGGGTTTATGGTTTTTAAGGTCTAGGGTTTTTAGGGTCTAGCATTGTAGGGTTTAGAGTTTTTAGGGTGTAGGAATTTTAGTGACTAGGATTTTTTAGGGTCTACGTTTTTTAGGGTCTAGGGCATTATGTTTAGGTTTTTTAGGTTCTAAGGTTTTAGCTTCCTGGGTTTTTAGGGTGTATGGATTTAATGGTCTACAGTTTTATGGGCTAGGCTTTTTAGTGTCTAAGGTTTTTAGGGTGTAAGTTCTATGGTGTAGGGATTTTACGGTCCAGGATCTTTAGGGTTTAGCATTTTTAGGGTCTAGGGGTATTAGGGTCTAAGATTTTTAGTGTTTAGGTTAGTGAGGGTCTAGTGTCAGGGGGTTACTGATTAGGGTTTGTAGGGTTTAGGGATTTTATGGTTTATTTATTTTAGTGTTTATAGTTTTTAAGATTTAGGGATTTTAGTGTTTTTAGGGTCTAGAGTCTAGGGTCTAGGGTTTAGGGTCTAGGTTCTAGGGTCAAGAGTCAGGCGGTTAGGGTTTAGGGTTTCTAGAGTCTAGGTTTTTTTATGTTCTATGGTTTTTATGGTCTAGGGTTTTTATGGTTTAGGATTTTTAGGTTGTAGGGCTTTTAAGTTTTATGGTTTTTAGGGTCTAGGGTTTTTAGGGTCTACAATTTTTAGGGTCTAGGCCTTTTAGGGAATAAGTTCTATTGTCTACGGTTTGTAGGGTCTTGGGTTTTTAGGGCTTAGTGTGTTTAGGGGGTAGTGTTATTAGGTTCTATGGTTTTTAGGGTCTAGGATTTGTAGGGTGTAGTATTTTTATGGTCTAGGGCTTTTATTGTCTTTGTTTTTTAGGGTCTAGTGTCTAGAGAATAGGGACAGAGGTTTTAAAGTTTATGGTTTTTAGCGTTTATGGATTTTAGGGTTTAGGGTTTTTAACGTTTAGGGTTTTTAGGTTTTAAGGTTTTTAGGGTCTAGGGTTTTTAGGGTTTAGGGTTTTTAGTTTTTAGGATTATTAGCCTCTCTGGTTTTTGGGTCTAGGGTCTAGGGTGTAGGGTCATGGGTTTTTGGTTAGGGATTTTAGGGTTTAGGGTTTTGTGGTTTAGGATTTTTAGGTGTTAGGGTTTAGGTTTTAGGGTTTTTAGGGTCTAGTATTTAGTGTTAAAATTTTTAGGGTCTAGGGTTTTTAGGGTTTATAGTTTTTAGGATTTAGGGTTTTATGGTTTAGGGTCAGAAGTGTTTAGGGATTTTAGAGTCTAGGATATTTAGGGTCTAGAGTTTTAGGGTTCAGGGTTTTAGGGTTGAGGTTTTATTACAGTATAGTGTTTTTTGGATCTAGGATTATTAGAATCTTGGGTTTTTAGGGTGTAGGGCTTTTATAGTCTAGTGTTTTTAGAAGCTATGATTTTTAGAGTCTAGGATTTTCGAGGTCTAGGGTTTTTAGGGTCTAGGGTTTTTAGGGCCTAACGTCTAGGGTCTAATGTCTAAGGTCTAGGATCAGGAGGTTAGGGTTCTGGGGGTTTATCATTTAGGTCTTTTAGGTTGTAGGGCTTTTAGGTTTTAGGATTTTTAGGGTCTAGGGCTATTAGGGTCTAGGATATATAACGTCTAGTGTTTTAGGGTCTAGGGATTTAGGGTCTAGGTTTTTTAGGTTGTAGAGTTTTTAGGTTTTAGGCTTTTTAGGTTTTAGGGTTGTTAGGGTTTAGGGTTTTTAGGGTTTAGGGTTTTTAGGAATTAGGGTTTTTAGGGTTTAGAGTTTTTAGGGTCTAGGGTGTTTATGGTCTAAGGTTTTTAGGGTCTAGGGTTTTTACAGTTTAGGCTTTTTAGGGTCTAGGGTTTTAGGGTCTACAATTTTTATGGTCTAGGCTTTTTAGGGTCTAGGTTCTATGGTCTAAGGTTTGTAGGGTCTAGGATTTTAGGGTTTAGCTTTTTTAGGGTCTAGGGTTATTAGCTTCTAGGGTTTTTTAGGGTCTAGGATTTTAGGGTCTAGTGTTATTATGTTGTAGGGTTTTTATTGTCTAAGTTTTTTTAGGGTCTGGGTTCTAGCGTCTAGGGTCTAGAGACTAGGGTTGGGGGCTACTTTTTAGGGCTTTTAGGCTTTTAGGGTTTTAGTGGTTTACGGATTTTAGGGTTTAGAGTTTTTAAGGTTTAGGGTTTTTAGTGATTAGGGTTTTAAGGTTTACAGTTTATACGTTTTAGGGTTTTTATGGTCTAGGGTTTTAGGGTCTAGGGTTTTTAGGGTTTAGAGTTTTTAGGGTCTATGATTTTTAGGACTAAAGTGTTTAGATTTGGGGGTTTTTAAGGTTTAGGGTTTTTAGTGTTTAGGGTTATAAGCATCTAGGGTTTTGGGGTCTAGGTTTTTTAGGGTCTAGGGTTTTTAGGTCTCGGGTTTTTAGGGTCTATGTATTTTAGGGTCTATTATCTAGGGTCTAAGGTCTAGGGTCAGGGGGTAAGAGTTTAGGAATTTTAGGGGTTAGAGTTATTAGAGTTTAGGGTTTTAGGGTTTAGGTTTTAGGGTTTAGGGCTTTTAGGGCCTAGGGTTTTAGGGTCTAGTGCTTTTAGGGTCTACAGTTTTTAGGGTCTATGGTTTGTATGGTCTAGTATTTTAGGGTCTAGGGGTTGTAAATGTCTAGGGTTTTTGGGGTTTAGGTTTTTTTTTAGGGTTTAGGAATTTAGGTTCTAGGAGTTTTAGGCTCTAGGGTTTTTGGGGTCTTTGATAATTAGGGTCTAGGATTTTTAGGGTCTAGGATTTTTAGGATCTAGTGTTTGTGAGGTGTAGTGTTTTAGGGTCTAGGGTTTTTAGGTTTTAGGGTTTATAGATTCTAGGATATTTAGGATCTGGGGTTTTTAGGGTCTAGGATTTTTAGGGTCTAGGGTTTTAAGGTCTAAGGTTTTTAGGTTTTAGGGTTTTAGAGTTTAGGGTTTTAACTTTAGTTGTTTTAGGGTTTAGGTTTTTTGGGGTTTAGGAAATTTAGGGTATAGGCTTTTTTGGGTGTTGTGTTTTTAGGGTCTAGATTTTTAGGGTCTACTGTATTTTGATATAGAATTTTTGGGTCTATGTTTTTTAGGGTCTGGGGTTTTTAGGTTCTAGGTGTTTTAGGGACTAGGGATTTTGGATGTAGTTTATTTAGGGTCTACAATTTTTAGGGCCTAGGCTTTTTAACGTTAGGATTTTTATGGTTTAGTGTTTTTAGGGTAAAGTTTTATTAGCGTCTAGGATTTATGGTCTAGGTTTGTTAAACTTTAGGATTTTAGGGTTTATAGTTTTTAGGGTCTAGGATGTTTGGGGTCTAGGGTGTAAAGGTTCAGGGTTTTAGGGTTGAGGCTTTTTACAGTATATTGTTTTCGGGGTCTAGAGTTATTAGGACCTAGGGTTTTTAGAGTGCAGGGATTTTATAGTCTAGGGTTTTTAGGGTCTAGGGTGTTTAGAGTCTAGGGTCTAGGGTCTAGGGTCATGGGTTTGGGTTTAGGGTTTTTAGGGTCTAGGTTTTTTAGGGTTTAGGTTTTTTAGGTTTTATGATTTTTCGGGTCTAGGGTTTCTAGGGTCTAGGATATATATCGTCTAGGGTTTTAAGTGTCTAGGCCTTTTAGGGACTAGGTTCTATGGTCTACGTTTTGTAGGGTCTAGGGTTTTTAGGGTCTAGGGCATTATTGTCTTCGTTTTTTAAGGTCTAGGGTCCAGGTTCTAGAGTCTAGGTTCAGCGGGTTACTGTACAGGGATTTTAGAGTTTAGGGTTTTTAGGTTTTAGGGTTTTTCGGGTCCAGGATTTTAGGGTCTAGTGTTTTTATGGTGTATGTTTTTATTGTCAAAGTTTTTTAGGGTGTATTGTCTATGTTCTAGGGTCTAGAGTCTAGGGTCAGTTGGTTACTGTTATGGGTTCTTAGGGTTTAGGGTTTTTAGGGTCTTCGTCTTCAATGTCTATGGTTTTTAGGATCTAGTGTTTTCAGGTTCTAGGGTTTTTAGGGATTATGGCTTTTAGGATTTAGGGTTTTTGGCTAGGGTTAGGGTTAGGGTTAGTGTTAGGGTAAGGTTTATGTTTAGTGTTTGTGTTAGGTTAGGGTTACAATTAGGATTAGGTTTAGGGTTAGGGTAAGGGTTAGGTTAGGGTGAAGGTGAGGGTGAGGGTGAGGGTGAGAGTGAGGGTTAGGGTTAGTGTTTGGGTTAGGGTTAGGGTTAGGGTTTGCATAAAGTTAGGTTTGGGGTTAGGCTTTTTTAGGTCTAGTATATTTAGGGTGTAGGGTTTTTGGGTCTAGTGTTTATTGGTCTCAGATTTTAAGGTCTAGTTTCTCGGGTCTATTGTCAAGGGACTTGGGTCAGGGGGTAAGGGTTTAGGGTTTTTTGGGTTTTGGCTTTTTTTTGTTTAGGGTTTTTTAGTGTCTAGGCTTTTTATGGTCAAGGGTTTTTAGGGTCTAGGGTTTTTAGAGTCTAGTGAATGAGGTCTAAGGTCTAGGATCTAGGGCTTTTAGGGTTTTAGGGTCTAGGGTTTTCACGGTTTAGGGTTTTTATGGTCTAGGGGTTGCAGGGTCTATGGTTTTTAGGGTCTAGGGTCTATGATCTAGGGTTAGTGTTCTAGGGTTTTTAGGGGCCAGGGTTTTTAGGGGATAGGGTTTTTAGGTTCTAGGGTTTTGTGGTTTTAGGACTTTTTGAGTTTAGGGTTTTAAAGATTTAGAGTTTTTAGAGTTTATGGTTTTAGGACCTATTTTTTTAGGGTCTAGTGTTCTTATGATCTACGGTTTATATGGTCTAGGATTTTTAGGGTATATGGTTTTTAGGGTCTAGTGTTTTTAGTGTCTATTGTTTTTAGGTTTTTTGGATTTTAGAGTTTATTTTTTTTAAGATTTTGTGTTTTTAATGTTTAGGGTTTATGGTTTAGGGTTTTTAAGATTTATGGTTTTTAGGGTTTAGGTATTTTAGGGTTTAGGGTTTTTATGGTTTACGTTTTTTAGTGTTTAGGGATTTTAGGTTTTAGGGATTTTAGGTTTTAGAGGTTTTAGGGTTTAGGATTTTGGGTCTAGGGATTTTAGTGTCTATGGTTTTCTGGGTCTAAGCTTTTTAGGGTCTAGGGTTTTTTGGTCTAGGGTTTTTAGGTCTAGGATTTTTTTGGTTTTTAGAGTTTATGCTTTTTAGGGTATAGAGTTTTTAAGTTTTAAAGTTTGTAGGGTTTAGGGTTTTTAGGGTCTAGGTCTTTTAGTGTCTATGGTTTTTAGGATCCAGTCTTTTTAAGTTCTAGGGATTTTAGGGTTTATGGCTTTTAGGATTTAGGGTTTCATGGTTTAGGGTTAGAAGGTTAGGGTTTTTATGGTGTCTGGTTTTTATGTTCTAGGGATTACAGGGTCTATGGTTTTTAGGGTCTTGGGTCTATGGTCTAGGGTCTATGTTCTAGGATTTTTAGGGTTCAGGTTTTTTAGGGTCTAGGGTTTTTAGGGTCTAGGGTTTTGAGGTTTTAGGAGTTTTTGGGTTTAGGGTTTTTAGGGTTTAGGGTTTTTAGGGTTTAGGTTTTCTAAGATTTTGGGTTTTTAGTGTTTAATGTTTTATGGTTTAGGGTTTTTATGATTTACAATTTTTAGGGTTTTGGTTTTTTAAGGTTTAGGGTTTTAAGGTTTATGGTTTTTAGGGTTTAGGGTTTTTAGGTTTTTGGAATTTTAGGTTTTAGGATTTTTAGTGTTCAGTGTTTTAGGACTAGGGATTTTAGGTTTGTCTTTATAGGGACTAGGTTTATAGGGCCTAGTGTTTTTAGGGTCTAGTTTATTTAGGGTCTACAGTTTTAGAGTCTAGACTTTTTAATGTTTTTAGGGTATAGTTTTATTAGGGTCTACGGTTTTTAGGGTCTAGGTATTTTGGGTTTAGGATTTTAGGGTGTATGGTTTTTAGGATCTAGGTTGATGGGAGATGTTATTCTGTAAATATGTTTCTCATACTCGTTAATTAATAAAGCCCTGTTGGCCAATAGGAAACTAGATAGTCAGGGCTAGGAGAGTGTAAGGAAGAAAGAGGAAGTAGTTAGGAGGAGTCAGGAGAGCATGGAGAAAGAAGACGCCGGCGGCTGCTCTCCGATAAGACGACCGCATGGAAATACTTAGATAAGTAGAAATGGGTTAATAATTAGGACAGATCTAGCTAATAAACAATAATGATAACTGGCCAACAGGATTGTATGAAATACAGAGTCTCTGAGTGTTATTTGGGGCTGACGCGCCAGAACAGCAGCAGGCGGGCAGAATATAGACATGATACACTAGAGTGTTTAGGGTCTAGGATTTTAGGTTTCAGGGTTTTTAGGGTCGAGGTTTTTTTTTTTTTTACAGTATAGTATTTTAGGATCTAGAGTTATTACGGTCTAGGGCTTTTAGGGTGTAGAGTTTTTATAGTCTAGTAATTTTAGGGGATAGAATTTTTAGAGTCTAGGTTTTTCAGGGTCTAGGATTTCTAGGGTCTAGGGTCAGGAGGATAGGGTCTAGGGTTTTTTTGGGGTCTAGTGTTTTTAGGGTCTAGGGTCAGGAGGTTAGGGTCTAGGTTTTTTTGGGTCTAGAGTTTTTAGGGTTTAGTGTTCTTAGGGTTCTAGGTTTATTAGGGTATATTGTTTTTAGGATCTAGGGTTTTTAGGGTTTAGGATCTTTATGGTTTAGGGTTTTTATGGTCTAGGGTTTTTAAGGTCTAGGGTTTTTAGGGTGTATTATTTTTTAGGGTCAAGAGGTTTTAGGTTCTAGGGATTTTAGGGTTTACTGATTTTAGGGTTTATGGATTTTAGATTCTAGGGTTTTTAGTATCAAGTTTTTTAGGGTATAGGTTTTAGGGTTTTTAGAGTTTAGTGTTTTTAGGGTCTAGGGTTTTTAGGGTCTAGGGTTTCTAGGGTCTAGGTTATTTGGAGTTTAGAATTTTTAGGGTCTAGGCTTTTAAGGTCTAGGATTTTTAGGGTTTAGTGTTTTTAGGGTATAGTTTTATTAGGGTCTAAATTTTTCAGTGTTTAGAATTTTAGAGTTTACGTTTTTTAGGGTCTAGAGTGTTTAGGGTCTAGGGTTTAAGGGTTTAGGGTTTCTAGGGTCAAGGTTTTTTAGAGTATAGTGTTTTTATGGTCTGGTTTTATTAGGGTTTAAGGTTTTTAGGTTTTAGGGTTTTATACTCTAGGTTTTTCAGGGTCTAGGGTTTTTAGGGTCTAGGATCTAGGTTGTAGGGCCTAAGGTCTAGGGTCTATGGTCTAGGGTCTAGGGTCTACAGTCAGCGGGTTAGGGTATAGGGTTTTTAGGGTTTAGGGTTTTTTGGTTTTAGGGTTTTTAAGGTTTAGGTTTTTAGGGTTTAGGTTGTGTAGGTTGTGGGGTTTTTATGTTTTAGGGTTTAGAGTTTTTAGGGTCTAGGTATTTTAGGGTCTAGGGTTTTCAGGATTTAGTGTTTTTAGGGTCTAGGGGTATTTGGTTCTAGAGTTTTTAGGGTGTAGGGGTTTTTAGTCTAAGGTTTTTAGTGTCTATGGTTTTTAAGGTCTAGGGTTTTTGGAGTCTAGGTTTTTTAATGCCTAGGAGTTTTAGGGTCTAGGTTTTCTCGGGTCTAGTGTTTTTAGGGTTTAGTGTAGTTTGGGTCTAGGTTTATTAGGGTATATTGTTTTTAGGGTCTAGAGTTTTTAGGGTTTAGGATCTTTATGGTTTAGGGTTTTTATGGTCTAGGGTTTTTAAGGTCTAGGGTTTTGAGGGTGTAGTACTTTTAGAGTCAATGAGTTTTAGGTTCTAGGGATTTTAGGGTTTAGTGTTTTTAGGGTTTATGGATTTTAGGTTCTAGGATGTTTAGGATTAAGGTCTGGGTTTTAGAGTCTGGGTTTTTAGGTTGTAGGGTTTTTTAGAGTTTAGGGTTTTTTCAGCTTTAGGGGTTTTAGAGTTTAGGTTTATTGGGACTAGGGTTTTTAGGGTCTAGGTTTTTAGGTTCTAGGGTCTAAGTTCTAGGGTATGGGGTTTAGGGTTGAGGGTTTTTAGGGTGTAGGGTTTTTAAGTTTTAGGGTTTATCAGTTTTAAAGTTTTAGGGTTTAGGATTTTTATGGATTATGGTATTTAGGTTTGAGGGTTTTAGGGTTTATTGTTTTTAGGGTTTAAGGTTTTTAGGTTTTAGGGTTTTTGTGTCTAGAGCTTTATGGGTCTAGGGTTTTTTGGGTTTAAGGTCTTACTGTCTAGGCTTTTTAGGGTCTAGGTTCTACGGTCTAGTGTCTAGAGTCAGGGGATTAGGGTTTAAGTGTTTTAGGGTTTAATGTTTTTAGTGTTTAGAGTTTATAGGGTCTAGGGATTTTAGGCTTAGGGTTTTTAGGGTCTAGGTTTTTTAGGGTCTAAGGTTTAGGGCCTAGGATTTTTAGGGTCTAGGGTTTTTAGAGTTTATGGTTCTTAGGGTGTAGGGTTTTTAAAGTTTAGGGTTCTTAGGGTTTAGGTTTTTTAGGGGCTTGGTTTATTAGGGTCTAGGTTTTTTAGCGTCTAGGGTGTTTAGGTTCTAGGTTTTTTAGCGTCTAGGTTATTTATGGTCCAGTGATTTTAGGGTCTAGTGTTATTAGGGTCTAGGGTCTAATGTCTAATGTCTAGGGCCTAGGGCTTTGAGGGTCTATGGTTTTTAGGGTCTAGGATCTAGGGACTAGGGTCTATGGTCTCGTATATTTAGGGTCTAAGTTCTTTAATGTCTAGAAGTTTTGGGGTCTAGGGGTTTTAGGGTCTAGGGTAGTTAGGGTGTAGGATTTTTAAAATGTATGGAATTTAGGGATTTATGTTTTTTAAGGTTTATGGTTTTTAGTATATAGGGTTTATTGTTTAGGGTTTAGGATTTATTGATTTTTTTGGGTTTAGGTTTTTAAGATTTAGGGTTTTTAGGGTTTAGGTTTTTAGGTTTTTTTTTTTTTAAGTTTTTCGGGTTTTTAGGTTTAAGGGTTTTTATAGTTTCGAGGTTTTAGGGTCTAGGGTTTTAAGTGTCTAGTGTTTTTAGTGTCTACGATTTTCACGGTTTATTGTTTTTAGGGTCTAGGGGTATTAGGTTCTAGGGTTATTATTGTGTAGTATTTTTGGTCTAAGGTTGTTAGGGTCTATGATTTCAAGTTCTAGGTTTTATTGTCTAGGATTTTTTGGGTCTAGTGTTTTCAGGGTTTATTGTTGTTATCGTCTAGTTTTATTAGGGTATAGGTTTTTTAGGGTCTAGGGTTTTTAGGGTTTAGGATATTTAGGGTTTAGGGTATTTATGGTCTAGGGTTTTTAGTGTCTAGTGTTTTTATGGTTTAGCGTTTTTAGTGTCCAGTTTTATTAGAATCTAGGGTTTTTAGGGTCAAGGGTTTTAGGGACTAGGGTTTTTAGGGTCTAGATTTTTATTGTCTAGGTTGTAGGGCCTGAGGTCTGAGGATTAGGCTTTAGGGTTTTTAGGCTGTAGGGATTTATGTTTTAGGGTGTTAAGGTTTATTGTTTTTAGGGTTTAGGGTTTTCATGTTTTAGGGTTTTTATGGTTTACGGTTTTAGGGCCTATGGTTTAGGGTCTAGTGTTTTTAGGATTTAGTGTTTTTAAGGTTTAGGGTGTAAGGGTTTAGGGATTTTAGAGTCTAGTGTTTTTGGGTCTAGGTTCTAGAGTCTAGGGTCAGAGGGTTAGAGTTTAGGGTTTTTAGAGTTTGGGAATTTTAGGGTTTAGGGTTTTTAGGGTCTCAGGTTTTTAGAGTGTAGGGATTTTAGGGCCTAGGGTCTAGGGTCTAAGGCCTAGGGTCCAGGTTTGTTAGGTTCTAGATTTTTTGCTATTTAGGTTTTTTTATGGTCTGGTGTTTTTAGGGTTCAGGGTTTTTAGAGTTTAAGCTTTTTCGGATCTAGGGATTTTAGAGTCTAGGGTTTTTAGCCTCTAGGGTTTTTAGAGTCTAGGGTTTTTAGATTTTAGGGTTTTTAGAGTTTAGGGTATTTAAGCTTTATGGGTTTTATGGTTAAAGGATTTTAGGGTTTAGGGTTTTTAGGGTCTAGGTTTTTTGGGTCTAGTGTTTTTAGGGTCTAGGATTTTTAGGGTCTATGTTTTTAGGGTCTATGGTTTATTATGGTCTAGGTGTTTTAGGGTCTAGGGTTTTTAGGGTCTATGTTTTTAGGGATTAGGATTTTAGAGTTTATGGTTTTAGTGTCTATGGTGTTTATGGTCTAGGTTTTTAGGGCGTAGGGTTTTTATGGTTGAGGTTTTTTAGAGTATAGGGTTTTGAGGGTCTAATTTTATTAGGGTCTAGGGATTTTAGGGCATATGGTTTTTATAATCTAGGGTTTTTATGGTCTAGGATCTAGGGTCTAGCTTCTAATGTCTATGGTCTATGGCCTAGAATCTATGGTCTAGGGTCAGGGTGTTAGGGTTTAGGGATTTCAGGGTTTAGGGATTTTATGGTTTAGGATTTAGGTTTTTATGGTTTAGGTTTTTTAGGTTGTAGGGTTTTAGGTTCTCAGTTTTTTTATGGTTTATGGTTTTTAGGGTCTAGGGTTTTATTGTTTAGCTTTTTTAGGATTTAGGGTTTTTAGGGTTTAAGTGTTTTGGCATCTAGGATTTTTAGGGTCTATGGTTTATAGGGTCTAGGATATTGGGTTTATGGACTAGGGTCTAGGATCAGAGAGTTAGGGTTTAGGGTTTTTAGAGTTTAAGTTTTTTAGGATTTAGTGTTTTCCGGGTTTTGGGTTTTTAGGGTCTAGTGTTTATAGGGTCTAGGATTTTTAGGGTCTAGGTTCAAGTGTCTAAGTTCTAGGCTCTAGGGATTTTAGGGTAGGGTTTTTACGGTGTAGGGTTTTTACTGTCTAGGGTTTTTAGGGTCTATGGTTTTTAGCTTCTAGGGTCTAGGGTCTATGGTCTAGGGTTTTTGTGTTTAGGGTTTTCAGGTTCTAGGGTTTTTAGTGTCATGTGGTTACTGTTTAGGGTTTGTAAGTTTACGGTTTTTAGGGTATATGATTTTTAGATTTTAGGGATTTTAGAGTTTAGGGTTTTTAAAGTTTAGTGTTTTAGGGTTTAGGGTTTTTAGGGTTTAGGATTTTAAGGTCTAGGGGTTTTTTGGGTTTAGGGTTTTTAGGGTCTAGTCTTTTTAGGGCATAGGATTTTTATGTCCTTGGATTTTTAGGGTGTATGGTTTTAAATGTCTAGGTTCTAGGGTCTATGTTCTATGGTCTAGAGTTTTTACGGTCTATGGTTTTTAGGGTGTAGGGTTTTTAGGTTCTAAACATTTTAAGTTCTAGGGTTTTTAGAGTCTAGGATTTTTAGGGTCTAGGGTTTTTAGGGTCTAAGGATCTTAGGGTCTATGGTATTTAGGGTCTAGGGTTTTAGAGTCCTGGTTTTTTTGTGTTCTATTGTTTTTAGGGTTTATTTTCATTAGGGTCTACATTATTAGGTCTATTGTATTTAGTGACTATGGTTTTTAAGGTTTATGATTTTAGGGTTTTGTTTTTTATCGTCTAGAATTTTTGAGTTTAGGGTGTTTAGTGTCTGGGTTTATTTGATTCTTATAGTTTTTAGGGTCTAGGTTTTTAGGGTCTAGTGTCTAGGGTAAAGGTGTAGGGTCTGGGGGTTAGGGTTTAGGGATTTTAGGGTTTAGGGATTTTAGGGTTTAGGGATTTTAGGGTTTAGGGATTTTAGGGTTTAGTGTTTTTAGGGTTTAGTGTTTTTAGGGTTTAGTGTTTTTAGAGTTTAGGGTTTTACGCTTTATGGTGTTTAGGGTTTAGGGTTTTTAGTTTCTAGGGTTTTATGGTTTAGGGTTTTGGGGGTTTATGTTTTTTATGGTCTAGGGTTTTTGGTCGAGGGTCTATGGTCTAGGGATTTTAGGGTCTAGTGTTTTTAGGGTCTAGTGTTAAAAGATTATAGGTTCATTAGTGTCTAGGTATTTTAGGGTCTAGGATTTTTAGTGTTTAGGGTTTTTAGGTCTAGGTTTATTAGAGTGTAGGGTTTTTATGGTATAGTATTTTTAGGATCTAGGGTTTTTAGTATCTAATGTTTTTAGGGAATAGGTTTTTTTAGAGTCCAGGGTTATTAGGGTTTAGGGTTTTTATTGTCTAGGGTTATTAGAGTGTAGGGGTTTTAGGGTCTAGTGTTTTTAGGATCTAGGATTTTTAGGTTCTAATGTTTTTAGGGTCTAGGTTTTTTAGGGTCTATGTTCTAGTGTTTAGGGTTAGGGTCTCGGGTCAGGGGGTTAGGGTTTATGATTTTTAGGGTTTAGGGATTTTAGGGTTTAGGGTTTTTAGTGTTTAGAGTTTTATGGTTTAGGGTTTTTAGGGTTTAGGGTTTTTAGCACTGACACAGAGAACCACAGTGTTTCAGCACAATGCCAAAAGGAGATAGCACCCTCAATGTGACAGAAGTCTCACACATGAGATTGCACTTTAGATCCGTGTCACATAATTGACATACAGATTCACAGCTCTCAAACACACTGTCACAACACTCTTGCCAACTGTGAAAGCACTCTCTTAACATGTCAGTCTGACTCAATCACTGATTAACACCTTTGCAGTGCACTAAGCACTGATGCACAAGCGCACTCCATGCTGATCACTATAGCAACACTCTCCCCCCTTACATATTACTCTCAAAATTTGTAGCAGCACAAGTAAGGTTGTTCCTGACCTGCACACATCGACATAACATTCATGCAGAGTCATAGTAATAAAGCCTGAATAAAAACACTAAACCATATGGCACAGCACACACTCCCAGTGTCAGATATTCTTGCAGTGTTTTATCATGCTAGCATGGTCACAACACTAACACTAAAATTCACATCTTGCACACACACTGCCACAGTACTCTCACAAAGTGGCCAATTACTCTCGCACATTGTCACAGCAGTTCCTCAGCACTGTCACCCATGGTGTAAATGTAATTACAAAGGAATCACAGAATTCACACACTCAGTCAGAACACTCACCAGTGGTCAAAACACACTCCCTGGGAAAGAGTAGTCTCGCACAGCGTTTTCTCACCCTCACTGTGTCGTCACAGCTCTGAAGCACAGATTCACACCTGAAACCCACACTGTTTCAACCCTCTTTGAAAGAGTCACATTACTCTCACAAAGATCACAGCACACCGGTACAATTTTGTAGATAAACACACACACACACACACATTGTCAGGACTTAAAAAGACTGTCAAAGCACTCTGGCACATAATCAAACACTCCACTCTGTCACGGCACTCTTCTCACAATATCATAGCCTATCAATAATCCAGCATCTCTCAGTGTGTCAAAGTGGTAACTAACAGAATAACAGCATTAGCACACACTGTCTAAGCTGGCTGCAATGTGTGAAAGCACTCCTTCAAGGGTTATTGTCATATTCATAATTAGCGTAGGGTTAGTGTTAGGGATAGGTTTAGCTATAGATTCAGTATTGGGGTAACATTAGCATTAGGGTGAGTTTTGGGGTTTGAATTGGTGTGGAGTTTGCATTAGGGTTTTGGTTAGCAGTATCTAACAATGTTATCTCCTTCACTCTATGTCACAGCACTGACAAACAAATTCATAGCACTCACACATTTCGTAAGTACTCTTTTACAGCGTCAGATCACAGTTGCCCAGTTTTTTTGAACTGATGCCATGTACCAAACATTGACATAAACGTTCCCTCCATCCACAAATAATGTAACAGCACTCTCTCAAAGGGTCATATTATTCCCACAGAGTTTCTCAGTGCGTGCATAGGGTGTCAGTGTAGCACACATTGTCACTAACAGAAACACAGCTTTGACACATACTGTCTCAGCACTCTGGAGATGTGTCAATGAACTCTCTCAGAGTTAAGGTTAGGATAGCGTTAGGCTTAGGGTTACTGTAATGATCGAGTTAGGTTTAGCACTAGGGTGAAGGTTAGGTTAAAGTTACAGTTAGGCTTAGACTATGGCTTACGATTAGGTTTATGTTTATAATTAGGGTAAGAAAAATGTAGAGTTGTATCTGTCTCATACTGTGTCACAGCACTGACAAACAGGACCAGTGTTTATGTCAATGCTTGATACAAGGCATCAATGTGAAATCACTGTGCAAGTGTGTTCTGATGCTGTAAAAGAGAGCTTAAAAAATATGTGAGTACTATGAATTTGTCCTACAATTAGTTCTCACATTAGTTCTCCAGGTGTCCCCACAGACCTTACATGCCTTTTCAGAACATTCCAGGTTTCTCCATAGGATACCCTCTAGAATATATATAGCATATATCTTCCCTTGTTCTGTACAGTGGTTTTCACTATATTCCAGCTGTCACCACAGGATACCCTCTAGGATATTTCATTATATATATATATATATATGAAATATACTCCCGTGTCATGTACAAGAACTGCTCACAACATTCCAGGATGCCTTCTAGGATAGATACCGCATATATCCTCCCATGTCCTTACATAGATATATATATATATATATATATATATCCTATAACTTCCCTTTTTTTAAAAAAAAATATAAATCTTATTTTGAATTTTTTTTAAAAAAAACATTTATTTATTTTATGCTGGACATTATTATGCGTGCCTTTTTAAAATGAAAACAAACATTTATAAACAATATTAGGGAATTTGTGCATAGGTCTTTCCAAACTGCTTCCTGCTGGTAGGGAGCACTGTCATGGGGGAATCCCTAGAAGATGCAGAAATCCTGGCTGTATTGGTCTGCAAGGCTGCATTCTCCCATTGATGTTGCTTCAGGGGATTGCTCAATCAAATCACATTAGTCTGGAAGGCATCCACAGCTTTTCATTCTCAGTGGAAACAAATTTAGAAATCCTTTTACCCAGTAACAGGTACTTAGGCTGAAATTTTGAAATCAAAACATTAAATATATATATATATATATATATATATATATATATTTAATTCAGCAGCATTTTCCTTCTTTTTCTATTAATAATGTACTTTAAAAATTTTACATGGGGATCCCAGTTTCCTCTGCCTTTTCCCTCCAACCGTCCCTCCCTTGCTCCTGGCCTCTCCCTTCCTCCCTCCCTCTTACCTTCATTCTTCTGTGACATGCACCTTGGCCACCCTCCCCTTCCATCCCCCCACCACCATTCCACTTGTATGGCTATGCTATCCAGGTTAGGTCATGTAAGTTTGTCAAGTCATTTGAAGTAGGGACTAGGACTTCTCTACTGTCTCTAGGTTACGGGGATCCCACCATGGGGGATGTGTCGGCAAGGTCCTTTTGTGCACCAGAGATACATCCTGTCTCTAATGTCTGAGGTCCCCCAGAATTCTCAATCCTTCTAGCTGAGACCCATATTCAGGGGTTCTGAGGCAGTCCCTTGATGGGTTCCTACGCATCAGTCTGGGAGGCCCAAGCTCATCTTTGTTCAGGTCAGCTGTCTTTGTGAGTTTCTGCAACCTGGTCTTGTCCCCTTTCTCTGCATCTGGAGTCTGGTTCGACTCAGTGTTTGCTTATGTGTGTTTGCTTCAGTTTCCAAGAGGTACTAGATGAGGACTCCATGATCGTGAATAATTTAGTCGATGATCTCACTATCAGGGAAGGGCTCTTATGGTTGCCTTTCCATGGTTGCTCGGATTATTAGTTGGAGTTGGTCTTGTAGTTCTCTAGAACTTTCTTTGGGTTCAGTTTTCTTTTCAAACCAATAATGGCTACCTCTTTTATGTCCCCACCCTTGCCTCTCTCTCACCCTGACTCAATCTATCTAGTCACACGTGTTTTCCTCTCCTCGCCTTCTCTTTCTCCTAGTTCTCTCTCCATTCACTGCCCCCACCATTTACCATGTGCACTGGGGAACTTTTCCATTCTTCCTTTTGTGAAGGACCATATATGAATCTCTTAGATTAGACCTTGTATCCCAGTTTGTCTGGTGGTGTGTATTATAGGCTGGTGATACTTTGCTCTACTTCTAAAATTCATATTTGAGAAAGTACATAATCTACTCCTCTTTTTGTGACTGGGTTACTTCATTCACGAAGGTTTCTTCAAGTTCCATCCATTTGCCTGCAAATTTCAAGATTCTGTTATTTTTTTATGCAGCATAGTATTCTATTGTGTAGATGTGCCACATCTTCTTTATCCATTCTTCAGCAGTGAAACCTGGTCTGGCATGGATCGTAACTACAGCAAACTTTTTCGTTTGAGTCCTGCTTGCCTGGTTCATACGGCATACCATCAGGAGTCAAGGCAAGATTTTCTTATCCAAACGACTAGTTTTGGCACAAAGAAAGCAAACTCCATATGAAGGTGCTTCTATGCAAATCTTCCTTTATGAAGTAATTGGTGCTGATTGGAGCAGACATCACACTGTCATGAAAAGTCTTAGGTTATTAATAATCTTGAATGCCATAGTCTGGTGGTGATTGAAAAGTTTGAAGGCCACCTATTTATGAAATATACATGTTTTACCTTGAAAACGTGGCTAATTTGACTACATGTTTGATTGTTATAAATGACTAATTACTAATCTGTTTTTCTTTTTCTCTCTTTTTTGTATTTTACATGTCTATTCCAGTTTACTCTCACTTCATCCCTCCCTCAGTTTTACCATCTCTGCCGCCTTACCTACACCCAGACCACACTCCCATCCTATTCCCCCACCTCCTTCCCACATGTAGGGCTATTCTATCTAGGTGCGGTCATGTAAATCTGTCATGTAATTAGAAGTAGGGACTAGGGATTCTCTCCTGTCTCTAAGTTAAGGGAGTATCCCTCCATGGGGAATGTGTCCTCAAGGTCCTTTTGTGCACCAGGAATACATCCTGTTTCCACTGACTGAGGTCACTTTGACTGCTAAGGGTCAAAGTAAAATCCACATGCAGAGAGAGAGGACAAGACCAGGTTGCAAATCACATAAAGTTATCTGACCTGAACAAGGAGGAGCTAATGGGGCCCCTCAGGCAGATGGTAGGGAATCCAGCATTAAACTGACTCAGAACCCTTGAATATGGGTCTCAGCTAGAAGGACTAACCTGTTTTTCTTAATTATACATTATTTTAAATAAGCTGCATAAGTGCAATACCTTTAACCAGAGTAGAAGCAGATATTCAGTACAACAAAATCAACTTTACATTTGTATAAATATACCAAAGCCCATATCAATGTAAAATAATTGAGGTTAATATTTCTTTTTGAGTTATATTCCCCCTATAGGATGACAAACATATATAGAACCAAAGAGTCAGGTAACCAAAAACGTACCCTTCCCACCTATTGTTTGTAGCGTGTATAGTTTCCTACAGCCTGTATGAGAAACATATTTACAGAATATCATCTCCCATTAATTGGGTATATGAATAATTTATTTTCTAGACATCCTCCTTCTGTCTGAGGGCAAAGGCATCTTTGGGAGATAATCATATTTTTTTATAGTAATTCTCCAGGAGTCCCGTGTAAGCTATTTGTTTTTCTTGGATGGACACTATGAGTGCATCATGATTTCTCAGCCCGATTGACATTTTTGTATCCAATGTGTTTGTGTGTGTGTGTATTTATTTATCTTTGTGGGTTTCTGCATTGCTACAATTATTCACTCACCTAGTTTCTCCCCATATTTACAACTATAGCATGGGGTCAAGCTGTTCTAAAAGTAAGAGAATGAACAGAAACAGTGAATAGAAAAGGATTAAGATAGAGGCCATTAATGCTATTGTCTCCATTCTGGAAATAAGAAAATTGGAGCATATGAAATATGTTTAAATATTCATCAATGTAGTTGAATGGCATAATGATGCCTTCATTGTCATGTGTATATCACTATGAGCATGTAATTGTTTAATAGACTTTAAAATAAGTGTAACCCAAAAAAGATTCTTGCATTTAGGAGAAAATCAGTGAGGCTATAAGGTTATTCCATTAGGGGTGGGCTTATTTTAGCATGTGGGAGCTGGACAAGAATGTGAAAGAATGTTGGATCATAAATGTTGCCTGGCAACCGTGCTGAAATTCTATATTCTGGTATCATGGGCCAAGAAGCAGAGAGCATCTTAGATGTAGTGTTATCACTGGCTATTTTATTGTTTCAAGATAAGTACCTCATAAAACATTTAATGATGGCATTTGTGTAAATTGATTCTCCTAACCAAGTCATAGCCAAACCCCTGGAAGTTGGCATAAAGATATTAATATAACATATTTCAGATTACCTAATATCAGGGAAGAAAATCTGTGGAGAATCAGTTCAAAGACTGTTGACAAATATCATCTTCCCTTAGAAGTAAAACTATGGATCAAGAAGGTAAAAAGATTCACAATTATTCAACAAATGGTGAGTTTTCATTGTTAGCATTCCTTCAGGAAGGTCTTAATCCATTTGTTACACTAGAAAAAGGAATAGGTGGATAGCAGTTCATCACTAATGAGGAAGCCGCCCAACATCAACTATCTGATGATGGGAGATGTTATTCTGTATATATGTTTATCATACTGGTTAATAAAGCCCTGTGGCCAATAGGAAACAAGATAGGCGGGGCTAGGAGACCAGGAGGAGGAGAGAGGAAGTAGTAGGAGTCAAGATGTAGCCCGGGAAAGGAGCAGGACTCCAGCCACGGCTCCCCGATAAGACGACCACGTGAAAATACTTAGATAAGTAGAAATGGGTTAATAATTAAGACAGAGCTAGCCCATAAACAGTAATGGTAACTGGCCAACAGGATTGTATCAAATACAGAGTCTCTGAGTGTTATTTGGGGCTGGCGCTGCTGTGGGCCCAGACTGGCGGGCTGGCGGGCTGGCAGAAACAACATGCTACAGATGGCGCCCAACGTGGCTATAAGAACTTTCACTTAAAACTAATAAGAGCTTAAGAAATGTTTTAGAAACAAAGGAACAGAGACTAGCAAGACTTCTTAGTAGCAGCATTTTCTCGGTTGGATTTGTTTTGTAGACAGAGATTTGTGTGGCTCCTTTAAGGGAGGTTTCCAAAATTAGCATAAGCGGCAAGAAAACCGCGTTGCTTTTAAAGAGCTCTGCTAACAATTCATTGGTGTGTATGAGAGCTGCAATGAAGGTTTACAGTGTGTTTTAAAAAATACGCTGGCTTGGGAGAGAAAAAGAAATGGGATACAATGGTTTAAAAAGAAAAAAGGAATTAAATGGATGGGCTATGGTGGTGCAAGCCATTGATCCCAGCACTCGGCAGACAGAGGCTAGCAGATCTATGTGATTTCAAACCAAACCTGGTATGCACTGAATTCCAGGACAGATAAAAGTTACACAGAGAAACCCTGTCTCAAAATATGTAAAAATAGAAGTAAAATAAATAGAATAATAAAAAAGCCACGTAAAGATGGAAAACAAAGAGAAATTTTGGATACTATACCCACTTCTGTTGTCTTTAAATTATTTGATTGCTGAGAAAATAACAACTGCTAATAAAAGAAATGCTGCTGGATTAGTTCAATTTATATATTTTAAAAATGCTTTGACTCCAAAATTTTTAGCCTAAGGACAAGTTACTGGGGAAAAAGATTTCTATTTTTGTTTCCACAGAAAATGAAAAGCTATGGATTTCATCCAGATTTATGTTGTTTGATCAAGCCAGACCCCCTGAAACAGTGCCCAAGATGATCCAACATTCAAAGCAATTGAGAAAAATCTTGCAGACTACTGCCAAGATTTATGCATCTTCTTTGGACCCTCATGACAGCGCCCTCTACCAGCAGGAAGTAGTTTGGAAAGAACAACGCCCAAATTCCCAAATATTGTTTATAAATGTTTGTTTTCATTTAAATGGGCTTGGTTATAACTGGTTAATGACACAAGCAATCTTTATAAAGGTAAAAAGGGAATTATGGTATAGATATGAATACTTTGCTTTGGAATGGATTTTCTTTCATTGATACAATTTAAGGTCAATTTTGTAATATGTATATTTCTCCTCTTGTTTAGGTATTGTGTTTATATAGCGCATTTAGAAATGTAATGAATAATTTAATACAGATTATAGAGAGTTATCTATGATAGTTAAAACTTAGAGTTAATTGAATTAGGAATTCTAGATATACAGAGATATATTTGAGATGGATAGGCATTCTTCAAACCTTTCAAAGACCTACAGAATATGGCATTTAAAATGGTTTAGGGTTTTTCTTGACAGGGAGGCACAACTGCTCCTGGTAACACCACCTGCATCAAAAAGGAAGATGGACATTGAAGAAACTCGTTATGGAGTTTGCTTCTAATATGGCAAGACTGGCCATTTGGACAAGGTACTGCTCTTGTCTAGACTGTTTGACTTCATGTTGTAGAAACTGGACGTGCAGAACCCACAAAAAGATGACTGCTGATGCAAGATGGACATTGCTACAGGATTCCTGCTTCATGGAAGAGGCTGCCAGACAGCCAGTCTGCAGGACACAGAAAAAAATGACTGACATACAGGTGGACAGTTTAAAGTTTCCTGCTTTGTTGAGGAGTCTGGAGACACATTATGGCCTATAGGCTGAAGATGGAACATTACAGAAGAACTTTGGGTGACTGACCAGGCAATGAGTTGTCTCTGTCATTTCTAGAGTTTATATATTATCCTTCTGTGGTCTTTGATGGAGTTGAAGACAGGTAGTTATGATTATAGTTTTCCGTAGTTAGGATTAAAGATAAGTTACATATAGAACTTTAGACTCAAAGATAGGATAGATGATATTTTCTTAAAGTCTTACAAAATGTTAATGGACTAAATACTGTTTACTGTGATTCTTATTTGATAACTGTTGTATGGTACATTTTGCTATGTTAAGGTTAAACCCCTTCTTTTACTTTAGACAGAAAAGAGGAGAAGATGGGAGATGTTATTCTGTATATATGTTTCTCATACTGGCTAATAAAGCTCTGTGGCCAATGAGATAGCAAGATAGGCGGGGCTAGGAGACTAGGAGAAGGAAATAGGAAGTGGGAAGGTGGAGTGAAGATGTAGCCCGGGGAAGGAGCAGGACGCCTGCCGCGCGGCTCCCCGATAAGACGACCACGTGGAAATACTTAGATAAGTAGAAATGGGTTAATAATTAAGACAGAGCTAGCCCATAAACAGTAATGGTAATTGGCCAACAGGATTGTATCAAATACAGAGTCTCTGAGTGTTATTTGGGGTACACGTGGCTGCGGGACTGGCGGCAGGATCGGGAGGCCAGCAGGGAGGAACCTGCTATAACAATCTGATATCCTCTTAAACCCTGTATCCACAATGACATTTATATATAATCATTTATATATTTTACTACTGAAATCTATGATTATATCATTGCTAGTCCATGGTGTTTGGCCGAGGTTTATGGGAGTCAAGTAAGAGACAACTTGTGGTTGTTCAGTATGGCAGACTATATTATCCTCTAATTATGTAATTATTTAATTATTAAAATAGGACATTTGATAATAGATGATAAGTGGATTTTTACACTTTTTTGAAAATAATCATGGCAAGTTATTTCATTATTTAATTATTTAAATCAATGATACTATCATTTTCTTATCCACCCATGAAATCATGAATTAATCACTCATTCATATTTTGTTAAAATCTGCGATTAAATAATCATCTCTTGAGTTTTGCTTAGTCTTGTAGAAGCCAAGTATAAAATACCATCAAATAATTCAATTTTTAATTATTTATTTATTAAAATCTGTCATTATTTATTCAGTGATCACAGGAGTTTTATCCTCTTTATGGGAGTCAAATGTGCCAGACCATCACATCATCTGAATTTATACTGATTTACCCTCAAAATTGGTCACTAAATAATCAAAGATCCCTGGAGTTTAGTTTTACCTTGTTTGATCAAGTACGGCAGATCATATAATTATGTAACTAAATTGTTCAAAATGATGATGACATTATGGACCATTAGTATGCTTTGGAGTCAGATTGTGGGAGTTGCAGATGTGACATCATATTTTTACTTGGTTACTTTGTCATTTAAACAGAACATTACATCAGCCATGATACTATGAGTTTAGTGCCACCTTGTTGAAGTTTATATTCAAGGTTATCTAATTATTTATTTATTTGATTGTATAAAAAAATCCTTATTCCAGGGGGATTTCAGTCTGACTACACTATGTGGGATTTAAGTATGCCACAAATACTTATTTGATTTTTTATATTTCTTATATGATGATGGGGTCATCAGTAAGGGGTTTGGCTGATGTGTTATGGACTTGTCAGATGATTGGAGCCAGGAGCAACACCCAGAGCTTGAGGGACACTATGAGATCCAGTGATTACTGATTACATAATAATAGATTTTAATGATTAAATGATTAAGTAATTTAAAAAACTGGATGATTTTGCATCATCAATTCCCAAGAGGATGCACCAGAACCAAAATATGAAGGACACAGGAATCACTGACTATAAAAATTTAAAAATCAGATGATCAGAAGATCTTGTCTAATGAATACTGTCTGGCACTTGTCATGACACTCTACCAAGTCACTGCAGTCATGAAGTTGCTGTGGTGGCTGGGAACCCAGCAGCCGGGGCTGAGGCAGCAGTGATGGAGGTGCCTTCACCTGCACAGCCAAGAGAGAGCAGCACCACACTCTCTGTGATGTCATTCCCAGCAACGCTGCCTTGGCATCCACAATGATACTGCCTGTGCCTCTGGTGCTGCTGCTTGTCCTTCTCACAGTAGAGGGCAGTGAAGGCCGTAATGTGCATGGATTGCTGCAAAATGATACACTCCACACTTGTCTTGTTCATATTGTGATGCTTCTTCTAGGTGAGACTCTGGCAATTTCTCGACTTGACCTCCCATTTGGTGAATATGCCTGAGGAGAGAGAGAGAGAGAGAGAGAGAGAGAGAGAGAGAGAGAGAGAGAGAGAGAGAGAGAGAATATCTGTATATCTGTGTCATGCCTTTCATGTCTAGGAAATCATAGCTCCCCACATATATTCACCCAATATACTCACATAGGGACCTTTGGAATTTTACAATTTATGTCTCAGGAAGCTGTGTAGAGGGGTAGAATGGGAAGACATTACTAATATAGTCACCAGGAGGCCAGGACTGTGGTCTTCACGTAGCAGTCATCTTAAAAGATATCAACACTGTGAAGGAGGACTTCTGTAGTCTCTATGTGTTTATATGAGACTGGCTCTCTTTTTGTATTGAAAACAATTTTCCTACAAAATATGGTATATCATATGGGTCTAGCTGTCCTGGATACCATGGGTGGGACTGTATTTGGAGCCAGGGAGGGAGATACAGATATTGGATGAGGTAGCTATGAAGGTGGAGAGATACAAGGCAAGAGGGAATTGTGTGTGCAGGCTAATGTGTTTTGGTTTGGGATGGTGTTTTTACCCACAGGCTGATTTGTTTTTCCATTCTGTCTATGGGCACTTGCTTTTTTTAATAGGTTTCTGGTGACTTGAAGATAAATAACTCCAGAGGGCATCCTGTTGGAACACCTGGAATTTTGTGAGAAGTACTTGTACACCTGTTCAGGACAAGAGAGGATATATGATATATAATTTGGGACACCTGGGAATTTGTAAGAAGTCCCTGTAAAGGACAAGGGAAGATATAGGCCCAATACCCACGTCCCTGTGATTGGTTGTTAAGCACTTCCCTTATGCTACAGTCTAGAATGATGTTTCTGTAGGCTTCCCTAAGGGCAGTGCGTAGGCTATCCAGTAAGCCTACCTGTATTCTCTCTTGGGGTCTTCTGAGGGATGGCAGGGTCCAAAAACAAATTGTTTCAGGTTAGTGGAGAAAATTTCCCCCTGAGTCAGTGACCCCCAATCTCTCCTCCACACCCCTTAGAATTCAGCCCTTGCTTCAGTACAATTGTTCTGTTTTGAGACTGCCTTGGTTGTTTGTTGGCTATTTTGGAGTATGATACAAAAGTATTTTGAAAGTTTGTTTTTGTTTGTATGTTGTTTTTTGGAAAGGGCTGAGGGAGTGTACAACAATGTCCTGAGTAAGTTGCCATTCTTGGTTCCCTACTGCCATCAAACAGAAGGAATTTGCAGAACATGCCACCATATTCCGGTATTTCTTTGTTATGTTGCAGGCTGCCTAGGGAAGAGCTCTCAGTGCTGGACCCACAGGACCCAAACAGGTTTCCTGCATTCTCCTTGGCACAGGATAGTACTTGGAGGAAACAGGGTCTTGGTGCCACAGTTCGGGTCCCAAGGGCTTACCTTGCCAGGCCCAGGTAAGTCAATCTCCTCAGTCCAGAGTGCCCATTTCAGCGAGGATCAGGAGAGACGTATACAAGGATACTGCATCCTGGTCTACATGTGGCCTGATGTGTGTAATTATCCATCCCACTCCCTGCAGCTTGTGTACAGAACCACCTGCCCCCTATTTGTTCCTTAACATCCTCAGGAGCACCCAAATCAAAATTTTGGAAAGCACACAGTGCCCAGTATCTCTGACCTACATTCAGTTTCTCAGGATCAAATTGTCATTTTCTTCCATCTATAACTCTGACTGACTTCCTTTCTCCTCATTTTAAAAGTATTCTGTTGGGCTTTCTTCACATTTCCCTTAGACATGTTTTTTTTTCCCTAGATCTAGAATACAGGCATATTTCAGTGACGACTGGGAACCCTTAGAAAAAGTTTCTGATCCAGAGAACAACTCCTGAACTTTTGAAGGTGTCTGAGAGGCAGGTAGCATCCACTGTGACTGCCACACTCATACTTTTACTTGTACTTTTTAATATTCTGTACTCTATCTCCCAGTGACTATGGAGCTATGAGCAGTGCTTCATATTCCTGGGCATCTCTTGTAAAGTCTATAATAGCCAAACACTAACCTCCCAGCTCTACTCCAAATGGATGGTGTCATTGCATTTACATATTAAATAAGTCAATATTTGGATGGTCTTGCCTAGATAACCTTCACAAGTTGACACGGAACTGAAGTGAAAATCGATGAAGTATGGCCTGTTTGACAACTAAATGCTTAGACAATTAGTTAGGTGATATCACAAAATAGACTCCCAGGATCTCATAATTGACTACGAGGGAGTACTGGCCAGCCTCTATTCATGAAGGTGGACATCATTAGTATTAATTATTTATGATTAAATTAAATAATTAAATAATGTGATTATGTCACACACTTTTCTCCCCAATTTTGAAGACATACTGAGCTATTCTTGAATAGATAATGGTTTCTTTATGTAATAAAATAAATAAGCACATAAATAAATATTTAGATGGTCTTGCATTTTAACTTCCACAAGAAGGTGCCGAAATTCAGAACCATGGATGACTTAATAGTTATCACCATTTAAATAACACAATAATCAGATAATGAAGTGATGTAACACCATGAACTGCACCAAGGTGACACCAATCTGACACTTGATCGATAATGTCATAATCTATTTAAATAAATGAAACACATAATTAAATAATTAGATGGTCCTGCATATTTGAAACACAAAACTCTGAATAAAACTACATTTATCATCAAATTATATAATGACCTGTTTTAAAAATTTTATAATCAGAGGTTGAGGTAGTCTGGCATGATGTATCTCTTTCTAGACTTTCAAAAGATCGGGCCAAAGATTTAATAATAAATGTTTAAAATGACATTGTGTATCAAGAGTTTCATAGGATATCAAATAATTAATGTTGGACAGTGGCCTCATTAGATATGATCTCCTGTGCATTTATTCCTCATTCTTGTCTAACAAATAGATGTTACCCTTACGGAAGGAAGGCGATGATGGAAAACTTACCTTTTCTTGGATAACTGTGAGACTTGTTTGTTTTCTTAGTTCACGGATATGCTTCTTAGTGAAGATGACATTCATCAACAAAAGTCTTTGAACTGATTTTCCACAAATTATATTCCCTGATATTAGGTATCTCAACTGGGTAATATTAACAGCTGTAGGCCAACTTAAACAGATTTGGCCACATATACTGTCATTAAAGTTTGTATGTGACACTAAACTTGGGAGACTAAAATACCTAGTGGTAAGACAACTTCTCAGCTGCTCTCGGCTTATTGGGCCCATTATATAAGAATAGGGTATTCCACGATCATTGCCAAACAACCATTATGATCTAACATTCTGTGACATTCTGGTAAAATTTCCACATACTTAGTCCCCCACCTCAACTGTTGAGTTTGCATTTATTTTCTCTCAAAAATTCAAGGCTCCTTTTTAAGTCATACTTGTTTTCAATCCTGCCAAATAATTATATGGCTATAACATTCTACACATGAAATTAAAAGCAACATTATACCAATCAATTAGATTGATGGTTATTTAATCATAATTCCTATGTTCCTATTTTCATATTTTCAGAATGGAGACAATACCATACTTGTGCCTCTGTTTTAATCCATTTTTATTTACTGAAATAAATAAAAGCTTCTCTCTGTCTTATCTTTAGAACAACTTGACCACATGGTATAGTTGTGAATATGGGGAGTAAGTAGGAAAGTGAATAATTATTGCAATGTACAAAGACTCATGGAGAAAAACAAATGTACTCACACATACACACTCCCCCTAACCCAAACACTACAACAAAGGCATTGGGCAAAAAATAACAGTCATGCTAAGAAACAACCATGTTCATGGAACTTCCATGCAATAAGAAAAAATAACTTACTCTGGACTCCTGAAAAGTTATTGTAAAAAAATGAAACTGAGAAGAGAGAATTTTATGTGAAACTTCTCTTGTCACCAAGAAATAATAGAGAACAGAATCCCCATAACAAAGTGCAGAGTTGTATTTTGACTTTAGTGGCATCTTTTTTTCTGTACCAATGAAACCTATGTAGAGATGTCCCTGGCCTCATGCTGTAACATACTTAACAGACACAGGTTCCTACTATTTTTTTGAAATGTAATCTCATATATCAGTTTTGTATGAAAGACTCCTTCCTCATTTAATTTTACAATCCTATTTGTATAGTTGGAATTTTAATCCACTAGCAACTCAGTGCTAATCAAACTACCATGAACTCTTTGTATTGTTAGTATTATTATTATCATTACTATATTATTTTATTATCATTATTTTCAATGTATTACTTTAGTTTTGTGATTCATGAAACACATCATATACAACACAGAGGCCTAACTCACATTTTCTTTCCAATCCTTCAAACATTCTTTTTAATGGTGTTTATTTTCTTTGAAGTAATCATGCTATAATTTAAATATGTGCATGAGAAGTGTGTATGGTGCTCAGCAAGGCAAGAGATTCCTTGCAAAATGAGCTATAGACAGTTCAAAATAATAATGTGTAAGTAGGGAACCACACTTGCATCCTTCACGAAGGGCATCTCTTGCTCTTAAACATACAGCAATTTCTCCAGAATCTTATTAATGTTTTTAACATGAGTCATATTATTTGTATCAAACTCAAAATTTTCATCTCAAATCACAGTTTTTTTTCTTCACACATGTAATGGCTCCCTCTATTATGGTATCTCTTTTCACGCTTTCATCTATTCCCCTTCCAACTTAATCTTCCTCCATCATGTTCTTCCATCCTTTTCTCTCTTTGTTCTCCTAAAACTTTTTCCTGTCTACCAGTTCTCCAAATTTTCTCAGAATATTGTGTTCCTTCTACATCTTTGAGGGACCATGCATGTCTCTCTTAGGGTACTCCTTTTCTCCCAGCTTGTCTGTTGGTGTGGTTTGTTGGCTGAAGATCCTTTGCTTGATTTCCAAATTCCATATATGAGAGAAGACATAACAAGTTAATCGTTTTGTGACAAGGTTACCACACTTGGAAGGTTTCTTCTAGTTCTATCCATTTGACTGTGGATTTTGAAATTTCCTTGTTTTATTTCACCCCCCCACCACTGAGTAGCACTCCATTATGTAAATGTACCACAATTTATTCATCTAATTTCCTTCCAGGTTCTGGCTTAAAATTAGGATTAAATAATGCTGCTATTATCAGAGATTAACAGATGGTTTTGTTGCTTGGATGTGTATTTTTTGGTTATAAGCCTAACAGTGAATTTGCCTTAATATTGGCATGAGTAGAAACAATAACCTGGTTCTGATTTTTGCTGATTGATGAGTTGGTCATCCTGCTAGCATTCCCTCATCATCAGTTAAGTGAAAGATCTCTATAATCTCATTGAGTTGTTTAATCAACCATTAGAGAAAAGATATATAAAATCATTTTCCCATCCTCACCATTGGTAACCTGGGAATTTCCTAAGTCGTGTAAACATTTACAATATTTGGAACTCTTGAAAATCATTAGAATTTTTATTTCCATGTAATTCCATAGAAAGCTGAATTCATATGGAATATATTTGGAAGCCTTTTAAAATTTGGATTGTGATATAATTCCAAGTGAATGTGACCAAGTTAAAACAGAACTGCCCCAAAATTAAAATATGTCTGTTATTTCAAGACGGATGTTTACTACTTAATTTGAAATCACAAATAATGTTAGACACAGGAATCCTTTCCTATTTCACAAAATTTAAACACCATTCTTGACAACATGCAGACTAATTGTCTGCTAATGTACAACATAAACAAACACAGCATCCTGCCTATTGAATCTTCACAACTACTGAAAAAAACTAGAAGCCCCTTAAACAAAATATGTTTGTAATTCAGTTATATCTCCATTACAGGAGATCCACGCTCCATCATCAACTCTCTTTGAGTAGGCATAGAGGAGATAACAAGTGAAAAAAAGTAGTATTTGACCAAAATAAAGAAAGTCCCAAAAATATAGACACGCAAGCAACTAAATTAGAAATAAATGTATGTAGCTTGCTCTTGACCACTTTTGTTATCACTCCTCCCTATCTGCAATAGATTCCAGCAGGTAGTTCAGCTCATTCATAACCTTTGGATGTATGCTTCTGTTTCCCAAAGTTGCTATATGAAGGATCTAGAATTGCATATAATTTTGTTATCAATCTAATTATCAGGAATGGGAATTTAAAGTGGCCTCTCCACTGTTGCTGAGATTCTTAGCTCTGGTCATGCTTTTAGGTCTCTGGATGTTTCTCTATAATCAGTTTTCTCCTCACATGTATAATGTCTCACTCTATTATGATATCTCTCATCTTACTCTCATCTATTTCTCCCCTGACTCATTCATCCTGGTCTCACAAGTTCTTCATTTCTCAAACTCTCTCCTAACTTTCTCTCTACTCGCTGCTCCATCAAGCTCCTGATATTTTCAGAAACTCTTGACCCTTTCTCCTACTGTGGTGGACCTTGTGTAATTCTCTTATCTTACACCTTGTATCCTAGTTTCTCTAGTGCTTAGAATTGTAGGCTAGTGATACTTCACTCTATGACTAAAACCCTCATAGGAGTGAGAATATATTATATTTTTTATTTTTTTGATAGGGTTACCTCACTCAGGATATTTTCTTCATATTTTCTCCATTTGACTGAGAATTTAAAATTCAATTTTCCCCCATTGTATATTATTCCATTGAGTAAATATATCATATCTTCTTTCTCCATTCTACAGTTGAGGGGCATCTACGTTGTTTCAGGGTTCTTGCTATTACAAATAATGCTGCTATGTACATAGTGGAGCACACGTCTTTGTTGCATGGATGTGGATCATTTGAGTATATACCTAGGGGAATTGCTGGGTCCTATGGTAGACTGATTCCCATTTACATGAGGAACCACCATACCGATCTCCTACATGGCTGTACAAGTTTGCACTCCCAACAGAACTGGAGGCGTGTTCCCCTTTCTCCATAACCTTCCCAGCATAAGTTGTCATTGCTGTCTCTAATTTTAGCCATCCTGGCAAGACCAAGATGGGATCTCAAAGATGTTTTGATTTGCATTTCCCTGATAGCTAAGGATGTTAGGCACTTTCTTAAGGGTCTTTCGGCCTTTTTGATTTCCTCTATTGAGAGTTCTCTATTCATTCCTTCACCCCATTTTTTAAATAAGGATATTTGATGTTTTCTTGAACAGTTTCTTGAGTTCTTGGTATGTTTTGGATATCATCCTCCTGTCAGATGTAGGATTGGTGATAATGTTTTCCCAAAGTGTGGGCTGCCATTTGCTCTTGTCAACTGTGTCCTCTGCCTTACAAAAACTTCTCAGTTTGAGGAGGTGCCATTTATTAATTGTCAATCTCATTCTCTATGCTACTGGAGTTATGTTCATGAAGTGGTCTCTGTACCACTTTACTCAAGGGTAACTCCTACTTCCTTTTCTATGAGGTTCAGTGTGCATGGAATTATGTTGATGTCTTTAATCCATTTTGACTTGAGTTTTCTGCATGGTGATAGTGATGGGTCTATCTGCAGTCTTTTAAACACCTTCATCCAGGTGTACCAGCACCATATGTTGATGATGCTTCATCCTTCCATTGAATACTCTTATCTGCTTTGTAAACAATCAGGTGTTTGTAGTTGTGTGGGTTAATATAGGACTACATTTCGATTCCATTGATCTATCTGTCTATTTTTGTGCGATTATCAAGCTGTATTCAGGACTACAGCTCTCTAGTAGTGTTTGAACTTAGGGATGGTGATGCCTCCTGATGTTCTGATGTTATACAAGATTGTTCTTGCTATCCTGGATCTTTTTTTTCATGTAAATTTCACTATTGTTCTTTCTAGGTCAGTGAAGTATTGTCCTATGATTCAGATGGGGATTTCATTAAATATATAGATTGCTTTTGACAAAATTTATAATTTAAAAGTTTATTCTACCTATCCAATGTCATGGGAGATCTTTTCATTTTCTGGTATCTTCTTTATATTCATTATTTAAAGACACAAAGTTCTTGCTACATTGGACTTGTTTGGTAAGTGTTACCTCAAGGTAATTTATGTTGTTTGTGGCTATTAGAAACTGGGATATTTCCCTGATTTCATTCTCATCCAATTTTTCTCTGTATATATTAGAGCTACTGAATTTTTTGAGGTTGTATTGTGTCATGCTAGTTTTCTGAAGATGTTTACCAGCTGTAGGACATCCCTAGTTGAGTGTTTTGGGTCACTTATGTAAACTATCATATCATTTGCAAATAGTGATAGTAGTTTGATTTCTTTTCCATCTTGTATCCGGAAATCTCCTTTTGTTGTCTTGTTACTTTAGCCAAAACAACAAGTACACTATTAAAGAGATATGTCGAGAGAGTGTAGCCTTTTCTGGTTTTAGAGGAATAGCTTTAAGCTTCTCTCCATTCAGTTTGATGTTGGCTGTTTGTTTATTGTATATTGCTTTTAATATGTTTATGTATATTCTTATTATCCCTGATCTCTCCAAGCCTTTATCATGAAAGTCTTTTTCAGCATCTAGTGAGAAGATCATGTGGATTTTCTTTTTCATGTTGTTTATGATGAATCACATTGTTAGATTTTCCTATAGTGTGCCTTCCCTGCAACACATGGATGAAGCCTACTTAATCATGATGGATGACTTCTCTGATGTGTCCTTGGTTTTGATTGGCCAGTAATGTATTGAGTTTTTTTACATCAATGTTCATGGATATTGGTATGCAATTCTCTTTCCTAGCTGTGTCTTTGGGTGTCTTGTGCACCAAAATAATTGCAACCTCGTTCCAGAGTTTGGTAATGAAGCAGCTTCTTATATGGTGTGGAATAATTTGAGGAGTATTAGTATTGCCTCTTCTTTGAATTTCTGGCTTCTGCACTGAGGCCATCTGGCCCTGGGCTAATTTTTTGGGAAGCATTTGATGGCTGCTTCTAAAATATTAGGCATTAATAGTATATTATGTTGCTTATCTCTTCTTGATTTAATTTTAGTAATGATACTTATCCAGAAGTTTGTTCATTTCCTTTGAATTTTCAAGCTCTGTGGATTTTCTCCTTCCATTGTATACTTTTAGCTGTTTTGTCAAGTATTATGTTTTTGTAGGTGTGTGAGTTAATTTCAAGATTTTTGATTTGATTCCATTGCTCTACCTGTCTATTTTTGTGCCAATACCAAGCTGTTTTCATGACTGTAGCTCTATAGTAAAACTTGAAGTCAGAGATGGTGTTGCCTCCTGAACTTCATTTATTACATAGAGTTATTTTGGCTATCCTGGGTCTCTTGTTATTTCATATAAACTTGAGTATAATCCTCAACTGGGCTGCAATTTTGTAGGGAATGCATTGAATGTGTAGATTACTTTTGGCAACAGTGCCCTTTTTACTATGTGCATTCTACCTATCCAAGAGAACTGGCGATCTTTCCATTTTCTCATATATACTTTAGTTACTTTTTTTTAATAACACAAATTTTTGCTATATAGACATTTCACTTGTTTTGTAAGATTTTACAAAACAGTAGGGCTACTGACTTGTTTTTCATTTACCTTGTAGCCTGCTAGTTTGTAATATGTTTCTTCAAGTAACTCACATGCTAAATATTAATACATTGTAGATGGAGTATTTTGAGATTTTCTGTTTGTCTGTATTTTATTTGTCTCTTCACTCTTCTTTAGCACCTTCCCAAATAAACTTATCTGATGGTCTTTAAACTATTTGATCAACAGTGTCAATACTGGGGTTCAGATGATATCTGAGTTTTCTGCATATTGCTCATGTCTAGATGTTGTTGCACCATGCTGAGATGTATCAGACTCTACCTCCTGGTGCAGTGTAAATGGTTTTGTTTCTGAATCTACTGAACGAAGTTCTTGCAATACTTAGTGGTTTGGTGTATCCTCCTAATTGTATGGGTTCTGAGCACTAGTACTAGTGGAGTGTCACACTTACCTTGGGAATGAGAAACCTGCACAACCTTTAACCAAAACATGTTTCCAGTGACTCAAGCTTGGTGACCCTACTCTTGCCAAAACTTCAGAAGTTAAGGTATGGTTATATGGGAGACTGTCATTAGCAATTAATTGGAACCATTTTTCTAACAAAGTGCCTAATTTGTGACCCTGGTTAGCAACAAATTAATTGCCTTTCTAATGAAAAGAAAAGTGAGATACCAATGTTTTTTTCTTGATAATTCACACATGATTGGCTTTAAATTTGTCTACAGCACTTTGTATTGACATGATTCCACTTTCAACAAGTTAACAACTTGGCTTTCTCGTTCTTAGTAGTCCAACTTTATTTTTTTACCTTATATGCACAGAATACATATTCAACATTTATTTGAGAGAATTCTTAGCAGGAATTCAAGACAAGAGTTGGATACATGACTCAATATATGTTGTTGGCTTAGGAAATGTTTTATTTGCCAGTCTCTCTATCCTATCCTTATCCATTCCATCTCCCCTCTTTTCTTTGCATCATTTCCTTTATTCTTAACTTTTATTTTGCAACTATGTTACATCCTGTACTATCATGATTTTACTATGCCTTCTGTAAATATTTTTATTTTATAGGCAATGATGTTAAATTTTTTCTTATCCTGCACTAGAACTGAGTGTTTATTTCATTTATTCTTTTTGTATAATTAATTCATAATTAATTTTATGAATGTTACCTCAATATTCTCTATTATTGTATGTGTTATAATTTAGGAACAACTGAGTTCTAATAATAATAATCAACACACACACACACACACACACACACAAAAAAAAAAAAAATTGAGAGAGAGTGAGGAGGAAGAAGAAAGAACCTGACCAATCAGACAATTTACAAACCCAAGCTGCTGCAGCTGAAGAATGGAGCTCTATATAAATCACCCTACATAACAACCTGTCTCTCTTACATTCAATCCTGGAATGACCACTATAACTATTAGTGTTATATCTGAGACTGTTGGTGGGTTCTCACAGAACCAGATTCATGTCCAGTAAACACACAGAACTGAAACACAGAATCCCAGATATGAACACAACAACATACACCCAGACAGAGAAAGAAAGAGAGAGAGAGAGAGAGAGAGAGAGAGAGAGAGAGAGGTGTTCTAGGACATCAGATAGTTCTAGTTTCTTGTGTTGATTTTAGAATCTTCTCTATGTATAGTAACATATGAGATGATACCTGGACAAGGCAAAAAAGATAATGTGCTTTTTAAGATTTGACCCTTAGATTTCTACCTGAGCTTAAGTCAATATGAGCTAGTTAGGAAAACAAATGGCTATGAAAATTGCATGGGTGCCCTGCTTATAGAGAGGAATCCCATCAGGGGAGGTGTCAGCAGTAAAAGCTGGCTTGGCAGGGATGTTGTTGTTGTCATTGTTGTTGTTGTTGTTGTTGTTTGTGTGTGTGCATGTATGTGTGTGCATTTGTGTGTGTTTATTATTTTTCTGTGTTTTTTTGCATTGTTACAATTATTCACTCACCTACCTTTCTCCATAATTGCACCTATACCATGTTTTCAGTTGTTGAAATTCTTTGCAAATATTGTTCAATATTTCCCCATGTATATTTTTCAATTCTCCTAACACATAATATTACAACTATGCATAAACTCAGCATTTGTTGGGCAAAACTTGTACTTTGAAAAAAAATTGGGTTATCACTGTTGATATCTGGGCATTGCCCTAGTGTCAGAATTCACTTGATACTTATAATGGCACCTTCTAATACAGCAACTTCTAATATGTTATCTCTCCTCTATTCTTTCCCTGAATCGATTATCCTACTCCCTTATGCTCCCCTCTCCCCTCCATTTCTCACTTTCTCTTTATCCTAATACCCTCATTTCTCCCCCTCACACTGCAAACTTGCTCAGGAGATCTTGTTCCTTTCCTATTCTCTGGTGTACAATATATGTCTCTGTTATGATCCTCCTGGTTTCTCGTAGCTTTTCTGTCTGTGTGGACAGTGAAAGGAAATGTAGGAAACTCTAGGAATTCCAAGTTTCATCACCTGTTGAGTGTTATTCCTTTAAAAAATAGGATATTGATTTGTGGACATTTTGTTGGCACAAATGTATAATCTCATTTTTGTGAAATGTAATTTAGAAGAAGGAACAAGGATGTTGAAAACATAGAGAAACTTTGCCTCAAAATTGAAAAAAAAAGCTGTGAATATAGTGCTGGGATGGACAATATTTTGACATTACTGTTGTTCTTTTGCTTCAGCTATTGCCTAAGAAACACAAACATGAGACTCCGTGACCACTTGGAATTTATTGAGAGATGGGAGAGAAAGTTGGGTAGCTGATGGCCAACTGAAACAGGGAAGATAGAGAAAGAGAGAGGGGGAGACAAGGAAAGAGAGAAGGGGCCAAAGAGAGAGAGAGAGAGAGAGAGAGAGAGAGAGAGAGAGAGAGAGAGAGAGAGAGAGAGAGAGAGAGAGAGAGAGGCGGGCACTTACTTTAAAAGTGGGGCTTGTGCATACCAGGTAAAAGCTTGAATAGCTAGGTAAAGCCTAAGGTAGTGATGACATGGCCTTGAGTGCCCATCATCAGGGACAGGGACAGGAGACTACTGGTATGAGTAAAATGCAGGTTAGTGAAAAAAATCTGGCAAGACTGAGTGTTGTTCATAGGCTTCCTATATAGAGGGTGTCTCATTTGGTAGAAAATAAGTGAAATGAGAGAGTGACATGATGCAGTGGCCTGTGGAAACTTTCTGTAATTTTAAAGCCTGTAATGTTGTTGTCTCCCAAACGAAAAATAGTGAGTAACAGAATTTCTTTAGCTACATAGAAATAACTATTCTCAAAATAAAGAACTCTTAAAAAACCTGCAAAGTGACATGGTGTGAATCTGTGTTTTAGAGGGAGGGGTATAATGCCTACGCAGACAATTAGATATTTAAATAGAATATCTAGTTCATGTTATTTAATTTAGTCTATGGGGACAGTATAGACAAACCTATTTTTTTCTATGAAATAAACAAATTGTAGTCAAGCCTAGCTCATTTGCATGACAGGCATTCATTCATTCCATGTCACCTTCTAGTAATACCAATATTGGGAATTGAAGATAGAAGGTGTGAGAGTTCATAGACTCATTAGATCCTCAATGGGACAGGATCTGGAGACCTAAAAGTGGGCAGGGAGACAAAGGATATGGGAGAGGATTCTAGTGAAAGGAGGAATGGATGTGAGGAGGAGTAGGAGAACTATTGGAAGGAAAGAAGATATGAAACACAAGACTAATAAAACCTTGTATGTTGCCTGGTATTGTGGGTGCTGTTGATTGCATAAAAGCTTGATTTATCATTGAATAATAGAAGTAGAAGAGAAAAGGAAGGAATTGGAATGACCCAGAGGTGAAGAGACGAAAGGAGTGTAGATGTGTTTAGTAGTATAGTGAATTTGATCCCAGCCAGAAATATATGGAGAAAAATTGACATGTAGTCTTCCAAAAGTAATAATTAAAAACTAACATCATCTTAATGTTATTTTCACATGTGAACATGTGCAGTTGAGAGAGACACAAATCTCTGTATTGAATGGTGGAAATGGTGAGTAGAACTAAAGTTTTAGAATTTCATGGGTATAAAAAGAAACCTCTCCTTACTTTTACTTATTAGTAAAAATGTCCCATGGAGATGGTGAGAAGCATGGTCAAGCAGTTGTAGATATGAGAATGCATAATTATCATGACATTGAGCATCAAGCATGGGGTATATATTGAATGATTATATTTTTTCTTGGTGTCTTATTGTTTGTGTTTTTTTGTTTTGTTTTGTTTTGTTTCATGGATGGTATTTGTTCTATAGTCCCAGGATTTTTTGGATTTCAGTTTGATTTACCTGATGGTTTCTAACTTGAAGATATGCCATACTTTACATCACAAATTTGGATTAAAAGAACAACATCAACCTATGTGTAATACTTAATTGATGATGAACATTTATTACAGTTAGGGTGTGGTGATGGGCAGGGGCTTGGTTAGGGGTTCGAAAGCAGAAGCCATGAGAACAGCAGAGGCCAATGCCATGCAAGGCACCCAGTGTGTGAAGGAGGCTGGAAGATCCAGTCCACAAAATGCCAAGCCATGCTGCCCACTGAGAAAAAAAAACACGAGTACTTTACCATCTAAGCTTGGCGGTCAGGAGGTTTGCCTCCAAGCTCTTCTTCCCCACATTCATCATCATCAAGCTATACTAGAATCAGCTGCTCAAGAGTCTCCAGCACCATCACAGAGTCCTTGCCGGGGATTATGTAATACAGTAAGATGAGATGTTCTCTCTCTCTGTTCTGCTTGAAAAGTCCTTGCCACTGCCAACTTTGCAGGCACAACCAGCATTGTAGCCACTACTGTCACCTTAGCTGGGGGCTCATAATCACAGCTCCTTCATCACCAGAGCAGAGAATCCGTGATGCACACTGATGTCAGTGCAACAGAGTTCATCAGGCCAGACAGTCTAATCATTTGATTATTAAATTGTCAAAATTTAAAAATCTGTGGTGATAGCATTCATCATCACGCTGACAATTTCCTTCCATGAAATGATGATGCAAAACAGTCCATCTATTTAAATATTTAATCATTTAACTACTAAAATGGTTCATTACATAATGTGTGATCACTGTAGTATATAGCCACCTTGCAGGAGTAAAGGGTGCTAGACCATCTAATCATCTGATGATTTAATTATTCAAATCTGTCTTTATCTACAAGTGGAAGAGTGGAATCTGGATCCACTTTGTTAGAGTTAATTGTAGCATGTCATTTCATTATTTATTTATTTAAATTAATGATAATATCGTTTTGGAACCTCCCACAGGGTGAATTATGAGACATTAATAAATTATTCATTATTTCATTATAAAAATCTATGATTAAATAATCAATAATCTCTTGAGATTTATCCAATTTTCTAGGAGTCTACTATAAAACACCACATAATAATTTATTTTTTAATCATTTAATTATCAAAATATATCATTATTTCATAAGTGATCATTGGAGTTTAGAGCCACCTTGTGGTAGTTGATGATGTGACATCATCTCATTGCATGATTATTAAGTCATTTGCAATTGATCATTGCACTTCTAATTTGGTGTCACCTTGTGGGATCTAATGTGCAAGGCCACCTATTTATTTATTTATTTATTTATTTATTTATTTATTTATTTGTGGAAATCAATGTTTATTCCAGGAAATGTTCAGTCTGGCTTTATCATGGGGGATTTAAGTATGCAACAGTATCTAATTATTTAATACTTATATATCAATCATTTAAACAGATGATGTTAACTTTCATGAACAGTCTGGCCAGTCCTCTCTGGGAGTTAATTGTGTGACATTATTTAATTATCTAAGTATTACTTCAGTGACCATCACTGGAGTTTGGTGACATCTTATGGGTAAAGTGTGCAGGACCAGCTAGAAGTAATCTACTTCTAGATTACTTAGATGATGATGGTGTCATTGATTAGGGGTTTGGATACTATGCATTTGATATAGCAGATGCCTGTGGCAGATGCAGCGCCCAAAGTACTAGGGACACTGGGACATCAGGTGATCACATATTACAAAGTAATATATTTTAATAAATAAATTATTAAATAATCAAAAGCTGGACCATGTCACATCAACAATTCCTAGGATGATGCACCAGACATGACCCATGAAGGACACAGTAATCACCGATTTTTAAAATTCAATAATTTAATAATCAGATGATCAGAGGATCTTGTCTAATGAAATATGTCTGGTTGAGGTCATGATGCTCAAACAAGTTGCTGCAGTCATGATGCAGCCATTGTGGCAACAGGAAATACAGCATCAAAGTCTCTGGCAGCAGTGATGGAGCTGGCTTCACCTGCAGAGCTATGAGAGAGAAGCACTTTACTCTCTGCAATGTTAACACTAGCCATGCTGCTTTGGCATCCATGATGATGATGCTGGCACAAATTGTGCTGCCTCTTATACTTCACATAGTAGAGGACTGTGAAGGCAAGGATGTGGAGGAAGAGCTGTGAGGGAACCTCTGTGACTGCCAAGCTCAGCTGGGTCAGATCATGGCATTTCTTGTAGTGGAGCACTGTAGCATAGTATACTCTCAATCTATCAGTTTGAACAATGCTGTCCTGAGAGAGAGGAAGGAGGGGGAGAGAAAGACTGTGTGTCTGTTCCATGCTTCACATTTCTAAGAAATCATAGTTCCCCACAATCACTACACAATAGACCAACAAAGGTTTCTTTGTAGTCTCACAGAAGATATTCTCAGAATTTTATGGAAACTAAGAATTAGAAGAGGTTAAACAAGTCTGTCTACAGAAGGCAGTGGCAGTGAACTTCATCAGGGGTTATCTTGGAAAATATCAAAACTGTGAAGGTGGGCTTTTATACTTTATGAGAGATCATGGAGACTATCTTTCTGTTGAATACTGAAAAGCATTTTCTTACTGAATATGGTATATTATTTGGGTCTACACAGGACTAGCTGCCCTGCATGCCATGGATGAGAATGTATATAGAACCGAGGGGTAAATGGAGACACAGAGAGTGTGGGACTTAGATGGGAAGGTAGACATATACATGAATAGAGAGAATAAGATTGGGGGCAGGGAGAACCTGTTTGTGCAGTTTCAGGTGTTTTGGTGTGGCATGGTTTTTACATTTAGGTTGATATACTGTCCTATTCTGTCTAAGCAAACTTGTTTGTATTTCATGTATCTGGTTCCCTGGTGGAAAAAAATGAAGGCACCTTAAGAATTCCCTGTGAGCACACTAGGAATTAGGTTGGAAATCCCTGATTATAATTAGAGAGAGCATGTGCTTTAGGCATCCTGGTGGGACAAACTGCTATTGCTTATTTTCCTTTAGTATCTTAGTTGCTTTTTCCTTGTCCGTTTTTCACCACTTCGGGGATCTATGTGTCCCTCTGTGTCCTAAACCTGGCGATGGGTAGATACATGTCCAGAGATGATACAGAAAATACTATGTCTGAAAGGAAATTGTGGATGTTTGAGAAATACCAGTTAATTGAGTTGGGCCTGCTAGGGGTAAAGGGTGGAATGATTTTGTGAATAAAAAGATTGTGTTGGTTGAGATATAATGTTTTATTTTATGAAAGTCACTGGAAATCAAAATATCATATTATCCTTGTTTTTATCTGTATATTTTAGTTGGTGATGTTACACACCCTTAGTCCCAGGAATCAATACCAAGAGGGAATTCTGTTATATCAAGGCCATACTTACTCTGAGATACTAATGTAATCTTAAAAAGAAACAGCTCTCAAAAATGTGATTTCTGCATCTGATATGTCATGCCTATAATCCAAGTACTAGGGATGTGGAGATAGATGTGATATGGATAGTGAAGAAGGAAATACAAGGAGAGTGAAATAAAATCTAAGATGCTTTTATCCTAAGGATCCTTGGAACCCGGACAGCTATTTCATCTGAATAGAAGTAAGTTCTACTTGCCTTGGACTCTGTTTCTTGGATATGCAAGTAGAACCCAATATTCATCATGTAGTATGTATGTTTTTATGTTTCATGAAACAGACCTGGATATAGCTCAGAATGGTTGCAGCAGAAAATATGGGGCAGAATCCAAGTCAACCTAGATGGAAGGTCATGGTGAACATGAAAGCCAAGTTTTCCGGAAACATGTTTCCTTTTTACAAAAACAGGAGACTCATGGGATGATTGCTCTGTTAGGCTGGACCCATCACAGGTACACACAGATCCCTGCCCTTTGCTTGTATCTAGCCCGGACCAGCCTCCTGTCAGGTTGAATGTCAGTGCTTGCCTTAGGGTTCTACTGAGGTGAGTGATCCTATCTGCTCTGTCATCTGCCCACCTTCCCTTATGCCCTGCGTTCTTGGAAAACACCATACTGCTGGCCTATCTCCTTCAGTCAGCTTGGGAGTCTTCTTCTTAGCTGGCTACATCAAACAGAAATCTTGCCGAAGGTGCAAGTTGGCAAAAAAAAAAAAAAAAAAATACACTAGGCTAGCCTGATTGCTGAAGTATTCACCTGGGTCTCTAGAATAAAGATGATAGCTGCTGGATATATGAATGTGGATGGAGGTGACCTTCAGAAACACCTAGCATGGAAGTTAGAGGACAATACTCAGCCCATTGTCTCCAAGTCCATGAGTTTTTGTCTAGGCTCCACCTTTACAGTCCATATTGGAATGAGGTTCCTGTAGGCTTCCTTTGGATCTCCTGAAGGGTTGGCAGTGAGCCTCCATATGCACCCTAAAAGTGGCATTCATTGAATTGGAAGGTTCCAAAAGGAGATTGTCTTGAAGCAGTGCAGTCAAGAAGACCATGATCTTTGAACCATGCTCCCCTCCTTGAATTGTACACATCCTGTGGGATCCATCCCTTGCATCAGATGTAGGACCCATCTTCAGCCCATTTTAGCCAAGTGGTTGTATGGTGCCTATCTTGGAACATAGTACTAGCTGTTTGTGGGTTTTGGTGCTGAGGCAGTCCAGTCATGGCCTAGGCAGTGGGTATTCTCAGTGCACTACTGCTGTCAAGTAGAATGGTTTTGTGTTTGCTTCCAGCATATTCCCTCTGGACATGGCTTCAGGTTGTCCAGGAACAGGCTACTGTTCTGGCTCCAGGGGACTTAAGTGTCTTTGACCCAGGAGAAGCCTGCGTAGATCAAGGACCTGGTGACCAAATTTGAAAGTCTTCAACTTGACTTGCTGAGGCCCAGAAAATTCAGTCTCTTGGTTCCTTGGCCTGCTTTTTTGGCAGAATCAAGGGAACTTTCTGCAGGAATTCTGCATGTGGGGATGTACCTGACTTGATATGGGGACTCTTAGAGCCCAACACACTTCACATTGTGCACAAGTCCACCCAAGGAAACACCTTGGTTTTGCCTAAGCTTCCTCACCAACACTCAGAGATCACTTCTTGGAAACAAATACATTGCCCATCATTTTTAAACTATCCTCAGTGTCTCAGCACCAGGCAGCATTGTGGCAAATATTTTCCATTCCTTTAACCCCTTTCACAACATTCATTCTCCTTCTAATCTGCCAGGCCTTCTATCTGGCTTTCCTGTGGTTTCTTTTAGGTATGGTATTTTTCTTGAGATGTGCTACAGGTGTAATTCAGCAACTATGCATTGTTAAAAAAAGTTTTTAATCCTGGGATACATCCACAGAACCCTTGCAAGGGGTCTGGGAGGCACCACCCACATGACCATATGCAACATGGTTTTGTTTACCTCATGGGAAAGGATCTCAAGATCCACTGTCATGGCTTAGGGTGAATCCAATTACAAATTGCCAGAGTTCCATGTGAACTGATTAGCCACCAAATTAGGCCATGTAGGCCTTTAGTTAACATCCTTGTCAGGCCAGTTTCACTGCTGATACTTATACTGATAGACTTCCTGTCTATAAAGCAGTGCAACCATGAAGTTTGTGTACTGCTTTGTTTTCCTAACTAGCTCATATTGCCTTAATTCCAGGGACAAATTCCAGGCTCAAATGTCTAATAGCCCATTGTCTTACTCTTCCTTGTCTGCGTATCATCTCTGCTGTTACAACACTCAGAGAAGGTTCTGAAATCAACACAGAAAACTGTCTGTGGTCTTAGAACATCTCTATCTCTCTCTTTCATTTTCTCTCTCTGTGTGGTTGTATTGGTGTCTGTGTTTAAGTTTTGTGTGTTTTCTGGGCAGGGATAATGTTTGTTGAAAACTTACAAACAGTATCACAGAGAAAACTAACAGCATTGAAAGGGAGAGACAGGTTGGTATGTATGGGAATTGGTATAGGGCTCCATCTTTCAGCCCCAGCTGTGGTTTGTACAATTGTACAATGTCTAATTAGTCAGATCCTCTCTCTCTCTCTCTCTCTCTCTCTCTCTCTCTCTCTCTCTCTCTCTCTCTCTCTCTCTGTGTGTGTGTGTGTGTGTGTGTGTGTGTGTGTGTGTGTGGTGCACGTGCTCTGATATCATAAGAATGTAATTGGTCTTAAATCATAACAACAGAGAATATTGAGGTAATATCATAAAATCAATGATGAATTAATCATGCAAAATGAATCAACGTAATAAACACTGAAGTGTAGAGGATAACCCAAAATTGAAAGTAATAGCCTATCAAATAAAATTATTTACAGAAGGCATACCAAATAATGATAGTACAGGAGTTAACATAGATGCCAAATAAAGTTAAGAATAAATGAAAGGAAGGAAAGAAAAGAGGGGGAATGGAATGGAGGACAGGATAGAGAGACTGGCAAATAAAGCTTTCCCCAAGTCAAAGGCATAGATTGAGACAACTATCCAATCGTGTTTTGAATCTCTGCTAGCAATTCTCTCTGATAAATCTTTAATATATGTTCTGTGCAAATCTGGTAAAAACATAGATGAACTGATCAGACAGACAGAACCCTGGTGCTAACAAGTTGAAATGGGATCACATCCATTTAAGTCCCATAGAGAAAATTAAATGAAATCATGTGTTTATTACCAAGAAAATAATATGTATCAATTTGCTTTTCATTAGAATGGAAATTGGTTTTTATTCTGGGAACACATTAGGGCCTGTGTTAGGAAATTATTTCCATTTTATTGACAATGACAGACACATGTGTAGCCATAACTTATCTTCTGCAGTTTAGACAAGGGTTTGGTCCCAAACTTAAGTCCCTAGAAACATGTTTTGATTGAAGATTGTGCAAGTTTTTCATTCCCACTTAAGTGTGGAAATCCTGTATTATAAGTGTTCAGAACCCATGCAAGTAGAAAGATACATCAAACCTCTTATTTGTGTAAGAAGCTGGTGCAGAGGATTCAGAAACAAAACCATTAACAGTGGACCAGGAGGTAGAGTCCCACAAGTCTCTGCATGCTGGAACAACATCCAGATATAGACAGTGTACAGAAACCTCAGCTAATATCTGAACTCCATATACTACAGTGGTGCATAATGCATTCAGTTTTACCTAGTCATATTGACATTGTTGATCAAAAAATTTAAACAGCATCTGATAAGCTTATTTGAGAAACTGCTATGGGAGATGATAAAAGACAAAAAGGAAAACAGAGATACAGAAAATCTCAAAACACAGCATCTACAATGTAGTATTCTTGAAAAAATCCATTTACAAACTAGCCAGATACAAGATAACCTCAAATATACATATCCCTATTAAATATGACAATAACAGTGCTGAGAAAGAAATCAGAGAAGCATGACCCTTAATAATAGCCACAAAAACATAAAGTATTTTGGGGTAATTCTTATCTCACAAGTAGAAGACATATTTTAAGAAATATGTGTCCTTCAATAAAAAAATCAAAGAAAATACCAACAAAATGAAAAGGTCTTCCATGTTCTTGGATAGGAAGGATGAACAGTAAAAATGAGAGCTTTGCCAAAGCAATTTATATATTCAATGCACGCCCCATTAAAATCCCAGCATAATTCTTCACTGAAATTGAATGGATAATAATCAAATTTAAGTGGAAAAACAAAAGACCTAGGGTAGCCTAAACAACCTTGTACAATAAAGGAATTTAAGGTGGCATTGCCATCTCTGACCTCAGGCTCTATTATAGAGGTCTAGTTTTGAAAACAGCTTGGTATTGGCACAAAAATAGACAGGTAGACTGATCGTACTGAATTGACAATCCTGATCTTAACTCAAACAAATACAAAATCCTTACTTTTGACAAAAAAAAAACAACTAAAATATACAATGGATAGAGGAAAGCATCTTGAACAAATGGTGCCGGCACAACTAGATGATGGCATGAAGAGGACTGCAGATAGACACATGGGTATCACTGTGCACATAACTCAATGGATCAAAGACCTCAACATCATAAACACAGCCACACTGAATCTCTTGACAGGGAAAGTGGAAGTTACCCTTGAAATACTGATGAAAGAGACTGCTTCCTGAACGCAACTCCAGTACCGCGGACGCTGTGATCAACAATTAATAAAGGGGAGCTCCTCAAACTGAGAAGTTTCACTAAAGCAAAGGACATAGGTGACAAGATGAAATGACAGCCCACAGACTGAAAAAAGATCATCACCATTCCTACATCTGACAGAGAGCTGATCTCCTAAATATAAAATAACTAGAGAAACTAGTTAACAGAACACCAAAGAAACTTATTAAAAAATGTGGTATAGACCTGAAGAGAGAACTCCCATAGAGGAAATGAAAAATGCTGAGAGACACTTAAGGAAGACTCAACATACTTAGTTATCAGGGAAATGCAACTCAAAACAACTCTGAGATACCATCTTACTCCTGCCTGAATGGCTAAAATTAGAAACACCAATGATAACTTATGCTGGAGATACTGTGGAGAAAAAGGAACACTCCTCCATTTCAGGTGGGAGTGCAAACTTGTACAGCCATTTTGGAGATCAATATGTCTCTTCTTCAAGAAAATTGTGAGTTAGGCTACCACAGGACCTGGCAATTCCTTTCTTAGGCATATATCGGAATGACCCACATCCATTTTAAAAAAAAAGTCATCTGTTCAACAATGTTTGTGGCAGCATTGTTTGTAAAAGCAAGAACCTGGAAGAAACATAAATTCCCCTGAACTGAAGAATGGATAAAGAAGATGTGGCACATTTACATAATGGAATACTATTCAGTGGGGAAAAAAACAGAATCTTGAAATTCTCAGGCAAATGGATAGAATTAGAAGAAACCATCAAAAAAAAAGTTTGGTAATCCACTCACAAAAAGAGTAACGTTGTATATACTCACCCATATATGGATTTTAGATATTGAGCAAAAGATCACCAGCCTATACTTCACACCACCAGAGAAACATGGATATAAGGATGGATGTTAGAGATTCATATAATGACCCTCACAGAAATAGAAAGGAACAAAATTTAGTAAGCATATTGGCAGTGGAGTAGCAGTGAGTGGATTAGGAGTTAGGAGAAAGAGAAGTGAGGAGAGGAAAGCACATGGTACTACGGATATTGAGCCAGGGGAGGAATAGATGATAGAATAAAAAAGAGAGACAAATACCATGAAAGAGGGAGCCATTAAAGGTTTAAAGAGAAAACTGACTCTAGGTCCAGAGACCTACAAGAATAACTGGAACTAACAATTTGAGCAACAATGGTATGGCTACCATAAAAGCTTTACCCTGATAATAAGACTGATGACTAACTTATCCACCAACATAGGTAGCTCATTTAATAACTGATTAAAACAGTAGCATACCCCCACAGCAAAACCCTAAGTTGAACTGGAATCCAGATGCAGTAAGGGAAAACAAGACCAGGCTACAGATATCCACAGAGACAGCAGACCTAAAAAAGCAGGAACTAATGGGCCCCAAGATTGATGGCTGTGAAATCAGCACTGGACCAACTGAGATCCCCTGAATATGGTTCTCAGTTAGAATGACTGGACATTCTAAGGGACCTCAGGAAATAGAACCAGGATGAATCCCTGGTGAACAAAAGACTTTGGGAGTTCACTACCCAAGGAAGGATACTCCCTTAACAGAGAGGCTGAATGGAGGTCCAAGTCCCTACTTTAAATGATTTGACAGATTTAGAGGACACTTCTTGGGTGGCATCACCCTCCTTGGGCAGTGGGGTTGGGAATAGGATAGGACATGGGTCAGGGGACATGGGAGGGAGGGAAAGAAGGAGGGATGGAATGAGGTATTGAGAGAGGGAACTTGGATTGATATGTAAAATAAAAAAAATTGAAAACAGAAAAGCTTTATGACATGAAAATATCAGGCAATGACATTACTAATCACACCTAGTATTGAAGGAAATTTAAAAAAGAAACACGAAATGTAGAAAACGAAGAAAAATACAATGAAGATATTTAAAATCATATGTAAATATTGCTAAGAGGTCAGAGGAAACTCTGAAAGGCAGGAAAGTTCAACGTGGTACAAATTGGATTTTGGACAGATATTCAAATCATATTTATAAAGCCTGTGGTGTATACTTGTACATAGCTAATATTTTATGCAACTCTTCATGATAAATATTTCCATAAATGATGAAGGGAATAAATTGAGGTGCCCTAGTAAGTACATAAATAAAAAGTTAAAATTATATTGTTTAATATAAAAAGTAGAAAAATGTTTGGTAATGGATTGTTATTTTCTTCTTAGCAATACAATTTCTAAGAGTCCAAACAATACCTATTTTTTTAGATGTTTGAATAGGGTTCCTATCTACATTTAGATATTTTATGTTTATATTATCATAAGTTAGATGGGAGGAAAAATACAAAAGTAATGAAGGGTTTTTTTACTGCAAAGGAGGAGAAATGAAATAAGAATATTCTGATCTCAAAAATAAAATAAGACTGAGAATTGATTGTAAGAATATTTTACTATGAACTACATGGGGGAAACTCTAGAACAGATAGGACATGCTATCATCTCAGGGCATGAAAACTGGATGTCCTTAGATAGCTGAGAAACAGATATGGAGATTGAGTATACCTCATTGGAATTGTAGTATCAATTTTCAACTAAGGAGGGAGCAAGCAATTCAAGTTTGCCTCTTTTTGCAGTACCATGCATAGACTCCTGTGATATTACTATTTTATTTCCATGGTAAGCATAGTCTCCAGTGGAAATTGGAAAATATGCTTTCTGTTGTACCTTGGTCAAGAATTCTAGAAGTATGTATGCCCGAGGATATTGCAATTCTTTTGGGTCTGTAGATCTTAAAAAAAAATTGTATTTCCCTTACCTTTTTAGATAAATTGAAGTGGCCTATATTTCATGTCCTTACAAGAAAGATCAGAGAAATGTAAGTAATTTATCTTTATGACCATTCTACATAAAGGTGTTCTTTAAATTGAAACCAAAGTTGTCTTCACTGTACATTCACTCGAAGAGTCATGTGCTTTTCAAATCCCCATTCATTTTCCTACCACAAGACTCCAATATGGCAAGGCACAACCTTTGACAATGAAGACTAGAAATGTTTCTTCAGGCTTGATTAATTGAATGGTATTGGTATTGAAGTTTATATAAGATTCTCATTTACATCAAAATGAGAAACTCAACCAGTAAAATTGCATCACCTCATTCTTGAGGGCACAAAAAAAAGCTGAAGAGAACCTTACTGTTCATTTTCACAGTGTAGAAAGCTCAACACCAAATTCATTGTCATTTTGCCAAGAGCCAGATGCAAAGACTTACCAGTATATAACACAAATATATTGGCATGGAAAATTGTACTGAACAATAAGTTGTCATCTGGACACCAAGTTTCATGGAAACTGCAATTAGTACAGTCTTCAAAGTTGGTATTGATATTCTGTATCCATGAGGCCCTCAGATACATGAAGCTGAATCATTAGATATAAACACCACATCTTCCTTAATCTTGTCTAAGAGGTAGATTACAACCTTGCTGAAGGAAGTTAACAATAGTACACTTACCTTTTGAAAGATATCTTTAAGTCTTTCTTTTTATCCATGGTTTTACTTCTTAGGGAAGAAGACATTTATCATGAAAAATCTTTGATTCTTTTTTTCAGATTCTGTTACCTAAAATTAGCTACTCTTGATTAGAGTATTGCTGATAACTGGAGGACATTCCAGGGCATAGCTGATTAATTGACTTGAAAATAAGTATAACTCGGAAAAGTGCCTTGCATTTTTTGGAAGAAAAACCAATGAGGCTATAAGGTTAATCCATTAGTGGGTGTGCTTTTAGCAAGTGGGAGGTGTACTGGAATGTGACAGAATCTTAGACCATAAATGTTGCTTGGCAACTCTGCTGGAATTCTATATTCTGGTATCATGGGTTAAGAACCAGTCAGCAACTTAAATTGGATATTTCAGTCTCTCAAGTCAAATATCTCATAAAACTTTTAATGACAACGCTTGCAGAAATGGATTCTGCTAACCAAGTCCTAGTCAAACCATGGAAGTTGGCCTAAAGCAATTAATATTACCCAATTCAAGATTCCCTAATATCAGGAATTATAGTCTGTGGATAAAGAGGCCAAAGTCTTTTGTTGATGAATGTCATGTTCCCTAATAAGTAAAACTATGGAGGAAGAAGATAAAATGACTCACATTTATTCAACAAAAGGTGAGTTTTCCATTGTGAACTTCTTTCAGGAATGTGTTAATCCATTTGTTACAATAGACTGAGGAATAATTTGGTAGCAATTCATCTCTATTGAGACAGCTTCTCACATCAAATGTCTGATATCCTCTTAAACCCTGGATACACAATGACCTTTAATCATTTACAAATCTTACTGCTCAAATCTGTGATTAATCCATCATCAAGTTAGTATGGCACAATCTTCTGGGAACCAAGTAAGAAACAACTTCTGGGTGTCTTTTATGGCAATCCATCTTATCCACTGATTATGTAATTATTTATTTATGAAAATAGGACATTAAATAATTGATGATAAATGGATTTTTGCCCCACATTGTGGAAGTCAAGTACGCAAGACCATCTAATAATTATGTAATTAAATTATTTAAATCAATGATGACAACCTCGTTTGTGAGTACGATTTGGAAACACCTTGGGGAAGTGGCTGATGTGATACCAACTGGTTGTTTGATTTTATAGTCTAATAAAACAATGATTATGTCTTCTACAATACCTGAAGTTTGGAGCCACCTTGTGGAATCAAGTAGGCCAGGTCAACTAATTTCATAATTAAATTATATAAATTGATGACAGGGGTTAATATGCAAGATCATTTAAATATTGGTATAATAATTTAAGTAAATGATTCTCTATTCCATAAAGAGTCAAGTCATCTTCCATCATGGGGAGTTAGGTATGCATTATCATCACATTTTTTGATTAATTGGTATTTTTTATTTTAAAGTCAATTTTATTTTTAACTCAAGTAGGGTTATTTATCTCTATCATTCGCATTGCTCAATGATTATTAAACATCATCATTTTACCAGAGAAATGCTCTAAGCATGAAAAATAATTCTGAGTTGTATATCTGTCACTTACCAGTATTTAGTCTTTTTTTCCCTTATTTTACATATGAACCACAGTTCCCTCTCGCTCCCTCTTTCCATCCCTCCTTATCTCCTACCCTCCCATCTAATGTGATCGCCCTCCCCTCCAATTCCTACCTCCAACACCACAAGTAGGGTAATTCCTCTAGGAGGGCACACCTAAATCTGTAAAGTCATTTGGAATAGGAACTAGGACATTGCTCCTGCCTCTATATTGAGTATTCCCCCATTGGAAATGTGCTCCCATAATCCTTTTGTGCACCATGTGTACATACTCTTTCCACTGTCACAGGACCCTTAGACTGCCCAGGCCTTCTAAGTGAGACCCATATTTACAGTGTCTGAGTTGATCTAATGATAGCTAAACAACTATCAGTCTGGGGGCCCATTCGCTTCTTCTTGTTCAGCTCAGCTGTCTCTGTGAGAGTCTGTATACTGGTCAGATCCTCCTTCTCTGCATCTGTATTCCAGTTTGGCTCAATGTTTAGATGTGGGTGTCTGCTTCTGCTTCCATTAGCTGCTAGATGTAATTGTGCATAAGTTAGTCTTCAAACTCATTATCAGGGAAGGGAATTTATGGTAGCCTTTCCACTCTTGCTCAGATTGTTAGTTGTTATCAGTCTTGTAGGTCTTTGGACATTTCTCTAGAGTCAGTTTTGTCTTCTAACCTATAATGACTCGCTCTTGTATGGTGTCTTTTTCTTCTCTTTCTCTTTTATTCTCTCATCTGCTCCTCCCCTGACTCAGTCTTCCTAGTCCAACATGCTTTCCTTTCATCCTCTTGTCTTTGTCCTAGCTCTCTCTCCACTCACTGCCCCACAACTCCCAATATGCTCAGCAGATCTTTTCCCTTCCCTTTACTTTCGGGGAACTTGTATGAATCACTTAGAATCTTCTTTGTATCCTAGTTTTACTGATGGTATGAATTATAGGCTGGTGATCATTTGCTCTAGGTGTAAAATTGGTATATCAGTGAATAATGTTCCTCTTTTTGTGATGGAGTTATCTCATTCAGGATGGTTTCTTCAAGTTCCATCCAATTTCCTGTGAATTTTAAGATTCCATATTTTTTTGTGCAGAATATTATTCCATTGTGGAAATGCATCTTTGTCCATTCTTCAGTTGAAGAACATCTAAGTTGCTTCCAGGTTCTTGGTATTTCAAATAATGCAGCTACAAACAAAGTTTAGCATACATCTTTGATCTGTGGATGTAGATCATTTTTGTATGTGCCTAAGAAGAGGATTGCCAGGTCCTGTGATAGACTGATTCACATTTTACTGAGAAATCACCATATTGATCTCGAAAAAAAACTGTACAAGTATGCACTTCTACCAGCAGTGGAGGAGTGTTCCCCTTTCTGTCCATCCTCTCCAGCACAAGTTCTCATTGGTTTTTCTAATTTCAGCCATTCTTGTAGGAGTAAGATGGTATCTCAAAGTTGTTTTGATTTCCATTTCCCTGATAGCTAAGGATGTTGAACACTTTAAGTGTGTTTCAGCATTTTCATTTATTCTACTGAGAATACTCTTTTCAGTTCTGTTCCTCATTTTTAATACTGTTATTTGTTTTTTGTCGTTTAGTATCTTAAGTTCTTTGCATATTTTAAAGTTCAGCCCTCTGTCAGATGTAGGATTGGTGACGTTTTGTTCCTATGTTTGTTCCAAATGACATTTGGTCTCATCAACTCTGTCCTCTGCCATAGAGAAACATCTCAGCTTGAGGAGCCCACATTTATTAGTTGTTGATCTCATGCAGACATGAGCACAAACACACACATGCACACAAAACACATGCACACCCACACACATATAAGCACACACATGAACACACATACATACACACATGCACACACAAATAGGGATATGTCTCGAGGTAATAATATGTATGCCATTCCTTACCGTTGAAGCCTCACAGTCAGCCCTATGTTTCAAGTTTTGTCACAGGATACCTAGTATATCTGACACTTATCCGTGTGTGTGTGTGTGTGTGTGTGTGTGTGTGTGTGTGTGTGTGTGTATACTTATATAGCAGGTATTGACACGTATGTGTATGGGATTTGTCATTAGGAGGGTGGTGTCTAAAAGTTTACCTAGGTGTGTGTGTGTGCATGTGTGTGTGTATGCATGCGTGCATGCATTGTGTGTGTGTGTGTGTGTGTGTGTGTGTGTGTGTATGTGAACATATATGGGTACTTTATTTGTTAGGTAGGGATAACCTCACATGACCTATCACAGTTCATACCAGAATGTGCCACTGTGTCTTATGAAGTGGATAATGTCCAGCTGGTCCAATAACAAACAGTACAGCCCGAGATCCAGCAGTTTGAATAGCACAAGAAGGGCGCCAGCAGAACCAGATGCTTGGAAGTGTAGGTGTGCTTTCGGAAGAAGGGTGTCCAGCAAGGTTAATTATTCCCAAGTGTACAAAGCCTGACAGCAAGAGAAGGTACAATTATGGAGTGACAGCTCTCGATTAATATGGGGTAGAAGGGCAGACAGAACTTGATAACTAGAAGTGAATGTGTGGTCATAAGGGTGTGCGTATGTTCAATGTGTTTGATGAACAACACTGCATGTCAGAGGGTAGCAGAGAAAGAAGGGCCCCAGTTGGGCTCCAATGCTAGTTAAAGGGTGAGCTGGTGTCAATCAAGATCTGATAAGCCTTATTGTAGTAGGTTTGGAGTGTGGAATGTGATGTCCAGGAGTGTTAGACAAAATAGAGCCAGTCTAATATAAACAATGACAGTCTACAGAGGGCCTCATTCAAACTGTTGATATCTTCTAAAATGACTGCTATGTGACGACGTCCTGGTGACTACTTTTTCTAATGTCTTCCCATTCTCCCACTATACACAGCTTCCTGAGATATCAACTGTAAGATTACAAAGAACCCTCTGTGTGCATATTTTGTGGAGATATGTGGGGAGCTATGAGTTTCTAGAATTGCCAGGCATGATCCAAAAACCTAATGTCTCTCTCTCTCTCTCTCTCTCTCTCTCTCTCTCTCTCTCTCTCATATTCATGGGAGGGCATATTCTCCAAATGGGAGGTCAAGTCGAGAAATGGCCAGAGTCTCACCTAGAGGAAGCATCGCAATATGAACAAGACAAGTTTGGAGTGTAGCATTTTGCAGCAATCCATGCACATTATGGCCTTCAGTGCCCTCTACTATGAGAAGGACAACCAGCAGCACCAGAGGCACAGGCAGCATCATAGTGGATGCCAAGGCAGCACTGCTGGGGATGACATCACAGAGAGTGAGGAGATGCCCTCTCTTGGCCCTGCAGGTGAAGGCACATCTCCATCACTGCTGCCACAGACCATGTTATTGTCGACCCAGTCACCACAGTAGCATCATTATGACTGCAGTATCTTGGTGGAGTGTCATGCAATGTGCCAGACAGTGTTCATTAGATAAGATATTCTGATCAGCTGATTATTAAATTTTGAGTATTTAAAATTGTGATGGCTGTGTCCTTCATGGCTCAGTTCTGGTGTATCCCCTTGGGAATTGATAATGCAAAATCATCCAGTTTTTTAAATTACTTAATCAATTAATCACTAAAATCTATTATTATGTAATCATTAATCACTGGATCTCACAGTGTTCCTCAAGCTCTGGGTGCTGCTCCTGGCTCCAATCATCTGCTGTGTCCATCACACAGCAGCCAAACTCAAACTGATGACCCCATCATCATTGAAGTAATCAAATAAGTAAATAATTGGATGGTGCTGCACTCTTAATGCCCATAAGGTGGAACCAAACTCCGGTGATTGTCAAAGAAGTAATACATAGGTAATTAAATTATGAGGCACAATTAACTTCCAGGGAAGACTGTCCAGACTCCAGTCATGAAGGATAACATCATTATCATTTTAAATAATTAATATATAATGATAACATAATTGAATAATGAGATGTTGTTGCATACTTAAATCACACATAGTGGAGTCAGATTGAACTCTTATTGGAATAATGATTTATATAAACAATCAAATATATAAATAATTAGACAACCTTGCACATAAACTTCAGCAAGGTGGCATCAAACTTGAAGTATCATGGCTGATGTAATGATCTATTTAAATGACTATGGGACCAAGTAATAATATGATATCACATCATCAACTCCCCCAAACTGACTCCAAAACAGACTAGTGGTCCATAAAGTCATCATAGTTTTGAATAATTTAGTTACATATTTACATGATCTGGCATACTTGGTCAAACAAAGTAGAACTAAATTCCAGTAATCTTTGATTATTTAATGACCAATTTTAAAAGTAAATCAGTATAACATCATAAAATATGATGGTCTAGCACATAATGTGCCTCAAACTCCAGTCATCACTGAATAAATAATGACATATTTTAATAAATAAATAATTAAAAACTTGAATTATTTGATGGTATTTTCTCTTGAAATCCACAAGACTTGGCAAAACTCAAGAGATCATTGATTATTTAATATTAGACTTTAACACTATGGTGAATGAATAATGAGACAATATCTCATAACTCATCCATGGGGAGATAAGAAAATGATACCATAATTGATTTAAATAATTAAATAATAAAATGACTTGCCAAGATTAACTCTAACAAGGTGTAAAAATCCACCTATCATCTATTATTTAATGTCCTATTTTAATAATTAAATAATTGCATAATCAGACGATGATATAGTTTGCCATACTGGATACACACAAGGTAACATTGTGCCAAACACCATAAACCAGTGATTATTTAATCACAGATTTCAGTAGTATAATTAGTAAATGATTACACGTCACTGTGGATCCAGGGTTTAAGAGGATATCAGATAGTTGATATTGGGCACCTTCCTCATTAGAGGTAAACTACTATCCAATTGTTCTTCAATCTAGTCTAACATATGGATTAACACTTTCCTGAAGGAAGTTAAAAATGGAAAACTCACCTTTTGTTGAATAATTGTGATTCTTTTTATCTTCTTAATCCATAGTTTTACTCATTAGGAAAGATGATATTCATCAACAAATCTTTGAACTGCTTCTCCACAGACTATATTCCCTGATATTAGGTAATTTGGAATTGTGTTATATTAACAGCTGTAGGCCATCTTCCAGGGATTTGGTTATGACTTGGTTAGGAGAATCAATTTCCAAAAATGATGTCATTAAAAGATTTATGAAATACTTATCTTGGAACTCTAAAATATACAGTGATAACACTACATCTAAGCTGCTCTCTGGTTCTTGTCCCATGATACCAGAATATAGAATTCCAGCAGGGTTGACAGGCAACATTTATGATCCAACAATCTGTGACATTATTGTACACATCCAACATGCTAAAATAAGCACAGCCACTTATATAATAAATTTGTAGAGTCAATGATTTTCTCCCAAATGCAAGACTCTTTTTTGAGTTATATTGATTTTCATGTCTATTAAACAACTACATGTTCATAGTGACATACACATGACAATGAAGGCATCATTATGCCATTCGACTATATTGACAAGTATTTAAACATATTTCACATGCTCCAATTTTCTTATTTCTAGAATGGAGACAATAGCATTAATGGCCTCTAACTTAATCCATTTCTATTTACTGAAATGAAAATAAGCTTCTGTTCATTCTCTTACTTTTAGAACAGCTTGACCCCATGCTATAGTTGTAAATATGGGGAGAAAGTAGGTGAGAGAATAATTGTAGCAATTCACAAAGGCACAAAGATAAATAAATATACACACAAATACATCGAACACAAAAATGACAGTCATGATATCAAACAATGTTGATCACATAGCTTCCAGGCAACAAAAACAAGTAGCTTACAAGGGACTCCTGGAGAATTACTGTAAAATACTGTAAAAATACGATTGTCTCCCAAAGTTGCCTTTTCCCTCATACAACAGGAAGAAGTCTAGACAATAAAATATTCATATTCCCAATAGGCGGGAAGGGTATTTTTTTTTAGTTACCTGACTTTTTGGTTCTATATATGTTTGTAATCATATAGGAGGAATATAACTCTAAAAGGAATATTAACCTCAATTAGTTTACATTGATACGGGCTTTAGTATACTGATACAAATGTAAAGATTTTTTGTTATTGTACTGGACATATGTTTGTACTCTTGTTTAAGGAATTGCACTTATGCGCTTATTTAAAAATAATGTATAATTAAGAAAAACAGGTTAGTCATTCTAACTGAGACCCATATTAAGGGTTTCTGAGTCAGTTTCATGCTGGATTCCCTACCATCAGTGTGGGGGGCCCCATTAGCTCCTCCTTGTTCAGGTCAGATGTCTTTATGTGTTTTGCAACCTGGTCTTGTCCTGTCCCTCTGCATCTGGATTTTATTTTGACTCTGAGCAGTCAAAGGGACCTCAGTCAGTGGAAACAGGATGTATTCCTGGTGCACAAAAGGACCTTGAGGACATATCCCCCATAGAGGGATACTCCCTTAACCTAGAGAAAGGAGAGAATCCCTAGTCCCTACTTCTAATTCCTGGACAGATTTACATAACCCCACCTGGATAGAATAGCCATACATGTGGAAAGGGGATGGGGGGATAGGAGAGCAGGGTGGTCCAGGTGCAGGTAAGGCGGCAGAGATGGTAAAAGTGAGGGAGGGGTGAAGGGAGGGATGAAGGGAGAGGAAAGTGAGATTGACATGTAAAATAAAAAAAAAGAGAAAAAAAGAAAAATAAATTAGTAGTTAGTCATTTATAACAATCAAACCTGTAGTCAAATTAGGCATGTTTTTAAGGTAAAACAGGTATATTTATGATAGGTGACCTTCAAACTTTTCAATCACCACCAGAGTATGGCATTCAAGATCATTAATAACCTAAGATTTTCATGACAGTGCGATGTCTGCTCCAATCAGCACCAATTTACTTCATAAAGGAAGATTTGCATAGAAGATCATCCATATGGAGTTTGCTTTCATGGTGCCAAAAGTGGTCGTTTGGATAGGAAAGTCTTGCATTGTCTGCTGATGGTGTGCCGTATGAACCAGGCAAGCAGGACTCAAATAAAAAAGTTTGCTGTAGTTACGATCCGTGCCAGACCAGGTTTCACTGCTGAAGAATGGATAAAGAAGATGTGGCAAATCTACACAATGGAATACTATGCTGCAGAAAAAATAACGGAATCTTGAAATTTGCAGACAAATGGATGGAACTTGAAGAAACCATTGTGAATGAGGTAACCCAGTCACCAAAAGAGGAGTAGAGTATGTACTTGCTCAAATATGGATTTTAGAGGTAGAGCAAAGGATCACCAGCCTATAATACACACCACCAGACAAACTAGAATACAAGTTGTATGCTAAGAGATTCATATATGGTCCTTCACAAAAGGGGGAAGGGACAAGTCCCCCAGAGCACATCAGACATGGGGGCACAGTGAATGGAGGGAGAACTAGGAGAAAGAGAAGGGAGGAGAGGAAAACACGTGTGACTAGAGAGATTGAGTCAGGTGAGAGAGAGGCGGGGGGGCATAAAAGAGGAAGTCATTATTGGTTTGAAGAGAAAACCGAACCTAAAGAAAGGTCTAGAGAACTACAAGACTAACTCCAACTAATAATTTGAGCAACCATGGAAAGGCAACCATAAATGCCCTTCCCTGATAGTGAGATCATCGACTAAATTATCCACCATCATGGAGTCCTCATCTAGTACCTTTGGAAACAGAAGCAAACACCCATAACCAAACACTGAGTCAAACCAGAATCCAGATGCAGAGGGAGGGGACGAGACCGGGTTGCAGAAACTCACAAAGACAGCTGACCTGAATAAAGATGAGATTGGGCCTCCCAGACTGTTGGCTAGGAACCCAGCAAGGAACTGAATCAGACCCCCTGAATGTGGGTCTCAGCTAGAAGGACTGAGCAGTCTGGGGGACCTGAAACAGTATAAACAGGATCTATTTCTGGTGCACAAAAGGACCTTGTGGAAACATTCCCCATGGAGGGATACCCCCTTAACCTAGAGACAGGAGAGTAGTCCTAGTCACTACTTCAAATGACTTGAGTGACTTACATGATCTAACCTATATAGCATAGAATTACAAGTGGAATGGGGGTGGGGGGATAGGAGAGGAGGGTGGCCAATGTGCATTTCACAGATGAATGAGGGTAAGAGGGATGGAGGAAAAGAGGGGCCGGGAGCGAGGGAGGGATGGTTGGAGGGAAAAGGCAGAGGAAACTGGGATCCACATGTAAAATTTTTAAAGTATATTATTAATTAAAAAAAGAACGAAAATGCTGCTGGATTATATACTACATATATATATATATATATATATATATATACACATATATATATTTGACTTCAAAATTTCAACCTCAGAACCAGTTAGTGGGGAAAAGGATTTCTAATATTGTTTCCACAGAGAATGAAAAGCTGTGGATGCCTTCCAGACTAATGTGGTTTGATCGAGCAATCCCCCTGAAGCAACGTCAGTGGGAGAATGCAGCCATGCAGAACACTACAGCCAGGATTTCTTCACCTTCTGAGGATTCCCTCATGACAGCGCTCCCTACCAGCAGGAAGCAGTTTGGAAAGAACAAAGCCCAAATTCCAAAATATTGCTTATAAATGTTTGTTTTCATTTAAAAAAGGCATGTATAATAATGTTCGGCATAAAATAAATAAATATTTTATTTAAATTCAAAATAAGATTTATATTTTTAAAGGAAATAAAAACAAGGGAAGTTATATGATATATATATATATATATATATATATATATATATATATATATATCCAAGAGGGCATAATGTGGGTACACCTGGAATGTTGTGACAGTCTCTGTACATGATATGGAAGGATATATATATGTATATATCCAAGAGGGCATCTTTGGGGACACCTGGAATGTTCTGAGAAGTCACTTTAATGACAAGGGAATATATATATATATATTTATATATCCTAGTTGACACCCTTTGGGGACACATGGAATGTTGGGAGAAGTACCTGTAGAGGACAGAGGAAGTTATATGCTATATATATATATATATATATATATATATATATATATATATATATATAAATATATATACCCTAGACTGCGTACAATGTGCAAACCTGAAATGTTTGGAGAAGGCTCTGTACAGGACATGGGAATATATATGCTATACATTTCTTAGATGGCAACTAATGGAGACACTTGTATTGTTGTGAAAATACCTTGTACTGGACAAGAGAGGATATGTCCGGTATCCATACTAGAGGGCATCCTGTGGGGAGACCTGGAATGTTGTGAGCAGTCCCTGTACAGGAGCAGGGAGAGATATATGATATATATTCTAGTGGGCATCGTGTGCATACTTTGAATATTGTGTGAAGTACCTGTACAGAAAAGGGAGGATATATGCTGTATCTATCTTAGAGGGTAGAATGTGGTGACACTTGGAATGGTGTGAGAAGTCCTGTGCAGGAAGAGAGGATATATGCGCTATCAATCTATAGGGCATACTGTGAGGGAACCTGGAGTGTGTGAGCCGTTCCTTTACAGGAGCAGAGAGGATATATGATATATTTATCCTAGAGGTCATCCTGAAGGGAACCTGGAATGTTGTGAGTATGCCCTGTAAAGGACAAGGGAAGATACATTTTTATTATATATATATATATATATATATATATATATATATATTATATTTCCTAGAGGACATCCTGTGGGGAAACCTGGAAAGTTGTGAGAAGAAGAACAAGGTAGGATTCATGCTGTATATATTAGAGGGCATCTTGTGAGAATTGTTGTGGAAGTCCGTGTACATGACAATAGAAGATATATACTGATGGAGTGCATTGACACGTCTCCAGAGTGCAGAGACAGTATTTGTCAATGCTGTCGTTCTATTAGTAACAATGTATGCTACTCTGAAACCCTATACACGAGCTGGGAAACACTATTTGTAATGGAGTGAAAGTTTAAGTCAATGCTTGATACCAGGCATCAATGCGAAATCACTTTGCAAGTGAGTTCTGATGCTGTAAAAGAGAGCTTAAAAAATATGTGAGTTTTATGAATTTGTTCATATGTGCTGTGACACAGAGTGAGGGAGTTAACATTGTAAGATACTACTAACCAAACCATAATCTAAAAACCCTAGACCCTAAAAACCCTAAACTGTAAAAACCCTAAACCCTAAAAACCTTAGAGCCTAAAATCCCTAGAACTTAAAAAACACAAACCCTAAAAACCCTAAACCCAAAAAACCTTAGCCTAAAATCCCAAGACCCTAAAAACCCAAGACCCTAAAACACTAAAACCTAAAAACCCTAAAACCTAACCCCATGTCCCTAGACCCTAGACCCTAAAAACTCTAGAATCTAAAAACCTTAGAACCTAAAAACTATAGACCCTAAAAGCCCTAAAACCTAAAAACCCTAAACCCTAAAACCCTAAGCCCTAAAAACCCTAACCCTGACCCTAGACCCTAACCCTCGACCCTAGACCCTAAAAACCCTAGACCCTAAAAACCCTAGACCCTAAAACCTGTGCTTCAGAGCTGTGACACAGTGACAGTGAGTAAATGCTGTGCAACACTATTCATTCACTGGGATAGTGTGTTTTGACCATTGCTGTGTGTGCTGCCTCAGTGTATGAATTCTGTGATTCCTTCATAGTTGCATTTACACCATGGGCATGAGTGCTGAGACACTGAGTGTTCTGACAGTGTGAAAGACTCCTGTGAGAGTGTTGGTAATTGCTTTGATTCTATACTTGAGTACTACAATAATGTACACGAGCCCTGCAACACTGGTCATAAGTGCTGTGACACTGTGTGAGAATAATGGACCATTTTGTGAGAGTGCTGTGGCAGTGTGTGTGAATTCTGTGACTTTTAGTGTTACTGTTGTGACAGTGTATCATGATGAAACACTGTGAGAATCTCTAACACTGGGAGTAAGTGATGTGACATTACGGTTGAGTGTTGTGATTCTGCTTGAGTACTGTGACTCTACATGAGTGTTGTGTCAATGTGAGCAGGTCAGGAAACATGTTACATGTGCTGTGACATAATTCGAGGGTAATATTTGAGTGGGAGACAGTGGTTTTATAGTGATTGAGCATGGAGAGTGCCTGTGCATCAGTGATTGATGCAACTGCAAAGGTGTTAATCACCATTTAGCCTGTTCTCACAATGTAGTAGAATGCTTTCACAGTTGGTGAGAGTGTTGAGACAGTGTGTGTGAGTGCTGTGATTCTGTATGTCAATGATGTAACACAGATCTACAGTGCTAAATCAATGTGTGAGACTGCTGTCACATTGAGGGAGCTAACTCACTTTAGCAGAGTGCTGAGACACTGTGCTTCTCTGCGTCAATGCTGTCACAGTGTGAGAGAGGTAGAACACTAAATTTTTCTTACCCTAACTATAAACAGTGAGAAAATGCTGTGTGACACTACTCTCTCCCTGGAAGTGTGTGTTTTGACCATTGATGAGTGTTCTGATTCAGTGTGTGAATTCTGTGATTCCTTTATAATTGAGTTTACACCATGGGCGTGAGTGCTGAAAAACTTTTTGAGTGCTCTGACAGTGTGAGAGATTCATGGGAGAGTGTTGGTAGGTGCTTTGATTCTATACGTGAGTGCATTGACAGTGTTTATGAGAATTACAACGTTGTACACAAGCCCTGCAACACTGGGCATAAGTGCTGGAATACTGTGTGAGAGTAATGGGTCACTTTTCTAGAGTGCCATGGCAGTGTGTGTGCATGATGTGAATTTTAGTATTAGTGTTGTGACCGTGCTAGCATGATGAAAACTGTGCGAGAATCTTTGACACTGGGAGTATGATCTGTGACACTGGGGTTGAGTTTTGTGATTTTGGCTTGAGTACTGTGACTCTATGTGAGTGTTGTGTCAAGATGTGCAGGTCAGGAAACACATTACATGTTCTGTGACATATTTTGAGAGTGTGAGTGCAGAGATTGTTGTCATCATGATTCAACATGGGGTGCGCCTGTGCATCAGTGCTTGATGCACTTGCGAATGGGTTATTCACCATTTGTGTCTGCCCTGACACTATAATAGAGTGCTTTCACATTTGGCAAGAGTGTTGAGACAATGTTTGTGATTGCTGCGTATCTGTATGTCAATGATGTCACACAGATCTGGTGCACTAAATCAGTGTGTGTGTGACTGCTGTCACATTGAGGGAGCTATCTCACTTTGGCATAGTGCTGAGACACTGGTTCTGTGCTTCAGTGCTGTGACACAGTTTGAGGAATGTAGAGTTCTACATTTTTCTTACCCTAACTATAAACATAAACCTAATCCTAAAACATAGTCTAAGCCTAACCTTCACTCTAAAACTAACATTAACCCTAGTGCTAAACATAATCCTGATCATAACACTAACCCTAACATTAATGCTTATCCTAACCTTATCTCTGAGTCAGTGCATTGACCACCTGCAGAGTGCTGAGACAGTATGTTTCAATGCTGTGGTTCTATTAGTAACAATGTGTGCTGCTCCGAAACCCTATATACTCGCTGAGAAACCATGAGAATAATATGACCCTTACATATTACAGTGATTGTGATTGGAGTGAACGTTTATATCAATGCTTGATCCGAGGGATCAGTGTGAAAACACCCTGCAAGTGTGTTCTGATGCTTAGAAGAGTGCTTAAAAAATGTGTGAGTGCTATGATTCTGTGCTTCAGTACTGTAACACAGAGTGAGGCAACTAACATTGTAAGATAATTCTAACCAAACCCTAATGCTAACTCTACCCCAATTGAAAATCTGAAGCTAACCCTAAGGCTAACAGAACACCAACACAGAATCTATAGCTAAACCTAACACTAACACTAACACCTAACCCTAATTGTGAATATGACAAGAACCTTTTATGGAGTGCTTTCACACATTGAAGACAGCTTTGACAGTGTGTGTGAATGCTTTGTACATTTAGTTACTGCTCTGACACAGTGAGAGAATGCTGGAATATTGAGGGTGCTATCACATGGTGAGAAGATTGCTGTCACAGTGTGGAGTGCTTTGATTCTGTGCCAGAGTGCTGTGACAGAGTTTTTGAGTGCTGACAATGTGTGTGGGTGTGTGTATCGACAAAATTGTACCTGAGTCCTATGCTCTTTGTGAGAGTAATGTGACTCTTTTCAAGAGGGTTGACACAGTAAGAGTTACAGGTGTGAATCAGTGACCCAGAGCTGTGAAACTGTGAGGGTGAGAAAATGCTGTGCGAGAGTATTCATTCACTGGGAGAGTGTGATTTGACCATCAGCGAGTGTGCTGACTCAGTCTGTGAATTCTGTGATTCCTTTATAATACACTTACACCATGGACATTAGTGCTGAGAAACTGTTTGAGTGTGCTCTGACAGGTGAGAGACTCCTGGGAGAGTGTTGGTAAGTGCTTTGATTCTATAGGTGAGTGCATTGACAGTGTTTATGAGAACTACAACAATGAACGTGAGCCCTGCAACACTGTGCATAAGCACTGTGACACTGTGCTAGAGTTATGGGCCACTTTGTGAGAGTGCTGTGGCAGTGTGTGTTGCATGCTGTGAATTTTATTGTTACTGTTGTGACATTGCTAGCACTATGAAACACCATGTGAGAATCTCTGACACTGGGAGTATGTGCTGTGACATTACGGTTGAGTGTTGTGATTCTGCTTGAGGACTGTGACTCTGCTTTTGAGTCTGCTCTGACACTGTAGGAGACTGCTTTCACAGTTAGTGAAA
>JANBXA010000573.1:0-32500 GCA_030556225.1 Cricetiscus sungorus
ATGTAGATGAATATAGACCTAATTAGCATAAGCTTAGCAGCAGCCACTTACATTTTGGGTCTGATTTGCATGTAATTTGCATGTGACCCCTCCCATCTTTGCTGGTGACCTGGGTCATGTGCATGTCTGCCACCACCACCAGCATCTCATTAGCATCTCATTAGCGTCCATGGAGCAGCAAACAGATCCCTCACACTCATCTGCATGCCACACCCTCTCACTTGCATATACGCTAACGTCCTCCCTCTGCTCTCCCCGCCCCCAGATTCACCATGGACCCCATGGGGTTTCCACCTCCTCCTCCTCTGCCTCTGCCCACCTAGGGCCCCATCTGATGACATCATATTCGCTAGCCCCGCCCTCCTTCCCTGAGCAGGCGTGGCCTGGGCTGATGTGACCTCACACGGCCACAGCCCCTCCTCCTCCTCCATCTTAGCAGCCATTGGTTGCCCTCATGTGCCTGGCTCTGCCCCGCTGATTTCATAGCCAACGCCTGGCCCCGCCCCTCTTCCCTACACTGGATTCTGCCCACCAGCAAGTGACATCAACCCACCCATCCATCCTTCTGCTATTTTTTTACCATGTTGGCAACGACAATTTGGGCGTAGCTGAGGGAGGCGGGGCTTCCCCGAATTTCAGGGAGAAAGAGGGTGAGGCCCATTAATCCATGACAACAAATTTCCTCCCGAGGCCTAAAGGGTCGGGTTATACCTTTACTTTCATCTCCAACGGCTGGGAATGGCGTCTGCCAGTACCGGAAGAGCCGCACCCGCCATCTTTTTTGGGGGTACTTTTATTTCTTTTAATGGGAAAGGGGTATGGTAGTGACTGTTATGCACGCAAGGGGATTCATGTGTTCCCATAAGCCCCTGCTCGCTGGGTAGCAGCGTCCTCGGGTTTCCAGAGTTCCTGCCCAAGTCCTGGACTTCCGCCTTTTTACTGGGTTTACGGTTCCTTGCAAGGAAGCAAGGAGTGGTGGGAAATGTAGTCCGTTCCTGTGATGCTCCGCTATGAATCCCGGAAGTGTCCTGTCGGCCATGTTTAATGCCACCAGCTACAAAGCTATGCCTGATGGGAAACGTAGTCCTGTCTGTTGATTCTCCACGATGAGGACCGGAAGTTTGCTGCAGCCATGTTTAAAGCTACGTCGGATGCAGCCCTGCATTATGGGAAATGTAGTCCTGTCGGGTGATGCTCCGCCCTGACAACTGGAAGTGCCCTGTGTTTACTGGAACTCTTCCATAGGCCCTGTGTAATGCTTATGGTGATTGTGCAGGGATTCATGGGAAATGTAGTCATTTGCAGATCAGTAAAACATTTGATAATTTATATTTGCATTAAATAATTCAGGATTTTTGAAGAATTATTGCAGATTCATGAGAAATATGAGCTCGAAAATATTTTTATGTCACACAATATATGTTTTTGAGAAATAATTGTCAGATTTGTGAGAAGTGTGGAAAACAAAATTATTGTTCTATTAAATCAAATGTTTTTGGCAGATTTATGATAAATGTGGGAAGTTAATTCATTTTTCTATTAAATAATCTTGAGTTTTGGACAACCTTTGGCAGTTTCAGGAAAATATAGGACTTTAAATTTGCATCTGCATTAAATACCTCCGATTTTTGGAAAATCATTGGCAGAATCTTGAAAAATATTTTTTTTTTGCATAAATGATGTTTATTTTTGGACACTCTTTGGCAGATTTGTGCAAAATGCAATAATAAAATTAGTTTTCTATTGAAAATTAAATTTCTGTGAAAGGAATTGGCAGATTCATAAGAAGCTAAATTTTTTTCTGTGTTAAATAATTTAGTTTTTTGGCAAATCTTTGTCAGATTTGTAAAAATTGTGTGATAATTTGAAATTATTTTCTAATAAATAATATATGTTTTGGGGAAAATTGACAAACTAAGTATTTGTATTAAATAATGTATGATTATGTACAATCATTGGCAGATTCGTCAAAAGCATGAGAAATTGAATTTTTCTAAATCAAATAGTTTTGAGTTTTGGGATATCATAGGTAGGTTCCTGAAAAATGTGACTTTTGTTTTTTTTTTTTTTTTTTTAAGTAAAATTGGTATCCGGAGGGTCACTGGCAGATTCGGGAATCTTGTGAGAAAGAAAATTAGTTATCTATTAAATATTTTACATTTCTAGCAAAGCCATTAGCACATTCGTGGAAAATGCCAGGAAGTAAATGCTTTGCATTGAATCATTCAGGTTTTTTGAATGTGATTGACAGATTCGTGATGAATGCGAAAAATGAAATCATTTTCCTTTTAAATGATTGAGATTTTTGTAAATTTCCTGCCATGTTGGTTAAAAATATAGGAAATAAAATTATTTTGAAAGGATGAAAATACAATTTAACTCTCTAATGACTGCTAAAAGTTAGAAATTTAGGAAAAGTTCATCAGCAAGTATTTTAAAATCACCCTAGCAGCATGCAAAGCTTAGGAAAAAGAAAAACAAATGAAATAGCTTGGTCACGATGACTGGGTTCTGGAAATTATTATTATTATTCATAATCACTTAGTTTCTGAAAATGTTGTTATCCACAACAACAGTCTGGGAACTGTTAAGGGTCATCCTGTCAGCAAAGAAAATTAATAAGTAAAGGTGGGACTCATACCAGCAAAGGGACAGACAGAGAAAACAAGAGCTTCTGCCAATAATATATAGATAGCTCCCTGACAAGAAAGTACATTCTTCTAGCCACTCAAGGACAAGGCTAATGAGCCCACCTGTCCTTGGGAAAGAAAACCCCCTAACCTTGCAAGTGTGCTAAATCTCTCTAACCTAGGAAACCTTACTAACCATTCCAAGTTTAAAATATCCATGACCTTGCCTTTAGGCCAATTGAAGCTAACAGGCTAGCTTTGAAACTGGCCTTGTTAGCTTTGATGTAAATTCTATAAAAGCTATCTCAATTCTGGACTAAGGGTCCTCAGTCCTATATGCCTGTGTGGTGTATGACTATGGACTCTAATGCACTTGTAATAAAATTTCCTCATGCTATTTGACTCAATACCACTTCTCGTAAATGATTAGGGATGACGCCTTTCCGAAGTGGGAGCATGAAGTTCCACACTCTGCATGTCTTTCAGAACCTGTGCACTGCAGTAAGAGAGCCGGGCTGTCTATTGACACGGTTATGCAACATTGAAATTTGTGTCTGACTATGCAGCAGTGGTTCTCATCTTTATTTCCAGCACTCAAGTAGTTGAGGCAAGTAAATCTCTCTGAGTTTGAAGGGACCCTGGTCTACAGAGTAAGTACCAGGACAGCAGGGCCACACAGGGAAAGTGTTTCAAGCACCAAAATAAATAAGCTAATTAACTACTTAATATTAAACAAGTAATGTGAAAAATCTACTAGAAAATAACAACAAGAATAATAATAATAATAATAATTTGAAGAGAATTGACCAGAGCAATTTACTAAGGTAGATCCAGTATAGTGTGAACCACACAGGGAAATTCTCAAAAAAAAAAAAAAAAAAAACCAAGAAAACAAATAAATTCCTGTTTGTGCAGATCTCTGAAATGTCTAGGTCTGGAGTAGAATCCAGGAAAAAGGAGGTGCAGGGCTTGCTTTGTCTTTAAGCACACTCTAATCCTTGAGGAAGCGCTCCTGTCACTCAAGCCTCAGTAGCCAATCAGGGACACTGAGCGAACACTCCAGTCTCAGGTTTGGAAGTAGACTTCCTGGAGCCATGCTGCAGGCTTGGTTTTATATCAGAACAGGAGCCAGAGGATTGATTGCTCCTCTGTGAGTGCTGCTGTGAGGAATTGAGAGGGAAGCATGGATGAGCACAGAAGCTGCAGCATGGTGAGTGAGGGGATCGGGATGGTGGTATGGGCAGTCATGAAAGTCTGTTTGGCAGACTCTCTAGGAGGAGACTTGGCTGGAATGTGCTGCCACATTCAGTGTCTGTTTGGCCCATTGGAGTCCTAGCAGCTCCCCTGAACAGAGTGTGGCCTATTAATACTTGCCTAGTGGGCTGCTTCTGAGGAAATGATGTCGATCATGGAATACTGTATAGAAACTTTTTCTAGTCAGGTTCATTATGCTGTTGGTGCACAGGGATGGCAATTTACAAAACAAGAAAAGGTTCAGTTAGTCCAGTGCCTTCTAGAAGTTCTGCCCTTCACATCTAACGTTTAGGGGTCAGATCAATGCAGAGTTACTATCATTTTTTTGCCACTAAAATAGATGTTTTTCTGTTTTTGAAAAAAAACTAAATAAGGAGATCTTATTTTACATATTGATCCCAGTTATCTCCCTCCCTCTTATCCTTTCATTCCCCCTAGCGACCTCCCATTTCAGACCCCCATACATTCCTCAGGGAGCCTGAGGTCTTTCAGGAGGGATCATCAAAATTTGTTCAGTCATTTCAGTTTTGGTCCAGGCACTCCCCATTGTCATTAGATTAAGGGAGTATCTGCAATTCGAGTTAATTTTGTGAATGCTCTAAATGACATTGTTTAATTGTTTTTCTTTGTATGTGTGTGTATGTATATAATTTTTGGAAACTGATTTTCTCCATGTAGCTTTGCAGCCTGACTTAGAATTTTCTCTGTAATGCAGGCTAGACCTAATCTCATAGAGATCTGCCTATCTCTGCCTCCCAAGTGCTAGGTTAAAGGCAAGTGCCAATGAAGACATGTATAAATTGTATTTTTGTGTAGGACCACACTCCAACATTGAGCTGTTTTGTGGAAGAGTGGAAAAGTTGATATAATGATTTCCCAATTCTTGGTGGAAAGCTTTTGAGAATAAAATAGAGCTCATCCTTTGAAACAAGGAAGATGCTGGGAAGAGAATGCAATTGTTTGTGGCCAGGGCCTTTGTGGAGGGGTTGCTTCATATCCCAAGAACACAGCTCTTCTTACTACACAGCAATGTGGTTATTGGGCCCAGGACCACTGAGGGCTTAGTCAGTAATTATTATTGGGATTTCCTGTGTTCCCTCTGTACTGCACTATTTGTGTATCCTTGTCCTGAGTTTGGCCCATTGAAAGGTAAATCCTGTTGACATCCTAGAAGCCCACTATTTCTGTCCATTTCCTCATGGAAGTAGAGTAGAAGACACTTTTCCTCATAAGAAGCTTACTTATAATAAGCAAACCTCCCTGACCAAGGTTTCATCTTGTCTTTGTTCGGCCTTACCTACTTTCCTCATCTTCTGGCACTTCTTCCTTAGGACCTTTTAGTAAAGTGTGACCTTCTGTTTTATGTGACTCTGTACTATGAAATAATTATGATCTTTTCTGTTAAAGGCTTACATTGCCTTACTGGCCCAACTTACAGTATCCTGTCACTATTTAAATTTATCAAAGTGTCTGCTGGTGTCAGAACTTTAAATAACTTAAAAATAGCAACATATGTGGAATGCTAAATCTGTTTTAGGAGCCAGGGTTTTGTTATTTACACCTTTAATCCCAGCACCCAGGCATCACAGGCAAGTACATTGATGAGAGTTCAAGGCCACTGTGGCCTACAGAGGTATACCTAGGAAAACTAAGGTCATTTATTGCACAGAGAAACTCTGTCTCAAAAAACCCCAACAATAACAACAATAATAGCCATCTGTTGTAGGTTCTCTCCTCTATGAGTATTAGCCCGAAATTAATGCAATTTTTACTACAGTGATATGGTTTATTTATTTCTTAACTCTCTGGGCAGTGTCCTATTATTTCCCCTACCTAAACTAAGTTACTGTATGACTTCAGTGGATTTTATGGGAGCAAGCTTCTTAAACACTTTAGTTTTGGATACCAATCATTTTTACAGATATATTTAATAGACAGAACTGATTAATTGTAACACTGTTCATTAAATTAAAATATAATTCTCTTAACCATATCATGAGATTACCCCAATTTGTATAGAGAGCTCTGTTTGGAACAAATATCAGTAGTTGGATGGACAGAAGCAGAACAGTTTAAGCATCCTTTTGAGTGAATTTTGTTAGATTCAGTTTATTTATGTTCTGAAAATATAGAATCATGCTTAGCTGTGTAACATTGTTTAAGATCTCAGTTTAGCTGGATGATAACCTAGGAGGTGCTCTTGTCTCTTAGGCTGTACTAGGAAATCAGGGCTCTAGATGACCTGCCAATCACAAGTGGTGCAGCGCCATTCCTGCCCCTGGCTTCAGGCTTGGTTTTGAAGAGGAAATGGTGTCATTGGTTATGTGTGTTGCATTTGGAACAAGCTCAAGCTGGAAAGTACATCATAGTGAGTGAGGGGATGCTGTTTCCAGATGGAGAGTTTCAGAAGATGAGGTGCTTGATCTACTGTGATGGTTATTCCATGTATTAGCCTGCAGAGCTACAGCCATATTCCTAACCCCTGAGTTTCCATGAAGGCCTTGAAATGCCATTGGACCAGGGCCAATAACTGTCATCTATTGGCTGCCTTTGCCCTGAGCATTGGGAGTAGGGAGCTTTTTGTACAAACTTCTTTGTTGTCAACATTAGCATGCATTTGTTGCACCCATGGAAAACAAGCCAGCAAACCCGAAGAAGCCTTATTTACTCAGTAACTTCAAGATGGTCAGCACTTTGCATGTAAGCTTTATGTGTAAGAATCAATTATTGGTAATTTTGGGGGGTTGTAAAAGTCATCTCATGTGTTAGGTAGGATTTCACTACTAAGCTGTGGTGTAGAAGATGAAATTGGTAACAGTAAGTCTCTCAAAGGAGAATTTACCTGAGGGAGGACTGCTTCTAAATAACTCAAAGATTAAGGTTTTGCTAATCAGTGCTGTTAGAAATTAGGATAATAGAACAGGCAAACCTTGAGAAATGAGCCACACCTTATTCATAATCAGCCTCTATGTGCAGCCCCATTTCAAAGACCAGACCTGTAAGAAGCTCCTCCAGGAAGCATTACAGGGTTACAAGCAAAATTAAGGCTTTGTTGTGCCATATAGTTTCAGTTATCTTCTTGAGAAAAGGTTATTTCTGCCAGATGGGTGGTAGGACACCAGGTGTGAATCATTTGAAAAGGAAAACACGATTGAGGTGAGGACTGGCCTGATCAATCAAGGCTCTCACATAGGCCATCTGGCAAGGAACAGGAACATTCTTGTGAGACCTTGTAACAACCTGGGACCTAGGCCTTGAGTGCTTTTCCTAAAATCCTGGTGTAATGACAAAAACAAAACAGAAACAAACAAACAAGCAAAAGAGAGTGCCTTGTGTAATACCAGGAATTTCCTTGGGAGATCTGGTAATGATCTGTAACAAAGTTTTTATGGAGGGATTGCTTCAGATCTCCAGGATAAATTTCATCCCACTGCATGGAACTATGACTATTGGTCCCAGGGCCACTTTGGGCTTAATCTGCAATGATCCTGAATGACTCTGTGTTCCCCTAGTGCAGCATTGTTTGATTAGCCTCCTACCTGAATTTGTCCCATTGAATGACTGTTACTCCTGACTTCATAGAATTCTCCTCTTCCCTTAATTTCCACTGGAAGTAGTATACAACATCATATTCTCTTTAAGAAGTTTATTTGGTGCTACACATATCTTGTTCAAGATCTCCCCATCCCAGTTTGTTTTCCTTTTCTACTTTTTACATTTCCTATCTTTCTGATCCCCAAAAACTTCACCTCAAGATTCATTCACAAAAGATGTTCCTGCTGTTTCAGGTCTCTGGTGTACTTAAAAAACAATTCTGGAGCTGGGAAGTGGTGGTTCATGTGTTTTATCCAAGCACTCAAGAGGCAGAGAATTGTGGATATCTATGAGATCCAAGCCTGTTCTACAAGAGCTAGTTCCAGGACAGGCTCATAAGTAGCAGAGAAACTATGTTTCAAACATCCAACCCCCAAATATAAAACACATTCTGGGAACACTATTGCTTTGGAAGTCTGACATCTGTTAAAGTAGCTGGACATTCTGTGTCCTGTCTCTGTTTAAATTGTTCAAAGTGTAAATGGGAGCATGGACCTAAAAGACACGTAGAAATGACAGTATCTATGGAATGTAAAATGTGTCTTGGTTGGATCACCTTTGAGTATTTTACAGAGATGGATGAATGTTTTCATTGTACGTATTTTTCTTTACTAATCTTAGTGCAAGAAATGATATCTCCCTGTGAAGACATGTTAATGCTAGAACAGCAGCATTTCTTTCCTGTTAGAAAAATGTTTTTGACACCAGGTCTCTAATGTTGAATCATGTACCTTTGATTGCAATCAGTTCCTTGCAGAACAGTGACCTTGCTGTCATCTGTAGGACACCTTCAAAATTATTCAATGACTGTACCTCCTCAGAAATTTATACTTGTCCATTTGCATCATGTATTTGACTGTGCAATGGTGGCATTACAATGTCTCTGTTTTGTTCTCACTTGCAAACTCAAGTGACAAAATCCTAGCAGTTGATTGATAAGGGATCCCTGGTTTATCATAACACCTGTCTTTATTGACATAAAAACCCCATTCAGATAAATGTTCTCTAAGCCCAATCCTTCATACGTGCTTTCTTTTACATTAAGCAATTCATGTTGAAGAAAAATTTTGTAGACTTTAAGACCTCTCAATACATGGGCTACAGGATTAAGTGCTCATAAGTGAAATATTCACATATGGAAATCTGTTTAAAGATTTGATTCATTTTAATTATGTGTTGTCAGTGTGTGAGTTTGTGAGTGTTCATAGTATTTCACAAGAAGGTTACACCCTTCAGAATTCCTGTAGGAGGAACTACATTATGTTCTCAAAAAACTGGCATAGGCCATGGCAATGACCCTTTCATAAATTTGTTCATTCATATCTCTTAATATCTCTGTGGACATTTCAAATCATTTATTTATCATACTGATATCAGGTAATAGGAAAGAATACATGGAAGCAAAAACGCATATCATGGAAACAATTTTGTGAATATGGTAGACATAATACTTGACTTTAGTCTTAATAAATAAAATTGATTCATGAGGAAATGGGGTGTTAATAAGTTCACTGGACCAAAGACAAATGACAAATGAGTATATTATTCGGGACCCAATTACACAGATGATAATAAAGAACTGCGGAAATGTTCCAGCTCAGGAGGATGCAGTCCCTGCCCTTCTAATTTGTTCTGCAACATGGGAGAGCAAAGTGAGAGAAAAAGAGATAAAACTTGAGTGAGAGATAGAGGGAGTGGAACTGAGATAGTGCAGGGAGAATGGGAATGATAGACGGAAGACCCCAGGGTTCTCTACCTTCTGTTCATGTACACAGAACCAAAGGCGTTGCATAAGAAATAACTTCTGACTTCTTCATCATATAATTTGAGCAGAAAGCTTGGATTCACAAGAACTGTCATCTCTAAATGGCAGGTCCACTAGTGGCTTTGATTCGTTTTTACAGCCTAAGTGACAAGAACAGATGGGCAGAAGATACACAGCCACTTGAGACTGGGATTTGGAACAGGGCAACCAAAGAATCCCACCAATTGCATACACATTGAAGGCAGCAGGGCTTCCACCTAAATAACCCTGAGTCCCTGGATGTGGGGGCAATTGTCTCAGTCTGGCTTCTTCCTGCTGGCAAGGCACAACTGGGATGGGGGAGTCAGGTGTTGGTGAATTCAGCCGGAGGTATGGGTGGAGAAATTTTCCCCTAGCTGCCAGTCTGGAGACTGCAGGCATCTGTTCCTTGAGTAGGTAGAGAAGGAGGGTTGAGTGAAGCTTCTGCCATAACAGTGAGTCACATGTAGCAGCATTCCATTCCCCAACCTCAGGATACCTAAAGCAATCCCTCCTCTGAAATAATCTCAGTTCAGACTCTGCCCTTAAAAAGCTCCCACTAGAGGCTCGACCTCGGGTTGGGGCACATGCAAAAGCACCCACTTTTAGGTCATATCTGATTTCTTGTTTCCTATTCTCTGTGGCCATCCGGGACTGCTATGCTCACATTAAATACGAGTTATTTATTTCAGTATTATTGAAGCATTGCATTGGAAAACCTGGGTTTCCATTTCCCCTTCCACTCACCAGGATTTTTAAGTGAACATGGAGTATTTGCTCTTGTGCTCCTGTCAACACCCCAGAACCAGTACAGGATTCATTTTGTTCCCTGGATTCTTTGACCTCATTTCATCCCATTCAATTAGTCCAGAACTCCAGAATTGAGATAGGTTTTTCCTTATGTTGTGGTTTCTGATTGGTTTTCTCAAGTCCTTCAACTAGACACTCAATCTCTTCCCCTTTAAAAAGCATACACCTTTGGATGTGCCTACCTGCCTTCACTTCCTTTCCTCCAGTAGTCTCAAGAACACACTCCCAGACACTGCTCTGAGGCACTTTATCAAAGCCCCCCATAAAGTAGAAGTGAGCTGATGAGTCACATGATTAGTTTCAGCATGCATCTCTCTCACTGTTAGCAAAATAGACCCAGCTGATTGTATGCCCATTCGACACAGCAGCTGCTGCTGGCAGTTGAGGAATTAAGTTCATACATATTTTGTAGCCACTTTGGTGTTTGACTTGGGGACATTACACCTCGGAAAAAAAGCAGTAGCTAGTTTGCTTTTCTGAATGAAAACTCTTGTTTAGGCTCTAATCAAACTTTAAGACTCAGGCATTATGGTAGCCTGACTTTGTCACATGGAATAATGCACTGAAGAATTTTCTCTGGTCAGTCCAGGGTTCCACGAATTCTAGTGTGCACACTGGTGCAAAAGATCCCTTTAAAAAACAGACCTAGCCCACTTACACCCCCTCCCTCTTCTGTCTTTCACGCTCTTTGATCTCTTGTCTCTATTTCTGCTCTTTGCCTTCTCATCTCTTTGTGCTCCATTCTCCCTCTTTTCTCTTGCCACCTCTCAGTGTCTCTGTTTCTCTTGATCTCTTTTTCCTGCGTGATTCCCCTTCTTACCCCTTCCTGATAAAACTTCTCACTCAAGCAGTGCCTTCCTGGCATGTTTGAACCCATCCTTGGTCAACTTCACCTGCCATGCAATTGGCCATGGCCCCATGCATGGCCGCCTTTCAGGTTTCTCCTAATATTGAAGCAAGAGAACAACATTTTCACGAGATATCCACAATAACCATACCCAAGATAACTCAGTAGACATCACAGAATATAAAGACTGCAGGCTAAGCTTTAAAGTGGGGCAATGCCACAGAATGTTCAGTGGGTAGCAGGTCTGCATGGAGACCAAGACTCGGATGACCAGGTCAGGAGTGGATTCGGCTTGACAGACAGACACAAACACACCTGAGGCCATTTGCGAACTGCTGCAAAGTTTACTTCAGAATATCAGTTTTTTATACAGAAAGTTCAAAGAACAGATCTTTGGTCACAGTTTAAAGATAAACAGGCATTCTATAGATGTCAACAATTCCCTTTGAAATTTGAGATTGTAAATACTTCTAAGCAAGTGCATAATTGGGAGCTTCTGTTTATTTTGGCCTGCTTGTGGTCAGTGTATCAGAGATTTGATTTGTTGAGTTTAGAGGATAATCTTTGTCTCTAGATAGTAAACTTTTATAGTATTGATTTAGGGGCCCTAAGATCCCAAATTAGAGGATTGTTGTGAATCCCACAGCAATTTTGTTGTGGGCGGAGTAATTACAGGCAGGGTTTCATTATGGGCTGCTTCTTACAGCCTTAACCCTAATTGATTTATCAGGCCCTGGGCTGACATCTGAAGTCACAACTGGCACCTTAGGATCTGTATCTAAAGTCACAGAGGGCAATATCCATCTATTGACTGCTGACCTGTATCTCTTTCAGTTCCTGAAACTATATCTAAGTGTTCTCTAGGCATCTCTGAATTAACAGTGGATCTACAGGCTAAAATATCCATGAATAAAATGCAATATTTTTATCATAGCACAAAACACATCTAGCACCCGTTCTAAACAGCCAGCCAAGCAAGGACCTGCAGGGACCTGTACCACTTTTCCCCAGGAGGCATAACCATGTGTGGTGTGAAACTCTGGACAGATAGCCATTGATATTTCTCTCAGACATTGCTACACTGTCTTCACTGGGGCTGGTGTGGCAGGGCAATGTTTTTTTTCTATTTATCTGTTCCTTTCAAAATTAAATTTTGAGAGGGAACATGTAGGGATTCAACTCTTTGCCTGAGTGACATTCAAAGTGCTTACCTGAATTTTTAAGTTTCTTTTAGTTTTTTGTGTTGATTCCATTGCTGGAACTACTGCTTATAAGGTAGCCTACTTTAAAGTCTTAGTTTCTGTGGTTGCTGAGATTGCTGGATCTTGATTACAGGAACCAACTCCCCAATTTTAAACTTAAGTTGTAAAGAAAGGATGACACTTGTCATATACATTTCAGGGTTAGGGATTGATCTTTTTCTTCAACACTTTAGAGAATTTCCCTGTGTTGCATGTGTATGTATCTTACATATGTTTTGTTGCTGTTTAATGGCGTCCTCGCATCTTTTATTTCAATCAGCAAATACTTCCCCAATTGAAATATCTTTACATTTTGAAGATATTTAGGTTATAAGATGTTAAATCCTCGTGTTCAATGATAATAAGGTTTTGATTTATTCTGATTTGGTTTGCAACTCTTGTGCCTGGATGTGGGTGCTTTTAATCTGTACATAAGATTTCATGTAGTGAACATTGATCTTGAGCTCTCTATCAGCAAAAGAGGTCCTTGCCGGCCTGATTCTCCTGCCTCTACCTCTACATCCTAAGTGCTGGGTTGAAAGTGTGTGTCACTGTGCCTCTCATGGTTTATTTTTATTTTTTTTTATTTTCTTTTTTTGTTTTTGTTTTTTATTTTGAGAAAGAGTCTTTTATTGTTGCATAGACAGGCCTCAAACTTTGGCTATCTCCCCACATTAGCATTCTGAGTCCTGGAGTTAAGGAACTTCAAGATGGATCTACCAGACCCCACAGATGATCATGTTTCTAAACTAGGCATCACAGAGGAAATGTGGCAGTGATCTTCAGTCTATACAAAAATGCTTAACACTTGCCATCTGAAAATACTTAATTGTGAAATCTCTTTTTAATCATCAAGAACGCAAATAAAATTTAAAAAAAAAAAAAAACTATTTAGCAGCCAGGCATTGCTGACACTCACCTTGCATCCCAGCACTTGGGAGGCAGAGGCAATTGGATCTCCGTCACTTTGAGGCTAGCCTGGTCTAAACAGAGAATTCCTGGACAGGTTCCAAAGCCACAGAGTAACCATGTGTCAAAAACAAAAAATCAAAACAAAACAAAACAAAAGACACAGAATAAAACCAAAACAAACAAAAAACCAATCGAACTAACTAAAGAATTTAGCCAAGCAATGATGATGTTTCAAGCCTTTAAAACTCAGCACTCTGGATACATAGGTGGGTGGATCACTGAGTTGAAGAACATCAAGGGCTACGAAGTGAAACTCTGTGTGTATTTTTCTGTGTGTGTGTGTGTGTGTGTGTGTGTGTGTGTGTTGTGTGTGTGTGTGTGTGTTACTTTGAATTATGTATACATATGTACATACATATCCAAGTGTACATGAAGATCAGGAGAAATCATGACCTCTCAGAGCTGTATTGACAGGTGGTTTTGAGACATCACTTTTGGGGGCTAGAAATATATGTCCAGTCCTCTGGAAGTATAAAACATGCTCTTAACCTGAAGTATCTTGCTAGCCCAAGAGATTCACTACTTAAAGTTAGTTCTTCTGCAGATTATTATTATTATTATTATTATTATTATTATCTGTTCATTTTATTCTTTGATTCAGCTTTGAGTGATGAAACTGGATCCAACAAACTCCACAAAGCTACAGTAGTTTTTTTGGGAAAGGGAGTGAATGACGGGGTAGGTGTTAACCATAACCATTTGCGGTCAAAATAGAAACAGAGCAAAAACTGGTAAGTGTTGCTTGCTTATAAAGAGGAAGGGAACAGTTTAGAAACAGGCTCTGCAGTTGGGGCCATTGAAACTGGAGGCTTGAATGTTCCCTTGGCCCAGGTCCTCATGGCCACTGCAAGCATATGGAGTCACTAAATGAATACATGCTTTAGCCATCCAGTATTTGACAGCCTTTGTGATGCCAGTGTAGAGTGATCTTCTCTGAAAAACAGATCCAGGAAGGAAGAAAAGGTTAATGTGGAAAGCAGAGAAGATGTACTCTAGGATCTGGAAAGAACCTGAGCATTAAAGAGGCCTGTGACCTGGAAAAGATTCCAAAGAAGAAGACACAGGCTCTGCAGAGAACTCGTGAGGAGTGATGGTCAGGTGCTGGGGAGAAACCACCAGGGCAGAAAAAGGAGAGATTGGGTGGAACAGGGCTAGGTTGACTAGGGGGAAGAAGAATCCAATAAATCAATTATTATTCTTAGGCACCCCATTGTTTCCTATGTGCTATCATTTCCTTTGTTAATTACAAAACGTTCATATTATAAAAAGTTATAGAGGACACCAACTGTAAGTGAGATGACACAGGCCTTTTAATCCAGCACTCAGGAGGCAGAAGGATTTCTTTCTATTTGAGGATAGTTGGGTTTAAAAAATGATCTCCAGGACAGCCTGGGATATAGGTGAAACCAATTCTGGAAAAAAACAAACAAAGGACCCCTGCAGCAAATATGTTTTTATTTATTCCACAATATGATAAATAAAATACTTCTTGCATCCTAATTTTCTTCCTACTCTTCCAGCTTTGCCCTAAGGGAATTCCTTTGCAAGATTTACTAGTGAAAAAATGTTTCCATTGTGTTTGTCTTGTACAATAAGGTTGGGATGGGTTTTTCTCTTTTCTGACTGGTTATTCTTTTCTCCACCAAGGAGTATTTCTGATGCACAGTGTTATTAATCTTTAATAAGCATCATTCAAGGCTTTCTCTGCCTGTTGGGTGCATTCACCTTCCCACAGTGTGTGTGTGTGTGTGTGTGTGTGTGTGTGTGTGTGTATGTAGAACAGAATACAAATTTTGGTGCCTATTCTCACCACCATGAAAATCAGACATTTTACTCAGGTCCTCTAGACCGGACCATGAAAATGGTTTTATTCCCATTACCGTTCCTAATCTGGCATGATTGTAGTTTGATACTTTGTTGAGTTTATTCTTAAATAAAATTTTAATACAAATATTTGCTTTCATTATGTGAATTGTGTCTGTATGAATGCACACAATGCATGTAACTGCCTGTAGAAGCCATATAAGAGCACAGGATTACATGGAGGTGGAGTTATAGGCTGTTATAAGCCACTAGACATGGGTACTGGGAAATGAACACAGGTATTTTACAATAAGAGTAAGCACTCTTTGACTCTGACCTAGCTCTAGTGCTCCTAATTTAAATGTGTAATTATAAGTTTTGTTTTGTGAATTTTTAATTCTATGTGTTTTGTGTGTGTGGGGGGGTTAGGCTAAATTTTTCCATTCTTACAATGCATGTGTGTACGTCTATGTGTGAGTTCATGCCTGTGTGTGTTTGTGCATGTATGTGTGAGCATGTGTGTGCAAGCATATACACAGGCATGCATGGCCACACCGATCCACACGCCTGCACGTGTGTATGTCCACACAAGTGTTCACAAGCAAGCACACATGTATGTATACCTGTATGCATGCACACAGCCCTCATGCTCACACACGCACACACGTGTGCACCCCACTAGAACGTATGCATGAAGGCAGGTGTGCCTGCACACATGAACATACGAAAACATACATGCAACCCCGCCCCACTCACACCCCAGGCATGAACATAAAACTGCTCCAGACAGGAAAGGACACTTCTGGTTGCTCCAGTCAATCATGGGTCCAGGGTCCAGGGCTTCTGGTGTGTTTGTCACTCACGGGATACAGGAGCGACCTTCCTGTTCATCCTGGCACTTCTGGTACTGCCTGTCACTCACAAGGCCGGGGACAGGCGCTTCTGTATCCTCCAATCATTCAAGTGACCAGGGTTGACACTTTTGGCATCACCTGTCACTCAGGGTGCTGGGGTGGGCACTTCTCCTATGGTCAGTGCTCACTCATCCCAGGTCTCCCTCCTGCAGGTGTGACTGATAGGTCCGGGCAGGAGCTCGCGCCTGCTTTTCTGTGTGTACCATGCTAGGTGATTGACACAAGGCTGTGCCTCGATCCAAACATGATAGAAGTACCACCTCCTCCACACTGATTGACAGTTCCACGATGAGGATGTAAGTTTCCCAGGAAGTCTTGCCCCTTCATCAGTGATTGACAGTTCTCAGGAATAAACACTTAACCATTTTCCCAGAAGTCCTGCTCAGCCACTTTGGCAATTCTTCCTGAAACAAAAATTCACAGAAAGTCCTGCCCCAGGGCCCTGACTGAAGCTTGGACCAGGAAGTCCCTCCTCCAGAGCCTCAGGCAGGAAGTCCAGCCCTCAGAGTACTGATTGACACCTCAGGCAGGGAGCCTCTCCCCTAGATACCTGACTAATGCCTAATGAAGGAAGTCCCAACACTGTGCCCTGATTGACAGCCCTGAAATCTTCATGGAATTAGATGCTGGCAGGAATCCCTAGAGCCATAGTTGAAAGGGAATGAGCAGAGACAGGCTTGGTGGGCGGGGCCAGGAGGGGTCAGGTTGGGCCGGACTGGCTGGGGCTGGCAGGGTAGGCCCAGAACAGCGCTGGAGCTAGGGGCAGGGTGGATGTGGATGGCCAACAGGCATTGCCATGATTTCTGTGTGCACATGTGACCAAGTATGATCACATATATAGTCCCTGTTTTTACAGATCTCTGAAAGTCTAGGTCTGGAGTAGAATCCAAGACAAAGGAGTTGCAGGGCTTGCTGTGTCTTTAAGCACACTCTAACCCTTGAGGAAGCGCTCCTGTCACTCAAACCTCACTAGACAATCAGGAACAATGAGCCAACCCGCCAGTCTCAGGTCTTGAAGGAGATTTCCTGGAGCCATGCTGCAGGCTTGGTTTCATATCAGAACAGGCACCAGAGGTTGATTGCTGCTCTGTGAGTGCTGCTGAGTGGGGAATTATGCGGGGATCATGGATGCGCACAGAAGCTGCAGCATGGTGAGTGAAGGGATGGGGATGGTGGGATGGGGAGTCATGAAAGTCTGTTTGGCAGGCCCTTCAGGAAGAGGGTGCACTGTATTCAGTGTTCTGTTTGGCACATTGTGGTCCTAGGATAAGGTACTATCTACATTTGGAGTTAATGTTTTGCATGCTTTTCATGACATTCTTTAATTCTTTTTCTTTGTTATATATACATATAATATATAATGTACATATGTATGCATATGTTTGTTTGAAACAGGTTTTCTCCATGTAATTTTGCATCCTGACTTAGAATTTTCCCTGTAATGCAGGCTAGCCCCCATGTCCTAGAGACTTTCCTCCTTCTTCCTCCCAAGTATAAGGTTAAAGGCAAGTGCCAATAAAGACATGTATAAATGACATTCTTGTGTTGGATCACACTCTACGTTGAGCTGTTTTGTGGAATAGTGGGATTGTTGATATAAAGATTTACCAATTTTTTGGTGGATAGACTCTCAAAGTAAAATTTAGCCGAGAGAGTGTTGCTCCTAAAATAAAAATAAAAAAAAATAATGAATTTCATGCTAACCAGTCATGTTAGAGATTATGATGCTAGAATATAAAATATACATTGTCTCCTCAGGATAGTCCAGACATTTGGCTCCAAAGCATGGCAATGGAGTAACCACTGATTTACAAACACCCCCAATGCCCATCTTCTTTCTGTGGAGCAGGGCTTTTACAAGCTATTCAATGGTGCATTACTGGGTCACAATGAAGAATATGTCCTCGTGTGCCATAAACTTCTAGAGAAAATCATGGCTCTGTCATATGTACAAGATGAACCCAAGTTACATTTCTTTTAAAAGGAAAACAGTGATATCTTGAGGGCTGTACTGAGTAAGCAAGACTTTTTGTCTAGGACCTGACTCATAGAGGCATAAATTAACTCCTTCAGAAACCCAGGAAAGTGCTTGGCAGGGGTAATAACAGCCTCTGGGTTTTAGCTTTAGGTGTTTTATATCAGGCTTTAAGCTATTGAGATTAAAATAGAGCTCATCTTTTGAAACAAGGAAGATGCTTGGGAGAGATTGCAATTGTCTGTGGCCAGGGCTTTTGTGGAGGGGTGGATTCAAATACTAAGAACACAACTCTTCCATCCACATGAAGCTATGGTTATTGGGCCCATGACCACTGAGGACTTAGTAAAGTTTTAGGATTCCCTGTGTTCCCTCTGTACTTCGCTATTTGAGTAGCCTTCTCCTGAGTTTGCTTCACTGAATGGTAACACCTATTGACTTCCTAGAAACCCACTACTTCCTGACATTTCCCCATGGAAGTAGTATACAAGACACTATTCGTCATGAGAAGCTTAATTAGAATAAGACACAGTTTCAGCAATATTTCCCTGACTAAGCTCTCATCTTTTTTTTTTTTTTCTGCCATCCCTATCTTTCTCATTTTCTGTCATTTCGCCCTCAGGACCTGCCTGTAATGTGTGACCTTCTATTTCACGTTACTAATCTATTATGAAATAATTCTGTTGCTATCTTTTCTCTTTAATGCTTATATTGCCTAACTGGCCCAACTTGCAGTATCCTGTTGTTATTTAAATTCCTCAAAGTATAAGCTGAACTCAGACATTGAAAAAACTTAAATGTGGAGTGCAAAATCTCTTTTAGGAGCCAGGTTGCGGTGGTCCATGCCCTAATCCCAGAACTCAGGAGGCACAGGCAAGTAGATTGATCGAGATCAAGACCAGCATGGTCTATTGAGATATTCCTAAGAAAACTAAGGCTATATAGTGTATGTAGAAATTCTCTCTCAACAAAACCCAACAATAACAAAAAACATATAATATCCATCTCTTGTAGGTTTTCTCCTTTTTGCGCATTAGAGTTTTCTTTATTTCTTAAGTCTGTGGGCAATGTATTTCTGTCCTCTTGATTATCCCTTTTTAAAATAAGTGACTGTATTTCCTCAGTGGTTTTTTTTGTTGTTTTTTTTTTGTTTGTTTGTTTTGTTTTTGAGATCACGCTTCTTAAAAACTTTATTTGTGGATACCAAATATTTTTATGGATATATTTATTAATTTTATTAATTTGTGACACTGTTTATTAAAATAAATTATAATTCTTTCAACCACAGCAGTATATTACCCCCATTTGTATAGAGAGCTCTAGACTATGGGGTGTCTCTGTTTGGAACAAAATCAGTAGTTGGAGGGTCAGAAGCAGAATAGTTTAAGCATCCTTTTGAGTTAATTTTGTTAAAGTCTGTGTATTTAAGTTTTGAACACATAGAATCATGGGCAACTGGGTAACATTGCTAAAGATCTCAGTTTAACTGCATGAATTTTCCTTGTTTTTTTGACAAAACTTTGACAGTATTTACCTCTTATTGTTCTTTTCTTTTCCTCTTCCTCCCCTTTGTTCTTTCCCAAATATTGTACACCTCTAGATCACTGCATGTTTGTTGCAGGTATAGAAGCCATGTTGTGTCAATATATGTACTATGCTTTTCATAATAATCTTGATATTCTGTTTTCCATTTACGCAAAATCATATATCCTTTTACAGTGTGTCAGGAACTTAGTTTGCATGGTATTTGGTTCATGTTGAAAATTTATCTTATATAGAATATGCACACTAACTCAACAAGTTCTCATTGATTATTTGTTTACATGTTTATTTATGTACTGTCTTTATTCTTGTTGTTTGCATTCTTGTTGTTTACATTTACTGTGTTGCCTAAAAAGTACCATGGGTCTTGGAAAGTGGCTCAGCACATATTCTGTTTGGGGATGACCTGAGTTCAGGTACCAAAACCTAAAGTTCTAGGCTCCAAACTAGGCTCAAAACCCAGATGCAGGGTTTCTCACAACAGCTACTATGGTAACATGTACATAGAGGAAATTTCTCTCACACAATCTGAATATACAAAAACTGGGAATGACTTTGTTTACAAAATCCTTGCTACTGAAACAACAATTAGAGCAAACCTAGTCACTTTCAGTGCATGATTCTAATATATTGTTTCTTTTTTTAAATTTCTTTTAAAATTTTAGTTTTCATTTCACATACCAAACACTCCCTCCCTCCCCATCTTATTCCTCAATGTCTCTCCCTTCACTTCCACCTTTTAATATTCAGAGAGCATAAGGCTCTTATTCAGGAGTCAACGAATTCTGGCATACAAAGCTGAGAAAGGACCAAGACACTGTCATTTATCAAGACTGTGCAAGGTATCACACAATAGGATGTGGGCTCCAAAAACACAGTTCAAGCAACTGTGATAGGTCCTGGTTTCACTGCCAGGAGTCCTCTAACAGATCACGTAATCTAACTGTCAATCACATTCAGAGGGTAATTTTTGTTGTCATGAAGGTCACCCCGCTGTCAGTCCATACTCTGTGAGATCCCCCTAATGACAATAGATGAAGTTTGGTTATGTTGGAGTGGCACATTTAACCTGTTAGAGGAAGCATATTGGTGTAGGGTCAAGCATTGAGGTTTCTTATTCTCAAAATGCTGCACAGTGTGTCAGACAACTCCCTGTTGCCTCTGAGTCATGCTTTAAGTACTCTCACCTCAAGGAACACAACAGCCTTCATGCTGAAGTGCTCCACGCCATAACAATGATTAACTGAATTTCTGAAATTTTAAGTGTGACACCTCAATTACATGTTTTCTTTGCAAGTGTTGTCCTGGTCCTTGGTGTCTCTTAACAGCAATGAAAATCTAACAAAGACAGCCAGATACTGTTTAGAGTGACTGCAGTATTTCTGTGATAGGTTGTGCCTATTGTACAATATATTTCTAATGGGTTTTCAGAAGAGTTGTTTTGGTAGCTTGCCTCTCCCTTTATGCCTGTATATTGGGATTTCTTTGTCAGGGCTATATGCTGCATAAAGGGCCAAAAATGGGGCATGTGAGCATCCTATTCAGTTTCCTACTAAATGGATTAGGTGAATGTATTATAATATCCATGTCATGAAATAAGTGTGTGAGGCTCCAGAATTATAAAAGTATATTGTCAAATTTTTTTTCATTTACAATGTATTATATTTATTCTCACGCATGTATGGGTTATTGTAGGATGCAGTGACCTATGATGATGTGCACATTCATTTCACTCAGGAAGAGTGGGCTTTGCTAAATTGTTCTCAGAAATGTCTCTATATAGATGTGATGCTGGACACCTACAAGAACCTCACTGCTACAGGTAAGACTGAATTTTCCTTCATGTTTTAAAATAAGGGACCAAATGTTTCTTGGTTATTGATACTATTCTGTAATTTGGATTGAAAAAAAAGAAAACTTGGGTGACTGAGGCATGATTCTAAGTTTCATTGAAATCATTACCTTAAATTTTGTAAAATTTGCAATAATACATCATATATTTGCTTTTATTTCAGGCTACAATTGGGATGACCATAATATGGAAGATCATTGTCAAAGTTCTAGAAGACATAGAAGGTAAATTTTCAGTTGTAAATTTAGGCAAATTTGGTTTTGAAGATATTTTCATGTATTCTGGGAATATTATTTAAGAGACACACATAAAAATTTAAAAAAATTAGAAGATCAAAAGGGAAAATAAGCAAAGCTTAAAGTATAGTGATGGTTCTCATTTTCTCACAAAACCATGTACCTCAGTGAAAGGAAGCTCTTCTGTGTTTACAAGGCATTCATGTAAAAAAGAAGGAAACAATGCCTTAATGGATACCACCCTTTGGATTATAGCACCAGAAGAGCTATGCTCTAGGCATGCCCGTCTGTTGAGTTTCATACTATATAAATAATTTAAACAATACACATGTTGCATAGGTGTTAAGTATATGTCCAAGACATTCTAAGAAAAAAGTCTATAGTTAATGAGGCATTACTTATATATTTGTGATTTTGCTATGTTTATTGAAAGGGTGAGTTTATGAGTGTCAAGAAGGTTTTTGTGTAGAAATCTTAATCACTATGACACATGACTGTGAGGAAAGAAAAGTCAAAGTGTGTGATTGCAATGAGGAAACCTTTTCTTTGTTATTCTTACTTTAATGAATATATCATATGTTGAGTCAGGTAGTTGTGGCCCATGCCTTTAATTCCATCATTCATGATGAAGAACAAGGTGGATCCCATAAGTTTGGGACCAGTCTGTTCTACAAAGCGAATTCCAGGCTAGCCAGGTGTACACAGAGATAATCTCTTTCAGAAAACCTAGAAAACAATAGAATATATGTTACTCTAAATGTAAGCCATTAGAATTTGGAAAAAAATTCTCTTAGAATAGTAAGAAGAATTGAAAGATATTTAGTAGTCCACACTTTGAGGATATTTGTTGTGTGTAAAATGAGTTTAAAATTTATCAGTATTCCAAAGTCATCTGAAGGATATCAACAAACTCACACTGCAGTAAATCCCTCTGTCCATTGGAATGTGTGAATGCTTACATTTGTACTGGTATATTTGGCCAATGTAGCATGATTTGTACACTGGAAAACTGGTATATGCAATAAATATGGCAAGCTCCGAGTTGTTCCAGTACTTTTCAGTTATGTGGGAAATCTCATGAAAAGAGATGCCATAAATGTGGGCCATGAAATAAAGTCTCTTATGCGTAATCACGGGTATCTTCAATGAAAACAAAACTATAACTCATGAGGGAAGCATTATGAATATAAAACTCAAGATGGGATTCTTGTTTACAATTAGGCCAAATGATAAATTTATTTTATACATGTACTAAGTTACTGTAGTACATGTACATGATAAAGTTTTACATATGCTAATTTTCTTTGCAGGACTAAAAGAAGCCAGAAGGGAGCACATCCTGTGAATATACTCAATGAATGTATGAAAACATTTGTATGTTACAGGCATCTTCAAAAGATTGGAAAATTTCAAACTGGAGAGGAACCATATAGAAGTCTTCAGTATGGTGAAGTCTTTTCATGTCACAGTTTTCTCCCACTCTGCGAAAGAACACAGAAGGTAGAGAAAACCTATGAATGCAGTCAATGTGTTAAAACGTTTGCAAGACATACTATGCTTAAAAGACATATTAGAACACATCAATGTAGTAAAGCTTTTACAACCCATGATGTGCTTAAAAGTCATATAAGATCACATACTGAAGAGAAACTTTATGAATGTAATCAATGTAGTAAAATATTTCCAAGTAATGATCAGCTTAAAGCACATATAATAACATATACTGGAGATAAATTCTATGGTTTTAAACAATGTGGTAAAGCATTTTCACAACACAGCTATCTGGTATGTCATAAAAGAACACATATGGGACAGAAGCCTTACGGATGTGATAAATGTGGTAGAACATTTTCACAGGTCTGTCATCTCCAATCTCTTCATAGAACACATACTAGAGAGAAACCCTATGGATGTAATCAATGTGGTAATGGATTTGGAACGAATGGTCACCTTAAAAGACATATAAAAACACATACTGGAGAGAAACCCTATGTATGTAATCAATGTGGTAGAGCTTTTTCACACATCAATCATCTCCATTCTCATCATAGAACACATACTGGAGAGAAACCCTATGGATGTAATCAATGTGGTAAAGCTTTTTCACAACACAGCCATCTGGTATGTCATAAAAGAACACATACTCGAGAGAGACCCTATGTATGTAATCAATGTGGTAGAGCATTTTCACAGGTCGGTATTCTCCAATCTCATCATAGAACACATACTGGAGAGAAACCCTATGGATGTAATCAATGTGATAAAGCTTTTTCACAACACAGCAATCTGGTACGTCATAAAAGAACACATACTGGAGAGAGACCCTATGAATGCAATCAATGTGGTAAAGCATTTGCAAATAGTGGTAATCTGAAAAGACATATAAGAACACATACTGGAGAGTAACCTTATGAATTCCATCAATGTGGTAAAGCCTTTGCTCATCCAGCACTCTCATACGTCACATAAGAATGTATATGTGCAAGACACTGAATGTATCTCATGTGGTAAAGCCTCTCTAAAGTACCATTAGTCTTTATAGAAACCCTACACATTTAAGCATGGTGGTAAAGTGCACTTTGCTTATAAAAATAATCTTTGTGGCCCTAAGAAAACTCTTATGGAAAGAAATCTTACTAGAATAGATGTGGTATGGTCTTCAGCCAACTCACATTGAGTTACACAGCTTCAGGAGAGAAATATATATGACAAGTGTGAAGAATCAATTTAAGCATTACAATGTTTCTGTTTTGTACTCACATGCAAACACATGTGCACAAAGTCCTAGGAATTCACTGATAAGAAAACTCTGTTTCATTGTAACACTTGTTTTATTTACATAAATACCTCTTTCAGTTGGATTGTTTTCTCTAAGTCTAATTCTTCATGCTTGCTTTCTTTTACATGAAGCAATTCCTATTGCAGGAAAACTTTGAAGACTTTAAGACCCTCATCACATGGGTTACAAGAATGACTGCTCATAACAGAAAATATTCACATGGAAATCTGTTTAGAGATTTGATTTAATTTTAATCATGTGATATCAGTGTGTGAGTTTGTGACTATTCATGGTTTTTCACAATAAGTTTACACCCTTGAAAATTTCTGTAGGAGGAACTACTGTATTTTCTCAGAAAACTGACATAGGTCGTAGCAATAAACTTTTTATAATTTTGCCCATCTGTATCTTTAATCCTGCATGTATTTTAAGTTATTTTATTATCTTGATATCAGGTAATATGGAAGAAATCATAGAAGAGAAAACCCACATCATGTAAACAATTTTGTGGACATCATACTTGACTTTTTCCTTAGGAAATAAAATTGATTCATGTGGCGATGGTGTGTTAATGAGTTCACTAGACCCAAGACAAATGATAAATTAGGATATTACTGGGGAACAACTTATACAGATGATAGTAAAGAATTGCTGATGGGATCAATCTCAGAAGGAGGCTGTCCCGGCCCTTTTGATTTGATCTGCAACATGGGAGAATTGACAGAAAGAGGGATGGAAAGGGAATGAGAGATAGAGGGAGGGAGAGGGAGAGAATTACAGAGATATTGTGAATGAGAAAGGGTCCACCTCAGAATTCTCTGTACACAGAACCAATGACACTGCATAAGAAATAACTTCTGATCTCATGAGATAATTTGAGCATAAATGGTGGATTCACAAGAACCCGCAACTCTAAATTGCAGCTCCACTAGTGGCTCTGATTGGTTCTTACAGACTAAGTGAAAATAACTGATGATCAGAAGATACACAGTCACTTGATTGTGTGATTTGGGACAGGGCAACCAAATAATCTGACCATATGTATACACATAGAAGCCAGCAGGGCTTCCACCTATACAACCCTGCATCCCTGAGTGTGGGGGCATAGGTAGGAATCTGGCTTCTTCCTGCTGACAAGGGGCAATTTGGGCTTGGGGAGTCAGGTGTTGGTGGACTCTGAAGGAGGTATATGTGGACAAGTTTTCCTTAGCTGCCAGTCTGGAGAACTCAGGCTTCTGTTGCTTGAGTAGGTGGAGAAGGAGGGTTGAATGAAGATTCAGCCATAATAGTGATTTGCAGGTAGCTGCATTCCATTCCCCAACCTCAGGGTACCTAAAACAAGCCCTCCTCTGAATTTACTTCAGTTCAGACTCTGCCCATTAAAAGCTGCTATTAGAGGCTCAACCTGCTTGTTGGGCAGATGCAAAAGCATCTACTTTTAGATCCACCATCTGATCTCTTATTTTCTTATTTTACATTTTACTCAGTGAGCTGCTGAGTCAGATGAATAATTTCAGCTTGAATCTCGCTCACTGTTAGCAAAAGGAGACCCATCTTACTGAATACACTTCCAACACAGCAGTTGCTGCTGCTATCAGTTTAGGAATTAAGTTCATAGCCATTTTGCAGCCACTTTGGTGTTTGACTTGGGGTTGTTACATCTGCGAAATAGCAATGGCTAGTTTTCTTTTCTAGATGCAACAGCTTGTTAGCCTGTAATCAACCTGTAAGACTCAGGCATTATGTTGCATGACTCTGCACTGAATGCACTGAAGGATTTTCTCTGGAAAGTCCAGAGTTCCATGAATTATAATATGCACACAGGATCAAAAGACCCCTTTAAAAGACAGACCTGGCAGACTTATTCTCCCTCCCTCTTCTCTCTTTGTTATCTTGCTGCTATTTCTGCTCTGCCCCACTCATCTCCTTGTGCTCCATTCTCCCTCTTTTCTCCTGTCACAATACAAATATAATATAATACTGTAAATTATACAGATTTTTCTCTGTGCTTTTTGTCTTTACATGGCCTTTTTATTAGTCTATTCTACTTCTCTTTTTTTTTTAATTTTGGGACAGTGTTTTTTTTTTGTGTAAATTTCACCTGTCCTGGAATTAACTCTGTATACCAGATTTAATTTGAAATCACAGAGATCTGCTTGCTTCTGTTTCCCAAGTGCTGGCATTAAAGGTGTGTGCCACCATACCCATCTACTCTCTTTCTTTTCAAACCATTTTATTCTTTTTCACTCCCAAGCCTATATATATTTTAAAATGCACTGTAACCCTTTAGCGTTTTTTCTTAATGTGAATCTGTCTTTTCTGTGAATCTTTATCTTTTTATTGGCCATGATTACTTTATCTGGCAAAGCAAAACATTGCTAAAATGAAAGCCACAGTTTTTTCAGCCTCTGTCTATCGAAGATGGCTGCTAGTAATTTCACCGCCAGAATTGATAGCTGTACTCACTGCCTTTGTCTCCGCTGCCATCCAGCAGCATGTTGCCAACTTGGAGATGTGTTCATTGCCATTGCCAGCTATTTACCATTCAGTTGTTAGCAGAGTTCTTTAAAAATACTTGTGTTTTTTTTTTTTTTGACTAAACATCCCTTAAAGGAGCTGCACAAGTCTGGTGATCAATCCAGAGCCAAACTGAGAAAAATGCTATTTTCAAGAAGATTTGTTTGTCTCATTTTTGTTTCCCAAATCTTTTTTAAAGCTGTTGTTAAATTTTTTTGTCAAAGTTCTTTTTAGCCACATTGAAGGTCCTGTTATATTAACAGTATGTTTTTGCACTGGTATGGTCCCATTGTTGCACCAGTCCCAAATAACACACTGACACCCTGTATTTGATATAAAGCTGTTGGCCAGTTACTAGTTATTTATTGGCTAGCTCTGTCTTAAATATTAACTCATTTCTGTTAATCTAATTATTTCCATGTGGTCTCGTCTTACTGGAGAGAGGGGCCAGCATTGTGCTCTTTATCCCCCATGTTGATTCTCCTCCTTCTTACTTCCTCTCTCCTCCTCCTATTCTCCTAGTCCCATCTATCTGGCTTTCCTATTTGCCAACAGTGCTTTATTCATTAACCAATAAGATAAACATATTTGCAGAATGACTTCTTATATCAAGGGATTATAGTATGTGAAAAAACAGTTCAAGGACTTTTTTATACATGTCATCTTCCCTAAGAGGTAAAATTGTGAATTAAGAAGATAAACAATTATTCAACAAAAGTTGAATTTTCCATTGTTAACTTCCTTCAGGATTTTCTTAATCCATTTGTTTGACTACACTGAGGGATAATTAGATAGCAATTCATCTCCAATGAAGCTGCTGCCCAAGATCAACTCTCTGATATCCTCTTAAACCCTTGCATACACAATGACATTTAATCATTTACACATTTTACTACTAAAATATGTGATTAAATAATCAATGTTCTGTAGATTTTGTCACAATCTTATGGGAGTCAACTAAGAAACAACATGTACGTGTTCAGTATGGCAGACCATCTAATTTTCTGATTATGTAATTACTTAATTATGATAAGTGGATTTTTGCACCAAAATGTGGGAGTCAAGTATGCAAGACCATCTATTTACTTAATTACATAATTAAATTATTAAATAAATCATGTTAACATTGTTAGTGAGTCTGGTTTGAAGTCACCTTAGGAAAGTGGATGATGTGATAGTAATTTGATGTTTATTTTGTTATATGAAACAATGATTGTATCATCCACAATACCTGACGTTTGGTGCCACCTATTGGGATCAAGAATGCCCAATCATCTAATTACATAATTAAATTATTTAAATTGATTAGGAATTACTATGAAAGGTCATGTAAGTATTTGTATAATTATTTAAATAAATAATCCTCTATTCTATAAAGAATCTAGACAAGCTCCATCTTAAAGTGTTAAGTATGCCATATTATCACATTTTTGATTAATTGTTTAAATCAATGATGATGTCATCCTTCATGACTGGAATCTGGCCATTTATCCCTGCCAGTTAAATGCTACATCACCTATTTTTTTATTGTGAGAGTTAGCAATTACTGACCTATTTAATACTTAAATGATGATGGCATTATTGATTAAGGTTAATGTGCTGCTACCTGTCATGATAGAGGTTAGGAATTTTGAAGTTGCAACCATGGATACAGCAGACTCTGAATGCCATATGTGTCACCCAGAATGATAGGGATGCTTTAAGAGTGAATCCAGAATATTCCATGGTACCTAATGAGAAGATGTACAAGGACTCTACCCAAGTAAATATAGTGGTCGGGTTGTTTGCCTCCCTGCTCTTCTTCCACAGACTCACATTTCTTGTACTCTACTATGAGAAGTAGAAGCTGCACAAAAGGTACAGGACCATCACAGAGGCCTTGCAAGGGTTGATTTCCCAGAATATAGATGAGCTTCTCGCTCTCTGCTTTCCTGGTAACAACCCTACTGCTGCCAACTTAGTAGCTGACACCAACATTGTAGCCACTACTGCTACCTCAGGTATGGGCCCATTAACACAGTTCCTAAAGGACCACAACAGACACTCAGTGGCTCATGATGATTTCAGTCTTACTGAGTTTATCAGGCAGTTTGATTACCTGACTATTAACTTACTGAGTTTTCAAAATCTGTAATAACAATGTCCTTCATCAGGTCTAGCATGTCCTACCAGGAACTGATGATGTAAAACAGTCCAACTATTTCAATACTTAATGATGTAACTATTAAAATGGTTTATTTAGAAATCTGTGAGCACTGAATTTTGGTGTCACCTTGTGAGGGTCAATATCGCCAAACCATCTAACCATTTGATTATTTTATTACTCAAATCTGTCTTTTTTATTTCAGGGAGAGTGAAGTCTGGATACACCTTGTTTGAGTTAATTGCAGTTTGACATTTCATTATTTAATGACTTAAATCATGGGAGTTAATTGCGGTTTGACATTTTATTATTTAATGACTTAAATCATGGGAGGTATCATTTTGTTATCTCCCCAGGGATAAATTATGAGACATCTCATTATTCATTCATTTTATTGTTCAAATCTTTGATTAAATAGTCAATGATCCCTAGAGATTTGCTCAATTTTTTAGGAGTCAAGTATAAAACACCTTCTATGTATTTAATTCCTTAGTCATTTAATTATTAAAATCTATCATTTATTTTGTGGTCTCTGGAGTTTGGAGCCTCCTTCTGAGAGAAGAAATGCATCAGACCATCACATCATCTGATGTTATACTTATTTAACTATATTATTAGGTCACTGGAGTTTGGTTCCACCTTGCCAGATCAAGTATGCCAGATCACCCAATTATGTAATTAGATTATTTAAACTGATGATGACCTTATGGACTATACGTCAGTTTTGGAATAAGTTTGTGGCAGTTTATAATGTGACATCATCTCCTTACTTGGTTATTTAGTCATTTAATTTGATCATTATATCAGCCATGATACCGAGAGGTTGTTGCCACCTTGTGGAAATTAATACACAAGTCCATCTAATTATTTCTTTATTTAATTTTCAAAATATATCATTATTCCAGAAAGGGTTTAGTCTGTCTCTACCATGTGGGATTTAAGTATGCAACACCATCTCATTTTTCAATTATTTCATAACTACATATTAATTATTTAACTCAATGGTGGTGTAGTCCTTCGTGGCTGGAGTCTGGCCAGTCCTCCCTGGGAATTAAATGTGTGGCGTTATTTAATTATCTATGAGTTACTTTCTTGAACATCACTGGAGTTTACTTCCATCTTACGGAATTTAAGTATTCAGGACCATTTAAATATTTAGTTCTTTGACTACCTAAATTATGATGGGGTCATTGATTAGGGGTTTGGCTACTGTGCAATGGACACAGAAGATGATTGGTGCCAGAAGCAGCGACGAGAGCATGAAAACTACTGGGATATCCAGTGTATACTCATTGAATAATAATAGAATTAATAATTAAATGATTAAATAATTTTAAAAACTGGATGGTTTTAAGTCATCAATTCCCATAGGATGCACAAGAACTGACCCATGAAGGACACAGTCAACACACATTTTAAAATTTGAATAATTTAATAATCAGATGAGCATAGGATCTTGCCTAATGAACTGTTGGTGTTTTTCTTAGAGTTATAAGAATAAAAGCAGAAGAAGGGATTGAAATGATTCGGAATGAGTGTCCCAAGTAAGTGGGCCTCCAAGGTAAAGGACCACATGGGAGAGCATAGCATGTTCCATAGCAGGTGAGGGTGACTAAGACAGGAGGGAATAACACAGGCAGATAGAGCTTAAATGAGGGGTTTATTTAGAAAGAGGAATGAGGGAGAAGGGAAGAGACATAGAGGCAATGGGAATAATGATGATGACAATAATAATAAATATAATGATAATAACAACAACAACAATATCCCACCTGAACCACACAAGATGTTCTACATAGCAGGGGCCTCACAGGAAACCCCGCCTCAGAGAAACTGGGAAAAAACAGGAAACCAGAAACTTCTAGAAAAGTATTAAACAGACTTAAATAAAAAATGGAAGTACCCAGCTGAAAAGCAGGAAGCGAACTCAGGGTATGCAGGGAATTGGAGTCAGGGGCCCCACAGAGTCCAAAAGCAGAAGTCCCTGGGCTGAAAAGAAGGAAGCAGCCCTCAGAGGTGGTGGGAAATTGAGTCCCGGAAGCCCAGATTACAAAAGTTGAAGTCCCTCGGCAGAAAAGCAGTAAGTGGACCCGGGAAATGGGGTACTGTGCCCCACAATCAATAAGAAGAGGTTTAGGTACTGAAAAGCTGGATGCAAACCCTTCACATGCTGTGAAATATAGTTCCATGGCCTTAGAACACAAAACCAGAAGTCCTTGGGCCAATAACCCAGAAGCAACCCCTGAGTGCCCTGGGAAATGGAGTCCAGAGACCTGAGAGCTTGAAACTGTAAGTTTGCAAATGGAAAAAGAGAAAGTGTCACCACAGGATGCTGAGAAATGGAGTCCCGGGACCCAGACTTAAAAAAGTCCCCAACAGTCTCTGCTCAGGTTGAACCTGGTCTTGATATCCAAGTGGAAGTTCCCCCTCTGCAATGTTGATTGACATCAGTCATTGAGTCCCAGATTAACTTTGCCAGGAAGTCCAGCCCTCCAATTCTGGCCCACTCTTCCTGCTGCTGCCTACACAGGAAATTGCCCAATGCAGCCCGCTATAAAAATGAAGGCTGCAGCTCCAGCGCAGTGGCCACACAGCCACAGTGCACTCACTCTCAGCTGGGACATCATTCCCTCATGAATTTCTGTGAGGTTGAGTACAGCCTCTTCTACAGAGTAATGTCCAAGACAGCAGGGCCACAAAGGAAAACTATGTCCCATTCACGAAAAGAAATGAATTAAGTAAATAATTGAATAATTAATATGAAAACAAGTAATCAGAAAAATCTACTGGAAAACAACAACAAGATTAATAATAATGATTACAAAGGAATTGACCAGTCCAGTATATTGAGCAAGTTCTAGGAAAGCAGGGGCCACACAGGGAAATTCTGTATCAAAACAAACAAACAAACAAACAAAAAACCCATAAATGTTCCTGTTTGTGCAGATCTCTGAAATGTCTAGGTCTGGAGAAGAGTTGCCAGAAGATTGATTGCTGCTCTGTAAGTGCTGCTGTGCAGAATTCTGAGGGCAGCATGGATGAGCACAGAAGCTGCAGCATGGTGAGTGAGGGGATGGGGATGGTGGGATGGGGAGTCATGAAAGTGTGTTTGGCAGGCCCTCCAGGAGGAGGCTGGGCTGGAATGTGCTGCCATGTTCAGTGTTCTGTTTGACCCATTGTGGTCCTAGCAGCTCCCCTGACCAGGGTGCGGCCTATTAATACTTTACCTAGTGGGCTGATTCTGAGGAAAGGATTTCAATAACGAAGCATTGTGTAGAAATTTTTTGTAGTCAGCTCCATTATGTTTCTGGTGCACAATGATGGCAATTTACAAAACAAGAAGAGATTCAGTTTGTCCAGTACCTTCTATAAGTTCTGCCTTTTACATCTAAGGTTTATGGGTCAGATCTATGTGGAGTTATTATATTTTATTTTTTTGCCATCAAAATAGCTTTTTTTCTGTTTTTGAAATAAAATATTTAAAAAGATCCTTTTGTACATAGCAATCCCAATTCTTGCTCAATCTCATCCTCCCATTCCCCCTAGCGACCACCCTATCCCATCCCCCATACATTCCTCAGGGTGGCTGAGATCTTCCAGGAGGGATT
>JANBXA010000573.1:35000-148058 GCA_030556225.1 Cricetiscus sungorus
TATTTATACTATGCTTTCCATAATTCACTTGATATTCTAAATGTTTCCCATGTGCATGAATCTTTGATATAGATGTCTTTTTATAAGGTATCAGGAATTTAGTTTGTACTGTATTCGATTCATGTTGCATATTGATCTTATACTCTTATACAGAATATGCACTGTAACTCACTGACTCCTTGTTGATTATTAGTTTACTTTTTAATTTATGTACTCTCTTTTATTCTTGTTGTTTTCAATCTGAAAATCACATTTACTGTTTTGTGTAGAAAGTACTATGGCTCTAGGAAAGTGTCTCAGCACATATTCTACTTGGGGATAACCTGAGTTCAGATCCCAAAAGCCAAAGTTCTAGGCTCAATACAATCCCACTTCCATATGCAAGGTTCCTGACAACCTCTAATGTGGTATGTCACACTTACATATGGGAAATGTCTCTCATACAAAATCTGAATAAACAAAAACTGGGCATGATTTTTTTTCAAAATCCTTGTTACTGAAACAACAATGAGAGCAAATCAAGTCAATTTCAATGCTTTATTCTAGTAGTATATTGTTTCTTTTTTAAATTCTTTAAAGTTTTAGTTTTCACTTTACATACCAAACACTCCCTCCGCCACCATCTTCTTCCCCAATGTCTCTCCCTACCCTTCCACTTTTTAATAGTCAAAGAGTGTATGGTCCTTATTCAGGAATCAACAAATTCTGGCATACAAAGCTGATAAATGACCAAGACACTCTATTGTTTATCAAGACTGAGCATAGTATCCCACTATAGGGTGTGGGATCCAAAAACACAGTTCAATCAACTGGGATGGGTCCTGGTTTTACTGCCATGGGCCTTCTAACAGATCAAGTCACCTAAAAGTCAACCACCCACATTAAGAGGGTCTTGTTTATAGCAATGAAGGTCCCCCAGCTGTCAATCCATACTCTGTGAGTTCTACTAGTGATAGTAGATGTGGTGTGGTTTGTTGGAGTAGGCTTTACCCTTTTAGAGAAAATATGCTTCCTCCCTTTTAGAGGAAGCATATCAATGTAGGATCAACCATCGAGGTTTCTTATTCTCAAAATTATGTACAATTTGTCAGACAACACCCTCTTGCTTCTGAGTCATGTTGTAAAGACTCTAACATTGAGGACATCAGCCTGAATGCTGACATGCCCCTGCCATAACAATGTTTAACTGAACCTCTGAAATTTTAAGTGTGACACTTCAATTAAATGTTCTTTTTGAAAGTGTTGCTCTGGTCCATGTTTTCTCTTAATGGAATGCAAACCTAATAAAAACAGAAGTTTGTTCAAGGGCCTGGGATATTTCTGTGGTAGGCTGTCCCTATCATGCAATTTATTTTTGATGCATTCCCAGTAGCATTGTTCAGGTAGCTTGCCTCTCCCTGATGGGATGTGTCATTCTGTAAATATGTTTATCTTATTGGTTAATGAATAAAGCACTGTAAGCCAATAGGAAAGGAAGTTAGGAGGGACTAAGGGACAAGAAGGAAAGAGGAAGTAGTAGCGAGGAGTCAACATGGAGAGACTGGATAGAGAGAGAACCCTAGCCCTTCTCTCCGGTAAGAAGAGGCTACATGGAAATACTGAGATTAATAAAAATATGTTAATATTTAAGACAGAACTGGTGGACAAGAAACTAATAACTGACCAGCAGATTTCTATCCAATACAGAGTCTCGGTGTGTTATTTGGGGCTGGCGTGGCAGTGGGACCTGAATAGGCAGCAGGGCAAAAACTAATCCTAACATTATGGCACTGACATGGCTAATAAAAGCTTCCACTTAAAATTTAACAGCAACTTAAAAACGGGTTTTAGAAACAAAAGAAGAAATACAAGCAATGGTACTTGCTAACAGCTATTTTCTGCCTTGGACTGTTTTTCGAGAGACTAGAAAATACATGCATGGCTCCTTTAAGGACTTTTAAGAAGTGCTGCTAACAATTTATTGGAGTGTATGAGAGCTGTGAATGGCAGTGAACATATTTCCAAGCCAGCAGTATGCTGCTGGATGGCAGTGTAGACCAAGACAGTGAGACAGCTCTCAGTTCTGGGGATAAAAGTACCTGTCACAACCTTTGATAGACTGTGACTGAAACAACTGTGGCTTTCATTTTATGAATGTTGATGTTGTTTTTTACCAGAAAAAACCTCATGGCCAAAAAAAAAAAAAATACAGTAAGGACAGATTCACATAAAACAAACAAACACACAAACAAAAAAAAAACGTGAAATATTTACAGTGCGTTTTAAAATATATGTTGGCTTGGGAGAGAAAAAGAAACTGGGGAAAATGGTTTTAAAAAGACACAGTAGCTGGGAATAGTGGCACACACCTATAATTCCAGCACACAGGAGACAGAGGGAAGGAGATCTCTGTGATTTCAAAATAAGTCTTGTAAACAGAGTTAATTTCAGGTCAGATAAAAGTTACACAGATAAAGGCTGTCTCAAAAAATAAAATAAAATTAGAACAAAATAGAGTAATAAAAAAGCCACATAAAGATGAAAAAAACAGTGAAACTTTGGCTATTAAATGCTATTCTGTTGTCTTTAAGTTGTTTGACTGCTGAGGAAATAAAAGTGTTAAAAGAAATGATGCTTTATTAATCCAATTTACATATTTGAAAATATGTTGACTCCAAAATTTAAGTCTAAGGACAAGTAACTGGGGAAAAGGATTTGTATTTTTGTTTCCACAGAAAACAAAAAGCTGTGGATTCCTTCTAGACTAACATAGTTTGATCAAGACAAACCCCCTAAAACAGTGTTCCAGGTGATCAAACATTCAAAACAGTTGGGATAAGAGAACCATGTAGACTACATCCAAGAATTCTGTGTCTTCTTAGGATCCCCATAACAGCGCCCCCTACCAGCATGAAGCAGTTTAGAAATAACAAAGCACAAATTCACAAATATTGTTTATAAATGTTGGTTTTCATTTAATTGAGCTTGGTTATAAATGGTTAATGTCCACATTCATCTTTATAAAGGTAAAAAGGGGATTATGGTAGAGACAGGAATACTTTGTTCTGGAATGAATTTCCATTTATTGATACAAATTCAAGGTCAATTTTGTGATATGTACATTTTTCCTCTTATTTAGTTATTGTGTTTATATAGCTCATTTAGATATGTCATGTATAACTTAATACAGATTATAGATATTTACCTATGATTGTCAAAACTTATAGTTAAGTTTGTTACTATTTCTAGATATACAGAGATGTGTTTAAGATGAATAGGCATTCTTCGAACCTTTCATAGACCTAAAGAATATGGCATTTAAAATGGTTTAGGGTTTTTCTTGACAGTGAGACATAACTGCTCCTGGCAACACCATTTGGGTCAGAAATGGAGATGGACATTGATGAAACACAATATGGAATGTACTCCAATATGACAAGACTAGCCATTTTGGCAAGATACTGTTCTTGTCTGGACTGTTTGAATTTATGCTGTATAAACTGGACATGCAGGACCCACAGAAAAGTAACTGCTGATTCAAGATGGACATTGCTTCAAGGTTCTTGCTTCATGGAAGTGTCTGCCAGACAGTCTGCCAGGACACAGAGAAAAATCACTGACAAACTGCCAATACAGGTGGACACTTTAAAGTTTCCTGCTGTACAGAGGTGTCTGCCAGACCCACTATGGCCTATAAGCAGAAGATGTAACATTACACAAGAACTTTGCGTAAGTGACCAGGCAGTGAGTAGTCTCTGTCAATTCTAGAGTTTATATATTATCCTTCCGTGGTCTTTGATGGAGTGGAAAACAGATAGTTATGGTTATAGAATTCTTCAGTTAGAATTAAAGATAATATAAGACTTTAGACACACAAAGATAGAATATATGATGACATAATTTCTTTAAGTCTAGCAAAATATTAAAGGACTACACATTGTTAACTATTGTTCTTATTTGATAACTGCTTTGTTATATATTTTGCTATGTTAAAGTTAAAACCTTTCCTTTTATGTTAGAAAGAAAAGTGGAGATGATGGGAGATGTCATTCTGTAAATATGTTTCTCTTATTGGTTAATGAATAAAGCACTGTTGTCCAATAGGAAAGGAAGATAGAAGGGTGAGGAGACTAGGAGGAAAGAGGAAGTAGTATGGAGGACTCAACAGGGAGAGACAGGAGACAGAGAATACCTGCCTTTCTCTCCAGTAAAATGAGAAAAATAGAAATGTGTTAATATTTAAGACAGAGCTAGCCAACAAGAAACTAATAACTGGCCAATAGCTTTATATCAAGTACAGACACTCAGTGTGTTATTTCGGGCTGGCATGGTGGTGGGACTTGACCAGGCAGTGGGGAAAAACCTACTCCTAACATCTCCCTTTATGTCTATTTATTAATATTTCTTTCTCAGGCCTATATGCTACTTAAATGGGCAAGAAATGGTGCATGTTGACGTCCTATTCAGTGTACTCCTAATGTAAATGTGTGAAGGCAATATAATGCCCATGTATAAAATAAGTGAAGGAAGCAACAGAATTGTATTTCTATATTGTCAAAGAAGTTTACATTTACAATGTATTATCCTTTGTCACATATGTATGTGTTATTTTAGGATTCAGTGACCTATGATTATGTATACATCTACATTACTTACTCAGGAAGTGTGGGCTTTGCTAAATCCTTCTCAGAAATGTCTCTACATAGATGTGATGCTGGACACCTACAGGAACCTCACTGATACAGGTAAGACTGAATTTTCCTTCATGTTTTAAAATATGGGATGGAATATTTCTTGGTTATTGATACTATTCTGTAATTTTAATTGAGAAAAGGGAAAATTGGGTGAATGAGGCATAGTTGTAAGGTTCATTAAAGTTATTAACTTAAATTTTGTACAATTTAAAATAATACATCAAATATTTTCTGTTATTTCAGGTTACATTTGGGATGACCATAATATTGAAGATCATTGTCAAACTTCTAGAAGACATAGAAGGTAAATTTTCATGTGCAAATTTATGCAAATTTGGCTCTGAATATATTTCAATGCATCCTGGAAATTTTATTGAAGAGACACAAATAAAAAATTTTTAAAAATTATGGAGATAAACAGTGAAAAAACGTGCAGCTTAAAATATAGTGATGGTTCTCATTTTCTCACAAAACCATGTACCTCAGTGAAAGGTAGCTCTTCTGTGTTTGCAAGACATTCATGTAAAAAAAAGAAGGATACAATCCTTTAAAGATACCACCTTTTGATTTATATCACCCAAAGATCTATGCTGTAGACATGCCAGTCTGTTTAGTTTCATATTATTCAAATATTTGAAACAATATACAAGTTGCATTGGTGATAAGTATATGTCTAAGTCCTTCTAAAAAAGTCTATACTTACTTAGGCATTGCTTATATATTTGACTTTGTTATGTATATTGAAAGGGTCAGTTTATGAGTGTCAAGAAGGTTGTTGTGGAGAAAGCTTAATCCATATAACACATGTCTGTGAGGAAAGGAAAGTCAAAGTGTGTGAATGCAAAGTGGAAACCTTTTCTTTGTTGTCCTTATTTTAATAAGAATATCATAAGTTTAGTCAGGTAGTTGTGGCCTGTGGCTTTAATTCCAGCATTAATGAGGAGGAGCAAGGTGTATCCCTTAAGTTTCTGACCAATCTGGTCTACAAAATGAGTTCCAGGCTAGCCAGGTTTACATGGAGATGTTCTGTATCAGAAAACATAGAAAATAATATATGTAACTCTAAATGCAAGCCATTATAATTTATAATATGGAAAGAAGCAACATACCTCCCTTAGGACAGCAAGAAGAAATGAAAGATATTTATTTGACCCCATTTTGAGGATATTTGTTGAGTGTGAAACAAGTATAAAGTTAATCAGTATTCCATCATTGAGTGAAAGATATCAACAAACTGACACTGCAGTAAATCCCCATGACCATGTGAATGTTTCCATTTGTACTGCTCTATTTGGCCCATGTGGTATGATTTATACCCTGGGAAAACTGATATATTCAATAAATAAGGCAAAGCTCTGAGTTTGTTTCGTTATTTTCATTTATGCGGGAAATTTTATGTAAATAGATGCCATAAATGTTGGCCGCAAAATAAAGGCTTTTCCTCTGACTCACAGGTATCTTCAAACAAAACAAAACAAAACCTCATGAGGGAAGCATTATCCAGATCTGATTCTTGTTTAAAATTAGGCCTAATTATAAATTTATTTTATATATGTACTAATTTTCTTTAGTATCTTGCATGCGATAAAGATTTACATATGCTAATTATCTTTGCAGGAACGAAAGAAGCCATAAGGGAGCAAATCTTGTGAATGAACACAATGAATGTTTGAAAAACTTTGTATGTTACAGGTATCTTCAAAGGCTTGAAAAATTTCATAGTGGAGAGAAACCATGTAGAAACCTTCAGTATCATGAAGTCTTTGCACGTTACAGTTTCCTCCAACTCCATGAAAGAACATACATGGCAGAGAAAAACTATGAATGTAATCACTGTGGTAAAATGTTTGCAAAGCATACTGTACTTAAAAGATGTGTTAGAACACATACTAGAGAGAAAACACAAGACTATAATCAATGTGGTAAAGTCTTTTCACTATGTAATCATATCAAAAACATAAAAGAACACATACTGGAGAGAGAACCTATGAATATAATCAATGTAGTAAGCCTTTCACAACACACGATGTGCTTAAAAGTCATATAAGAACACATAAAGGAGAGAAAACCTATGTATGTAATCTATGTGGTAGAGCATTTTCACATGTCAGTAATCTCCGATCTCATCACAGAACACATACAGGGGAGAAAGCCTATGTATGTAATCAATGTGGTAAAGCTTTTTCATGGCACAGCCATCTGGTATGTCATACAAGAACACATACTGGAGAGAAACCCTATGAATGTAATCAATATAGTAAAGCTTTCACAACACATGCTGTGCTCAAAAGTCACATAAGAACACATACTAGAAAGAAACCCTATATATGTAATCAGTGTGGTAAAGCTTTTTCACTAAACAGCCATCTGGTATGTCATAAAAGAGCACATACTGGAGAGAAACCCAATGTATGTAATCAGTGTTGTAGAACATTTTCACGTGTCAGTAATCTCCGATCTCATCATAGAACACACACTGGAGAGGAACCCTATGTATGTAATCAATGTGGTAAAGCTTTTTCATGGCACAGCGTTCTGGTATGTCATAAAACATCACATACTGGAGAGAGACCCTATGAATGTAATCAATGTAGTAAAGCTTTTGCAACACATACTGTGTTTAACAGTCACATAAGAACACATACTGGAGAGAAACCCTATGTATGTAATCAGTGTGGTAGAGCGTTTTCACGTGTCAGTCATCTCCAATCTCATCATAGAAAACATACTGGAGGGAAACCCTATGTATGTTATCAATGTGGTAGAATGTTTTCACAGCACAACCATCTGGGACGTCATAAAAGAACACATACTAGAGAGAAACCCTACAAATGCCATCAATGTGGTAAAGCTTTCACAAGCCATAATGACCTTAAAATTCATATAAGGACATATACTGGAAAAAAACCCTATGTATGTTATCAATGTGGTAAAGCTTTTTCACAACACGCCAATCTGGTATGTCACAAAAGAAAACATACTCGAGAGAGATGCTAAAAGTGTAATCAATGTAGTAAAGCTTTTACAACACATGACATGCTTAAAATCATATTGGAACACTTGAGAGATACTGGAGAGAATATTTATGAATGGTATCAATGTGGTCAATTCTTTGCACATCCCAGCACTCTATTTAGTCATAAAATAATGTGTACTTGAAAAATACTGAATGTGTCTCATGTGGTAAAACCTCTGTATGTATCATTTGTCTTTATAATCATAAAAAAATCATAGTGCATAGAAACCCTATACATATAAGCATTGTGGTAATGTTGTGCACTTTGCTTATCACAATAATCTTTGTGGGTTTAAGAAAACTCTTATGGAAAGGATCTTACTTTCCATAAGGATGTGGTATAACCTTCAGCCAACACATATTGAGTTATGTAAGATTCTGGAGTGAAAAATTCCTGACAAAGTATTTCTGTGAACAAGCAGTTCAAGCATTACAATGTACATATGCAATCTCATATGAACATATGTCCTAGGAGTTCTCTGATAAGGGATCCCTGTTTCATCATAACACTTGTCTTTATTTTCATAAAACCTCATTCAAATGAATTGTTTTCTCTAAGCCCAATCCTTCATGCTTGCTTTCTAATACATGAAGCAATTCATGTTGCAGCAAAACTTTGAAGACTTTAAGACCCCCAACACATGCGTTAAATCATTAAGTGCTCATAAGAGAAAATATTCACATATGGAAATCTGTTTAGAGATTTGATTTAATTATGTGATGTCAGTGTGTGATTTTGTGAGTGTTCATGGATTTTCACAAGAAGTTTACACCCTTCAGAATTCCTGTAGGAGGAACCACAGTATGTTTTCAGAAAACTGGCATAGGTCATGGCAATGAACTTGTCATAATTTTGTTCATCCATATCTCTAACCCTGTACATATTTTAAATCATTTTTGTCATCTAGATATCAGGTAATAGGGAAGACATAATGGAAGATAAGCCCCACATCATGTAAACAATTTTGTGAATATGTTAGACATCGTATGTGACTTTAGTCTTAATAAATAAAATTGATTCGTGGAAATGGATTGTTAATAAGATTACTGGACCCAAGACAAATGAGAATATTATTGGGCAACAACTTACACAGATGATAATACAAAACTACGGAGGGGTTAAAACTCAGGAGGACGCAGTCCCTGCAATTCTGATGTGATCTGCAACACGGGAGAGAAAAGTAAGAGACAGAGAGATGGAAAGGGGATGAGAGATCATGGGAGGAGGAGTGAGAGAGTTAAAGAGATATTGGGAACAAGAGAGGGTCCACCCCATGGTTCTCCACCTTCAGTTCATGTACACAGAACCAAAGGCACTGCATATGAAACAACTTCTGACTTCTTCATGAGATGATCTGAGCAGAAAGGGTGGATGCACATGAACCCCACTCTAAATCGTGTGTCCACTAGAGACTCCAATTGGTTCTTACAGCCTAAGTGACAGAACAGGAGAGAAGAAGATACAGAGCCACTTGGGACTGGGATTTGGTACAGGGCATCCAAATAACCCCACCATTTGTATACACAAAAGCCAGCACGGTTTCCACCTAAATAACCCTGAGTCCCCGGGTTATGGGGCATTTGTCTGAGTCTAGCTTTTTCCTGCTGACAAGGGACAATGTGGGGTGGAGATTCAGGCATTGGTGGACTCAGCAGGAGGTGTGGGTGGAGAAGTTTTTCCTTAGCTGCCAGTTTGGAGACCTCAGGCTTCTGTTCCTTGAGTAGGTGGAGGAGGGTTGAGTAAAGCCTCAGCCACAACAGTGAGTTGCTGGTAGCAAAATTCCATTACCCAACCTCATGGTTTCTAAAGCAAGCCCTAATCTGAATTCACCTAAGTTCAGAATCTGCCCCTAAAAAGCTGCTATTAGTGACTCGTCCTGTGTGTAGGGCAGATGCAAAAGTATCCACTTTTAGATCAACCATCTGTTCCCTTGTTTATTCCCTGGAGACACGCAGTACTGTTGAGCTCAGATTAAACATGCATTAATTATTTCAATATTATCGAAGCATTGCACTGAAAACCCTGGGTTTCCATTTTCCTTTCCATTCACCAGGATTTTGAAGGGAACAGGGAGGTTTTGCTCTTACGCTCCTGCCAACACCGCAGAACCTGTACAGAATTCCTATTGCTCTCTGGATTCTTTGACCTCCCATTTCACTCCAATCAATTACTCTAGCCCTTTAGTTCTGAGAGAGCTTTTCCCTTGTGTTGTGGTTTCAGATTGATTTTGTTGCCACTTTCAACTAGACACTCAATCTTTGTTGCTCTAAAAAGCACAAACCTTTGGAGGTGCCTACCACCCTTCAATTCCTTTCCACCAGGATTTTCTGGAACTTTTCAGGATTTCCAGACACTTCTCTGAAGCACTTCATTAAAGTCCTCCATAATTTAGCAGTGACCTGCCGAGTCACATGATTGGTTTCAGCTTGCATCTCTCTCACTGATAGCAAAAGGATACCCAATCGATTGTATGCCCACTCAATATAGCACCTGCTGCTGTCAGTTTAGGCATTAAGTTCATACCTATTTTTCAGCCACTTTGGTGTTTGACTTGGTGTCATGATACACCTCGAAAAAAGCAATGGCTAGTTTTGTTTTTTATATGCAAACACTTTTTTTGCTCTAATAAACCTGTAAGTGTTGGGAATTATGTTAGCCTGTTTCTGTCACATGGGAGAATGCACTGAAAAATTTTCTCTGGTCAGTCCAGAGTTTCATGTATACTATTGTACACACAGGTGCAACAGACCCTTTTAAAAGACAGACATTGCCCATTTATATTCCCTCCCTCTTCTCTCTTTTAGGCTATTTATCACTTGCTGCTATCTCTGCTCTCTCCAGTCTCATCTCTTTTTCTCTGTTCTCCCTCGCTTCTCCTGTCATGATACAAAGACAATATAATTGGGTACAGTATCTAGATTGTCTCTGTGCTTTTTATCTTTACATGGCCTTTATATTACTCTATTTCTTCTACTTATATTTTTTCAGATAGGGTTTCTCTATGTAACTTTCAACTCACCTTGAATTATCTCTGTATACCAGGTTTACTTTGAAATCACAGAGATCTGCTTGCTTCTGTCTCCCTAGTGCTGGAAGTAAAGGTATGTGCCACCATACCCAGCTACTATCTTTCTTTTTCAAACCATTTTTTTCTTTTTATCTGCCAAGTCTACATATATTTTAAACACACTGTAACCCTTTAGGCATTATTCTTAATGTGAATCTCTATTTTCTGTAAATCTTTTTCTTTTTTGTGGTCATGAGTATTTTATCTGGCAAACCACAACATTGCTAAAATGAAAGCCACAGTTGTTTTGGCCACTGTCTATCCAAGATGGATGCTAGTAATTTTACCTCCAGAACTGATAGCTGTGATCACTGCCTTGGCCTCTGCTGCCATCCAGAAGCATGCTGCCAGCTTGGAGATGTGGTCAATGTCATTGCCAGCTCTCATACATAAAGTTCAGTTGTTAGCTGAGTTTTTAAAATGCCTTGTGGTTTTTTGCCACTTATGGTGAGTCAGGAAACCTTCCTTAAAGGAGGAAAACAGAGCCAAACTTAGAAAAATGCTGTTTTTAAGAAGACATATGTTTCTTTGTTCTGTTTTTTTCTAAAACTCTTTTGAAAGCTTTTATTAAGTTTTAAGTGGAAGTTCTTTTTAGCCACATTGAAGGTACCATTATGATAAGAGTATATTTTTCAGCTTGTATGGTCGCACATCTGCCCCAACCCCAGATAACACTGAGACTCTGTATTTGATATAAATCTGTTGGCCAGTTACTAGTTTCTTATCTACCTGCTCTGCCTCAAATATTAACTCATGTCTATTAATCAAGTATTTCCACGTGGTCTCATCTTACTGGAGGGAGGGCACGGTATTGTGCTTCTTTCCTCCATGTTGAATCTCCTCCCTACTACTTTCTCTCTCCTCCTCTTCTACTAGGCCTGCGTACCTTGCTTTCCTGTTGGCGAACAGTACTTTATTCATTAACCACTAAGGGAAACATATTTACAGAATGACTTCTTGTGTCAAGGGAAAACAATCAGTTCAATGATTTTTATTGATGAATGCCATCTTCTCTTAGAAGTAAAATGGTGGATTAAGAAGAAAAAAAGACTCACAATCATTCAACAAAAGTTAAATTTTTCATTGTTAGTGTCCTTCAGGAAGGTATTAATCCATTTATTAGAGTTGACAGAGGGATAACTGAATGGAAGTTCATCTCCAATGAAGCTGCTGCCCAACATCAACTATCTGATATCCTCTTAAACCCTGCATACACAATGACATTTAATCATTTACACATTTTACTACTAAAATCTGTGATTTTAGATAATTGATGAAATGTAGAGTTTGTCACAATCTTGTGGGAGTCACATAGCAGAGTATGGCAGATGATTGCATCCTCAGATTATGTACTAATTCAATTATTCAAATAGACCAGTGGTTTTTGCACCATTTTGAGTAAAGTATGCAAGACCATAATTAAATAAGTCTTAGCAGTGTTCATGAGTCTGGTTTGAAGCCACCTTGAGGAAGTGGATGATGTGATATCAATTCATTGTTTGAACCTTTAGTTATATGATACTTGGAGTGTGGTGCCACCTATTGGGATAAAGTATGCCAGGTCTTCTGGTTACATAATTAAATTATTTAAGTTAATGTTAGTTGTTAGTATGAAAGATCATGTAAATCTTTGTATAATTATTTAAATAAATCATTCTCTATTGCATAGTCTAGTCAAGCTCCATCTTGTGGTGTTAAATATGCAATATCATACTTTGATTAATTGTTAAAGTGATGGTGATGTCATCCTTCATGACTGGAGTCTGGCCATTCTTCCCTGCCTAAAAATGTCACATCACTTATTAATTAATTGTGAGTGTTAGCAATTACTGACTTATTTAATTATTCAAATGATGATAGCATAAATGATTATGGTTAGGCAGCAGTTTCCTATCACAAAAGAGTTTAGGAATTTAGAAGCTGTGGCCATGGAAACAGCAGACTCTGAATGCCATATGCCTCACACAGAATGCTAGGAATACTGGAAGATTGAGTGCAGAAGATTTATTGGTGCCCACTGGAAGAAGTACAAGACTCCAACAAGGTAAGCATTGTGGTCGGTATGTTTGCCTTCCTGCTCTTTGTCCACATCCTCACATTTGTTTTCTTCTACTATGAGACAGAGAAGTAGTGGCACAAGAGGTGTGGCACCATCCAGAGGTCTCTCCAGGGATGATTTCTCAGAACCCAGTTGAGCTGCACTCGCTCAGCTGTGCTGGTGACACCCCTGCTTCTGCAATTTTTAGCTGATACCAACACTGTAGTTACTACTGCTACCTCAGGTATGGGTCCATCATCACACCTCCTACAGCACCGCAGCAGAGACTCAGTGCCTCACATTGATGTCAGCCTTACAGAGTTCATCAGGCAAGTCAGTCTAATTATCTAATTATTAAATTATTGAATTTTAAAAATACATATTGACAGCATCTTTCATCAGGTCTGTCATGTCCTCTGAGAAACTGATGATGCAATATGCAATACAGTCCAACTATTTAAATATTTGATTATTAAAAGGCTTCATTATGTAACTTGTAATCACTGAAGTTTGGTGCCACACTGTGGGAGTCAAGCATGCCAGACGATCTGACCATCTGGTTATTTCAGTATTCAAATCTGAATTTATCTACTTGATGAAGAGTTTACTCTGAATCCACTTTGATAGAGTGAATTGAGTCATGTCATTTCATTATTTAATTATTTAACTTAATTATGAGATTGTCTCATTATTCATTATTCATTCATTTTATTGTTCAAATCTATGATTAAATAATCAATTACCTCTGGAGTTTTGTCCAATGTTATAGGAATCAAGTATAAAACACCATCCAATTATTTAAAGTTTTAATCATTCAATTATTATAATGTATTGTTATTCATTCTGTGAACACTTGAGTTTGAAGCTTAATTTTTGGAGTCGAATGTGCCAGATCATCACATTATCTGGTGACAATCAAAAAGCCTGGGCTGATACTCAGGATGTTTCCACACTGATAGTCGGGTCTAGCTGCGACATTTCAATTCTTAATATCAATGCCTTATAAAGAAGATCAGGAAGCATATCCAAGAGAAGTAGACGGAATAAACTATTAAATCAGGGTTAAAATCAATAAAATAGAAACAAAGAAAAATAAAAGTATTCAATGAATAACATATTTGTTTTTTGAAAAAAAATCAAGACATAAAAAAACTTTTCAAACTAAGGGTCACACAGAGAATTAAAAAAGTCAGAAGTTAAAAGTGGTTAATCACAAATTCTCTGGTTCAGTACTGGGCAAGAGTGTGGTCCAACAATTCCTCCACTTCCAGGGAACTTCCTGGATCTGTTCTGAGCATACTGCATTCATCTATTCTCCAGGGATCACCCTGATTCGCTGCCTGACTGATCTTTCATTTCCATTGCTGAACCTCTGCTGGAGATGATGATTCTGGTACCAATTCAGGCCACAACCTTCTCTGGGAACTCCATGGCTTAGCCCCAAATCTCTCTTCTCCTTAATACCCTGACCCTAGGTAGCACACCCCATTTCACCCAGATAAAGAAAATATGTCAAACAGTTCTAGACTTGAAATCTGAAATGGAAATAAGAAAGAAAACACAAACTGAGGGAATTCTGGAAATAGAACTACTGGGCAAATGATCAGGAATGAGACAAGTAAGCATAAGTAATACAATACAAGAAGTAGAAAACAGAATCTCAGGCACTGAAGGGATAATAGAGGAAATAGATTCATCAACCAAAGAAAATGCGAAATCCAACAAATCATTAGCACACCACATCCAGGAAATGTGGGACACTGTGAAAAGGCCAAACCTAAGAATAGTAGGCATAGAAGAAGGCAAAAATGCACAGCTCAAAAGTGCAGAAAACATACTCAACAAAATCACTGAAAAACCTTTCCCAAACTGAAGAAAAAATGCCTAAGAAAGTACAAAAATCATACCAATTACCAAATAGACTTGACAAAAAAGAGTCCCCTAGCCACATAATAATCAAAACACTTTACATACTGAATAATGAAAGAATATAAATAGCAACAAAGGAAAAAGACCAGGTAACATATAATGACAGAACTATCAAAATTACTCCTGAATTCTCCATGAAAACTCTCCAGGCCAGAAGGTCCTGGATAAAATTTCTATAAGTAATAACAGTCCAGGAATGTCATCACAGGCTAGAAAAATGAAGGCCAGAAAAATGATCAATCATTATGGATGTAAAAACAATGACAAAGTCATTGCTATTCAATGACACAGTCAGATTTTCATAATATGCATTTACAAATCCAACCCTCCAGAAAGTTCTGGATGAAAAACTCAACCAAAGTAAGTTAACTATGCTCCCAAAGACATAGGCATCAGACAATGAAACTTCAAAAGAACAAAAAGGATAAAGCGTGGCAAATATATTCACAAAACCACTGCCAACTAAAAATCTAAAACAAACACACATTAATAATCAATGATCAAATCAAATTAATAAATTTTTCTTTAACTTCTAACTTGTTAGATATTAGGATAACCACACCTGCTTGCTCCTTTGGTCCATTTGAGTACATGATCTTTTCCCAGCCTTTTTTCCCGAGGTAATGTCTTTCTTTGAACCTTACATGTATTTCTTTTATACAGCAGAAGGGTGGATTCTGTCTTCATATTCATTCTGTTACCTTGTGTCTTTTTATAGGTGAATTAAGACCATTATTGTTGAGGGAAAGTAAGGACTATTGATAATGGGATAATCATGTGAATAAGGTATAGTTCTATGTTCATTGAAGATAATATAATGAATTTTGTATAATTTCCAATAGTTTATCATATGTTTCCTGGTATTATATTTCAGGCTACAGTGGGAGAACCATAATTTTGAACAACACTGTTAAATTTCTAGAAGAAAAAGATGGTAATTTCCATGAACCATTTTATACAAGTTTACCTCTGAAGAACTGATAATATGTACTGGAAGTTTTATGCAAGAGCAACAATTAAAATAATTTTAAAAAAAAGAAGAGCAATGATGTAAATAAGCACAGCTTAAAGTATATTGATGGTTCTTATTTTCTCTCGAATACATGTACCTGAGTGACAGGTAGCTCATCTGTGTTTGCATGTCATTCCTGTGGAAAGAAAGACAGGATAAAAATGTCTTTTAAAGAGATGCTACATTTGAATTTTAACCCCATGAAATATATACTGTAGAAATGCCAATATATTTTGTTTCATATCATTTAAATGTTTTAAACAGTATACACGTTGCATAGATAAGTTCATGCTCAAGAACTTCTAAGAAGTTCTAAGAGTCTATAGTACAGCAAGCATTACTCATATAATTGTGGCTCTGCTAAATATATTTAAAATGTCATTTAATGAGAATCAAAAGGTTGTTGTAGAGTAACCTCATGTCTTTGAGGAAAAGAATGTCAAAGTGTGTGAATGCAATGTGAAAAACCTCTTGTATGTTATTCTTACTTTAATAAAAATATCATTTGATGATCCAGATAGTTTTATCACATGCCTTTATTCCCAGTATTTATGACAAAGAGGAAGGTGGATCCCATATGCTCAAAGCCAGTGTGGTCTACAGAGTGAGTTCCAGGCTAGCCAGGTCTACACAGAGACATGCTGTATCAAAAAAACCAAGAAAAAAGAATATAAATTACTCTAAATATAAGCCAATAAATACAGACTATAAATAGAAATCACATACCTCTCCCTCTCTCTCTCTCTCTCTCTCTCTCTCTCTCTCTCTCTCTCTCTCTCTCTCTTCTCTCTCTCTCTCAGGACAATGAGAAGAAGTAAAAGATATTTAGTAGTCCCCACTTTGAGAATATTTGTTGTGTGTGAAACATTTTTAGAACTTATCAGTTTTCCAATTTCATTGCAATGACATCATCAAACTCACACTGCAGAAAAGCCCTGTGAGCATTTGAATTTGTGAATATTTCTTTTTGTCCTGGTACATTCAGCCAGTGTAGTATGAATACACTACAGGAAAACTTATGAATACTTAAGTTTGGTAATGCTCTGAGTTCCTCCAGTTACTTTCCAATATGTGAAACATCTCCTTTAAAAAGATGTGATAATGTGGGCCATGAATTAAGTCTCTAGCTATCTATCACAGTTATCTTCAAAGAGAATAGAAGAATCCCTAATGAAGGGAAGAATCATGGATGTAAAACTGCATATTGATTACTCTTAACAATTATGCCAAATTACAAATTAGTTAATACAGATACTCAGTTTCACCAGTGTAATGCCTGTGGTGAAGTTTTTATATCTGCCATTTACCTTTGCAGGAATGAAAGAAACCATACAGAAAAGAAACCCAGGGAATATACTCAATGAATATGATAAAACTTTTTTGTGTGACAGGCATATTCAAGTGAATGAAAAAAATCATCCTGGAGAGAAACAGTATGAAAGTCTTCAGTATGGAGGAGGCTTTGTATATCACAGTTGCCAACTCCATAAAATAGAACATTCTGGAGAGAAAACCCATTGTAATCAATGTGGTAAAGCTTTTGCAAGACCCACTGTGCTTAAAAGATATATAAGAAATCAATGTGGTAAAGTCTTTTCAAGACGTAGTCATCTCCAAACACAAACAAGAACATACTTTAGAGAGAACCAACATGTGAAGGTAATCGATGTGGTAAAGCATTTTCACATGTCACTACTTTCCAAACTTATCATAGAACACACACTGGAGAGAAAACGTATGAATGTAATCAATGTCATAAAGCTTTTCCAAGTATTGTTTACATTCAAAGACATATAAGGAAGCATACTGGAGATAAACCCTATGTATGTAATCAATGTGGTAAAGTGTTTCAATGTGTCAATTATGTCTAATCAATCATAGAACACGTACTGGAGAGAGAACCTATGAATGGTATCAAATGTTATAAAGCCTTTGCACATTCCAGCACTCTTTTACGTTATAAAAGAACTCACCTTTGAGAGAGACCCTGTGAATGTAACCAATGTGGTAAAGCCTTTGTATGTACCACCCATCCTTAAAATCATGAGGAAAATCATACTGCAGAGAAACCCCATACATGTAGGATGTGTGGTAACGTGAACTTTGCTTATCAAAATAATCATTGAGGGCCTGAAAAACTCAAGCAGAAAGCAATCTTACTAGAAAGCATCTTGTAAGACTTATAGGCAACACATATTGAGTTTCACAAAGATTCTGGAGACAAAAATATCTTATAAGTGTCGGCATTCTGTTCAAGCATTACAATTATTTTTATTTGCACCTGTATACTCATGTGGACAAAAGTCCTATGTATTCACTGATAAGGGAATCCTGTTTCATTTTAACATTTTATTTACACAAAAACCTCATTCATGTTGATACATTTCTGTAAATCCAATCATTAATGCTTGCTTTCTGTTTCATGAACAAATACATTAAAAGAAAACTGTACAGACATTAATCACTTTAACACCTCTTTTACAGGCTTGAGTGATCACTAGATAAAATAGTCATATGTGGAGTCTGTTTGGTTAAAGATTTGACTTACTTTTAATTATGGGTTGTCAGTGAGGGTTTGTGACTGTTCATGCTTATTCCAAAGAAGGCTTGACCCTTGCATATTTTTGTATCATCATCTACAGAAAGATCTCAAAAAGATGTACTTGTCATAATTTTGCTCATTCTCATCTCTAACTCTGTAAATATTTTGTTTCATTTTTGTATCATCTTTATATTCGGTATTAGGGAAAAACTCATACAAGAGAAATAATTTGGTGAAGATAATAGACATCATAGATTTCTTTAGTTTAAATATAAAAAACTGTCTCATGTGACAGCAGGATGTTAATATGTTCACTTGACCCAAGACAAATGATAATTGGGTGTTTTATTGGGGAACAATTTATACATATGATAACAAATAACTGCTGCACAGGAAGACCAGGAACATGCAGACTCTCCTCTTCTGACGTGATCTTCAACAAGAGAGAGACAGAGGGGAATGGGGGAAGGGAGTAAGATAGAGAGCAAAGGTAGTGAGAGAGAGAGAGATTGAGAACAAGAGAGGGCCTGCCCTATGCTTCTGCAACTTCTAGTAATAAACAAAGAACCACAGGCCCAGAACACTAGACAACTTCTAACATCATCATGAGATGATCCCAGCATAAAGCCTGGTTCCAGAATAGCCCTCCCATCATAATGTTGGCTCCACTAGAGGCTCTTACTGGCCAGTAAAACCTGAGTGACAACCAAGTGAGCAAAGATACAAAGCACCTTGAGGGAGGGGGTTGGAATGGGATACCAAATATTCCAACCAATCTGTAGCTATAGAAGCCAGAAGTGCTTCCACCCAAATAACCTAGACTCCCAGGTATAAGGGCATTTTTACAGCATGTTTTTCCTTCCCGGCCTGCTCCATCCCACCTGCCGCCAGTCTGGGCCCATAGCAGCGCCAGCCCCAAATAACACTCAGAGACTCTGTATTTGATATAATCCTGTTGGCCAATTACCATTATTGTGTATGGGCTAATTAATTATTAACCCATTTCTACTTATCTAAGTATTTCCACGTAGTCGTCTTATTGGGGGAGCCGCGGCAGGCGTCTTCATTCCTCCCTGGGCTACATTTCGACTCCTGCTTCCCATTTCCTCTTTCCTCCTTGTCTCCTAGCCCCACCTATCTTGCTATCTCATTGGCCACAGAGCTTTATTAACCAGTATGAGAAACATATATGCAGAATAACATCTCCCATCAGGCATTCTTTTAAGTGTGGCTTCTTTCCTCTGTCAAGGGACAATGTGGGGTGGGGGCAGTTGGTACTCAGTGGGCTCACACTCAGCATGAATTGTGGGTGGAGATGTTTTCCCTTAGTTACCATCCTGGAGAGCTCAGGCATCAGTTCCTTGAGGAGGTGGAGGAAGAGGGGTTGAGTAAAACTTCAGCCATAATGGAGAGGTTCACTCTTTCAAGCTCTGCCCTCGGGTGCCTATCGTGCCCCCCATTAACCTTAGTTCAGACTTTACTCTTAAAAAGTTCAACATTGGAGGATCCACCCTTCCCATTGTGTTCACCTTCTGACTCCTGATTTCTCTTACCCTGTGGCTGCTCCAGATTCCTTGTTCAGATTAAACATGGATTTATGTCAAAATCTGTCTTTGTGGGACCAGCTGAGCAACCCATGGTCTGTTCCTGAGACAGAGTGTGGAAGAGGAAAAGGCTAGCCAATAGCCTAATTATTCAGAAACACAGGCTAGTCATCAGGAGAGCAGATTCAGTCTATACTGAAATTCATACCTCCAAACTTCAGTAATCAACCAAAGGTTGGGTCAATGTCAGAGACCTGTTATTATTATGTATAAAGGGCAAATAGCCCTCTGACTTTAGAAGGCAGGTAAAGCTGTCTGGGACAAAGTCTATTGTTATTTAGATAAGAACCATTTGCAATTCACCACTGAGTCCCTGTCACCCAGTCTGGTAAACTAAAATGCCTTGATAACAATAAAAGTGCTTTGAGCTCTCTGAACACTAGCCATGAAGAAAGGTAATCCATATGTGTTCCCCCCCAAAATTTTTTAATTTAGTCTAGTGTAAACATTGAATCACCAACCATGGGTTCTCATTAACTTTTCCACTCACCAGTAATTTTTTTCCCGAAATCAGGGTTTTTTGTTTGTTTGTTTGTTTGTTTTTTATTGCTTTGGAGCCTGTAGCTTTGTAGACCAGGCTAGCCTCCAAATCACAGTGGCATACCTTCCTCTGCCTTCAAAATGCTGGGATTAATGGCATGAGTCACCAAAGCTCAACCTACTCACCAGATTTTTAAACACAATAGGGAGGCTGTGCTCTTGGGTCTCCTTGGTTTTATCCAGCCACTTTCATAACATCCTTGTGTCTATGTCACAGGGAGAAAAGGAGGGCAGAGCAGGAACCAACCAGAACAAGTAAATAATGGGCAGGGAGCTGAGGGGTGGGTAGGGTAACTGGGTACCTCATGTCTTACAGGCACCCTGAACCAGCAGAGGCTGCATAGTTGCAAGAGGCACTGCAAGCCCATCATGGTCAGAATATGCCCATTGTGGTGGGTTAGGTGAGGCTGCCAATTGTCACTCAGGTCCATTCTTGGACATGATCCCTGGGAGGGTGTCTCCAAATTACAGGTTCCAGGCTCACTGGGGCAGAGCTTGCAAGGAGTTGCTAAGTGATGATGCCTAAACTACAATAGGGATGTCTTCAGGTGCCAGCCTTGACCCTACCTCAGAAAAATAGCCAATAATCTGACAATTTATCTCACGTCAGGAATTCAGCTGTAAGAAGCTGTGTGCACACATAAAGGTCACACACACAGCCAAAGAGCATGAGACATGGGCAATAGATCCCACCTGCCCCCAGGTGAACTTGCCCACAACCAATATTTTTATTTCTATTCATCTGCACTCATAGCCACCTCTCATGCTGGATTGAAATGAGATGATCAAATGAGTGGAAATTCAACACCCACCCCCATCTAATACATAATTCCTGTTGCTATCTGAATTCCTCAACCTCTGTACTTCATTCAATTCAATGATTACAACCTAATGACAATCGCCAATGACAATAACATGAAAGTTGATTGCAAAGCTACAATCACTATGGAAACACTCAGAATGCTCAATGATAACATGTAATAAGAGGACACAGATTAACAGTAATGTGACTTCTACATTTACCACAAATGACAATGAAAATGTGCACAATCTTGGAGAAAGAATAAAATGAGTAATGAGAAAATGCAAAAAACAAAGGCAGGAAATTATCGTTGAATATTAATCCAAAGACGAAAGGAAACTCAGATAAGAAAAGTTTGACATTGACAAGTATCTGAGCTACCTATGATTCTGTGTGAAAAAATTAAATACACACAGACTTCACAGCTTGCATAATATTAACTCAAAGTGACCATTTAAACAACTGTTTTTGACCCTACATCTACTGACAATGCTTCTAAATACAGAAATCACATGGGCTAGAGCTCTCTCTGGAAATAGAGGTGATTGTTTCCCAGGGCTCTGCGACCCTTTATGTCTACTATGGTTTCATGTAAACACAACTGTGTTGATGCCCAATCCAAATGTACATGGAATAATGTGCTTCCTGCTACACGGATTATGACACCATATGTGGATTTTTCCACTCTCTACCTGCCCAACACCATTCACACATGAGAAATCTCTCTAGACAAGAGACTCCTGCTACTCTCTGGAACTAAACTTCACTGACTCAGACCACTGTGATTGGTGGTAACAGAAAGTTAAAAGCATTCTAATGATATATTCCTGAGAGATAATTCACATCACCATCTTTCTACCAGATTCTAAACTATCTGTAACATTTATAAGGCAAATCTGAGAGTGGAACACAATATTCTGAATTTGTAGACTCCAGATTCTCAGTTTTCCCATCCTTCTTCCCACTGCAATCCAAAGCAGAGCCAATGGGTGCACAACGGACAGTGAAAGGAAAACATCACATTCTCCCATGCCAGTGCTGCAGTCTCCTCCTACATAATAAATGCAGACACAGTTAGGCTCAGAGGAGAAGGGCCACTGTCCAGGTAACTTCTTGAATCCACAGACCAACAGACTTTCTCATGGTCCATCCAAATCCCAGCAGAAATAACAGCACAGCTTACAGTCTCTAAACACCCTACACTCAGCATGGTGTAGTTTGTGTTCTTCCTTACAACTCACTACAACAGAAAGAAAAGAGAATCGTGAAAAATTCCTGCAAGCACCTGACACTAGTACTAGTGATTGCTAACCTCTCCAGAATTCCGCATTAGCTTGGGACACCCATCTGGGCCTAAGCATATTAGCTGCTCACATACTACTGGAACAGAGACCAAATGACTCAGAGAGAACAGTCATTGCAGCTTTGCACTTCAAGCTCAAATAAAAGGGTTCTCACCTTAAAAGTTTGTATCTTAGTATACATTTCTTTCACTCTCCTAAGGTGCATCCTGCTTCTCATGCAAAGCCCAGGGTCATTTGTGTGCATATCCCATTTATTATCCATTTCATCTAACCCATTGCCTAATCACTAGGTCATGGTTGGTAAAGCCTTCATCTAAACACAAGTCACATTCACACAGTTGCTGCTGTTAAAGAAAAACAGGCCATGAACAAGACAACAATGAGGGGCCATAGAAGGTCTTGGAGACAGGAAACACAATGTGGGTATCATGTTCTTATTTATTTATTTATTTATTTATTTATTTATTTATACATTTTCCTCATTTTACATATCAATCCCAGTTCCTTCTTCCTCCCTGTCTCCCTTACTCTCTTACCCTTCCATTTCCCCCAAAACACTCTCCCATCCCATTTTCCCCACCACTCCACAGGTAGGGTGATGCCTTCCAGGAGATGTCAACAAAGTCTGTTACCCAAGGGGCAGAGACACTCATCCCCAGATGCACACAATGTGTTCTCAATCCCCTCCCCACCACTTTCCTTTACATCTGCTTCCCTTTTCCCCTGCTTCTCCTCTAAATACCCTCCACACCCTACTGGAGCTACTGGCTCCCCTGGAGCATGCACAACACACCCCTCAACTCCCCAGCAGCCTTTGCCCTTATTTGTGCCCTTGACCATCCACCCAGAAAATTGCATAAACACTTTAGACCCTTTATGCCAGCCCTGACCTTCCCCTGCTGCCAGCGACCCCTAACCCCCTTCAGGTCTAGCTCTCCACTCGTAGAACACATCATGCTCATTGTGTAAGGATGAAAAAGTTTAACCTTCAGACGTTGGAGATAAATTACCAAGAGGATCAGTTGTGGGTTCTGAGGTTGAAGGTAAAGGTGAATGAGTCAAACACAGAGTGCAGGTTGAATCTGAAGGTTTCTCTGTCTCCTCAGAAAACAATGATCCTTCATAGAGTAAAGCTAAAATATCAGAAGAACAGCCAACTGCTTCTCTTATATCCTGTGCCAGTGTTGTCTGGGTTATATATTCACATAGTTTCTTGTATCAGTGCACTAGGATGCTTAACTGCTTGTTTTCCTCAAACTGTTCATAGTTTTTGCACAAGTTACATGAGGGATTCATCATCATTTTCTTTCCTTTACAAGTTTTGCAGACATAGTGTTGGCAAGTTGAGTTGGTGGGTGCAATAGGATCTTGTAGCAAATGTCCACAAACACAGCAAGAGAGGGACTGTTGGAAGTAGGGCAGAATCCTGATAATCTCTGACAATGCCTTGGGGTCTCCAGGGTCATAATTGAGCACTAAGCGGATCACGGAAATGTAGAGAGCAGTAGCATTCATGGGGTTCATTGCAGACACTTGGACACCAATGGCTCTCAGTTGAAAAGAAATTCTGGATCCAAGTTTCTAAGCAGCCAGGGAACAATGGCAAGTTTACAACTATTAAGAAGAAATCTGTGCATAAACACTGGCCAAAGCAGCAACCAAAAATCCATGCAAGTTTGTGAAGCTAAAGCAATCCTCCCACACAGGGAGCCTTGGTGCCCGTCCTCTGTCCCTTAGACCTGCAGACCAAAGAGAGAGGGAATGAGTATGCAACCAGCTTTCAAGTTCAACCAATATGGCCCCAGATTGGATGATCTGGCCTGGAATGGCACTTGATCTAGCCCTGCAGCTCCCCTGGATGCTTAGGCTTGAACAGCATATCTGGCCACAGAGGCGCCTCTGGATAGAGCTGGAGTGCATGAGTATGAACCTAGTAGGGTCTAGTTGGGGCACTCTTTTCTCCAGCCATGGGTTATTACTGTATTGCAGAGCCTGCACTGAGACAGAAGGATGACAAAGACTACTTTGCAGGCGTCTAGTGCCAACAGCTTAGGTGGCAGTCGGTGTGACCTCTGCTGTTCTTGCCAGGTTGAATTTGGGGTCCATGCTTTGCCTAGTACACAGGGCAGGAGGTCCATGCCCAAAAGGGACACCCGGGAAGAAATGAATGGGCAGAAAACAGGCCCAGCAAGCAGTGGCTATGCCTCTCACACCTAGGTTGTAAACTCAGTATCAACAGCAAAAGTGCAGCCCCCTCACATTCAGGCCATCTTTTCACTACAGCATCAAGGACACCTTCAAGCTCTAATGACTCTGCCACTACCACTGCCTTCCCAGACACAGCTTAGGTGAATTTACCCTGGTAGGCCTTCATACCTACCCAGTGTGCACAATGAGTCCCGCTGCAGGCCCCTCCCTCTGGCCTGTCCACCCTCACCTTTAGTTCATGCACTGCTCTACCTTTTTGGGCCCAGGCTGCTCCGGTTGTGGTGGATGGTCCGGTGCGTCAGGCCCATCTGGTAATGAAGATCATTACAACAAGGGTCAGAGACACTGCCATCCTTGAGACTAGGCTGCAGGTGTTGTGGCTAGCCACTGCATGCATGCACGCAGTGTGCTCTTAACCCCTCCCCCCAGGCTTCCTTTTCCTCAGCTTCTTCTTTCCCCTGCTTTGCCTCTAAAAGCCCTCCCCTGGAGCTACCAGCACACCTGGCGCATGAGCAACCCACTCCTCATCCCCACTCTCTGACCCTGCAGCCTTTCAGCTTTAAGAGTGCATGTTGACAGCCCATCTATAAAACCGTATAAACATATTAGACCACTTATGCCAGCCCTGCTCTGTTCCACTGCCACTCATTCCCAACACAGCCCCCTACCCAAACATGAACACACTGCTAATACCATGCTCTCCACTTATGGCTCCTAGAACAGAGCATGCTGTCTCTGCCCCTCCCCCACAAGCTCTCAAATTCTCTCCTTGGTTGTCTGGGTTTTGATGGATTGTTTATAGGGCACATTGTCCCTATGCTTTGGCTGTCCCTGTAGTGCATTGTGGTGCAGGGCCAGGGGTCCCAGCAGGGCATCCCCATGTCTTGCGCCTGCTGTGGGAGGGAGGATCCTCTGGATAATAGAACAATATGCTCTAATGAAAGAGAAGCAGTCATCAAAAGCCTCCCAACCAAAATAATCCCTGGACAAGATGGAAGTCTTGCAGACTTCTATGAGAAATTAAAAGAAGTGCTAATACCAATACTCCTCAATGGTTCCACATGAAAGAAACAGAAGGTTCATTACCAAACTTTATAAGACTACAAGTACCTAGGTACCCAAGTCACACAAAGATATAAATAAGAAAGAGAACTACGGACAAATGTCCCTCATGAGCACTATGCAAAATGCCTCAATAAAATACTGGCAAATCCAATCCAAGCACACTTCAGGGAAATCAACCATGACAAAGGAGGCTTCATCCTTGCATTGCAGGGATGGTTCCTCATTTGAAAATCTAGCAATATGATCCACCATATAAACAAATAGAAAAAGAAAACCCACATGATCATCTATCTCACTAGATGCTGAAAAAGCCTTTGATAAAATTCAACACACTTCCATGATAAAAGACTTGGAGACATCAGGAATAATCAGTAATCCTACAGCCAACATCAAAGTGAATGGAAAGAAGCTTAAGGTGATTTCTCTAAAATCAGAAACAAGATAAGGCTGCTCTCTCCATACCGCTTCAATATTGTACTTGAAATTCTAGATAAAGCAATAAGACAACAAAAGGAGATGAACGTGGTTCAAATTGGAAAGGAAGAAGTCAAACTGTCACTATTTGCACATGATATGACAGCTTAAATAAGGGACCCAACTGCTACAGCTGATATACACCTTCATCAAACTAGCTGGATACAAGAGAAGCTCAAAAAATATCAGTACCCTACTATATACAGACAACAAAGGGGCTTGGAAAGAAATCAGAGGAACTTTACCCATTACAATAGCCATTGTTGGGAACCTGCAGTTTGCTGACCCCACACCTAATGACGGGTGGGACACTCATGTCGATGTCATTGCTAAGTAAGGCTTTACCTGGCTGCTCAAGTTTAACCTGGCTGTGCAGTGGAGTCAGTTACTAATGTGCAGGCCCACCTTTAAAAGCAAATGGTCCACACCCCTCTCTCTATCACCCCTGCTTTTGGTTGGCTACCAGCTAAACCCCTTTCTCTCCCCCTCTCTCAATAAACTCCATGTGTGCACTGGATCTCATGTTTGTTTTTCATTTGCAATAGCTACAGCAAAAGAAGTACATTGGTATGTTACACTTTAATCATTCAAGTAAAATTTTATCCTTATCAAGAACACTGATGCATTTGATGACTGGTAGATTTTCAGCTTAAACCAGCAGCCAAGGTTCCAATTGTTACAAAACAGATTTCAGAAATGGATATTTCAAGGTTGCTACTATTTATACTCTTAGCATTAATCAATGAAGTTTTAATGAGCTTCTAATCCGATTCCAACAGAGTACTAAACACCATACCATGTCACTATATGATCATAACTGCAACAATAATCTCAAAATTAAAGTGCTTTTCATTGTGTTAAAAATCTGCCCATTTTATGTGTTAATTCTTTTAGCCAAAACATTTTTTACATGACTATGCTGCAAATGTATCTTAATATTTGTTTTCACAAACTCAAAGGATTCTTCATGTTCCACGGAGTTGAACTGGATCCATTTAAACAGGTAAGAATCACTCCAAGTAAATATTACTCAACTTTTTCCTGGCCTCCAGACTTCCTTCCCTTGTCCTGGAACACCCTTTGGAGACCCTCCCACAACTTACACTTCTCCCATTAAGTACAAATACTGAAGGGAAAAAAAAAAACTTAACCTTACCCTCTGCTCTGCTAACATCTTGTCAGGTCTCAGTGAGACTCCAGAGCTCTATACTGTCAGGAATGTGATGAAACAATCAGCTACCAGGATGTGGCAGCTCCCTGGCATTCTCAGTTCCCCCACAGATGATCAATGCCCCTATGTCAGCAGGAAGCAGTCTTGAGAACTCAAAGATCTTATTCCCTAACCTGCAACACTCAACCCCCACCATTTAATAACAATAAGGTAAGAATGTTGAGAAATACCAGTCTGCTGACCCCACCCCCAAGGATGGGTGGGATGCTCATGGCCATGTCATCTCTAAGTCAGGCTCTACTTGGCTGCTCAAGCTATTCCTTGCTGTGCAAGGGACTCAGTTACTCATGGGTAAGCCCCCTATTAAAGTAAAAGCCCAAACCCCCCTCCCTGCTTTTCAATGGTCACCAGCTACCCACCTTTCTCTCCCCTCTCTCAAAAAAGTTCACATGGGCGCTGAGATTTGTGTTTGTGTTTCATTGGCAATATAATAGCTGCCGCAAAAGAACAACAGCCACAAACAACATAATGTATCTTGGATTAATGCTTACCAAACAAGTGAAAGACCTGTATAGCAAGAACATTGTGTGTTTAAAGAAGTAAATTAAAGAAGATACCATAAAATGGAAAGATCTACCATGCTTTTGGATAGGTAGGGTAAATATAGTAAAGATTGCAATCTTGCCAAAAGAAATCTACAAATTCAATGCAAACCCCATCAAAATCCCAACACCACTCTTCACTTACCTTGAAAGGATAATAATCTACATTAAATGGAAAAACAAAACACCCAGAATAGCCAGAACAACCATGTATAATAAATGAACTTTATGATTCATTACGATCCTCGAGTTCATACTCTAATATAGAACTATAGTTTTAAAAATGGCTTTGTATTGGCAAAAATAATAGATAGGTAGACAAAAGGAATCAAATCAAAAATCCTGATATTAACCCACACACATAAAATTACCTGGTTTTAGACATAACAAAACAGCTAAAAGTATACAATGGGAGGAAGAACGCATCTTTAACAAATAGTGCTGGCATAACTGGATGATAGTGTTTATATAAGACTGCAGATCCACTGGGAAGCTTATGTAAGGCACAAGACACCATTAACAAGACCAAACAGCAGCACACAGACTGGGAAAATATCTTCTCCAACCCTACATCTAACAGAGGGATAATCTCCAAAACATAAAGAGAACTCAAGAAGCTAGTCACCAAAACTCCAAATAATCTTATTAAAAACTATGGGGTACAGAACTGAATAGAGAATTCTCAATATAGGAAATAAAAATGGCAGAAAGACACATAAGAAACTGTTCAATATTTTTAGCTATCAGGGAACTGCAAATAGAAACAACTCTGAGATACCACCTTACTACGGCTAGAATGGTTAAAATTATTGATACCAATGACAATTTATGCTGGAAAGGATGTAGAGAAAGGGGAACCCTCCTTGAATGCCAGTGAGAGTGCAAACTTGTATAGTCATTTTGGAGATCTCTATGGTGGTGCCTCAGGAAAATTGAATTCAGTCTAACACAGGATCTGGCAAACCCACTCTTTGGCATATATTCAAATGATGCACATTCATGCAACAAAGAGATCTGTTCAACTATGTTTGTTGTAGCCTTATGTGTAATAGCAAGGACCTGGAAACAACCTAGATGTCCATAAACTGAAGAATGGATTCCAAAGTTGTGGCACATTACACAATGGAATACTACTCTGTGGGAAAAAAATAGAATCTTGTAGTTTACACGCAAATGGATGGAATTTGAAGTAATCATCCTGTATGAGGTAACCCTGTTACAAAATGTGGAACATGGTATGTACTCTCTCATATATGGGATTTAGACATAGATAAAGCATCACCAGCATATCATTCACATTGCCAGATGAATTAGGATACAATGAGGAAGCTAAGGGATTCATACAATGTCCTTCATAGTAGAGAAAGGTACAAGATTTCTGATGATATTGGGAGTGTGGGGCAGTAAGTCATAATGGAGCTAGTAGAAATAGATAGGAAGGAAAGGAAAGGATGTGGGACTAGGATGATTGAGTTAATGGAGGAATAGATGAGAGAAAATAAGAGAGAGAGAGATACCATAAAAGAGGGAGTCCTTATAGATTTGAAGAGAAAAGTGATTCTAGAGAAATGTCCAGAGACCTACAAGGATGACCCGAAATAACAATCTAAACAACAGTGAAAAGCATACCTTAAATGCACTTCCCTGATAATGAGATTTATGACTAAGTTATCTACCATCATAGCAGATGATGGAAAAAGAAGCAGACACTCACAGGTAATCACTCAATCACTCAATCAAACTGCAATTCAGACACTGTGAGTAAGGAGTGATAAAAAAATGGGGACTAGACCAGGCTACAGAAACCCACAGAGACACCTGACCTGAACAAGGTAAATCTAATGGACCATACACTGACAGCTGGGAAACCAGCATTGAACAAAATCACACTGCCTCATCATGGGTCTCAGTTAGAAGTGCTATGCAGTCTAAGGGATCTCTGTGGAAATAGCATGTATCACTGGTGCACAAAAAGACTTTGGGAGCACATACCCCATGGAGGGATACTCCCTTAACATAGAGGCTGGATGGAGGGCCTATTCCCTATTTCAAATGACTTGACAGACTTTGTTGATTTATCTTGTGGCTTGGGAGAGAATGGGATAGAAGGGTAGGAGGAGGGCATAGCTTGGAGGGAGCGATAAGTAGAGGGAGGGGATGAGGAAGAGGGATGTTGAATCAATATGTAAAATAAGAAAAAAATAAATAATTAAAAGAACAAATTAGAAAAGATATAGTTTGACATTTTAAATAATGTATATTACAATGGAAAACTCAAAATTTGATAGGTTATTCTGAGGCTTAATTAATTATTATATGCTTATGTCTTTGGAAAGAGGATATTGGCTAACAAATGCCTTTGAACAACTCAGACTGTATAACAAGAAGAACCCAGGTGACAACTGTTTGAAAAGGAAAAGAGTGATGTGTTGAGGGCTGGACTGAGCAAGCAAGCACTTTTGTCTAGGTCCTCAGTCATGGAGAAGTAACATTGCTCCTTCTGAAACACAGGAAAGTGTTTGGCAAAGCAAATAATAGCCTTGGTGTTCTTGCTTTAGGTGTTTTTCATCAGACTTTGAGCTATTAAGATTACAATTGAGCTCATCCTTTGAAACAAGGAAGTTTCTTGGGAGAGAATGCAATTGTCTGTGGCCAGAGCCTTTTTGGATGTGATGCTTAACATGGCAGTAACACAACTGTTCCCATCTCATGGAGTTGTGGATATTGGGCCCATGACCATTGCGGGCTTAGTCAGTAATGTTATTGGGATTCCCTGTGTTCCCCCTGTGCTTCAGTATTTGAGTAGAATTCTCTTGAGTTTATCCCACTGAATGGCAATTCCTGTTGACTTCCTAAAAGCCCCCACTTGCTTCTATTTCCCCATGGAAGTAGTATACAAGACACTATTCCTCATGAGAAGCGTAATTAGAATGAGACATAGTTTTAGCAAAACCTCCCTTACCATGCTTTCATCTATTCTTTGTTCTGCCTTCCCTACTTTTCTCATCTTGTGGCACTTTTTCCTCAGGACCTATCAGTAAAGTGACCTACTGTTTTCTGTTACTCCTGTACTATGAAATAATTATGGTGCTATCTTTTATGTTGAAGTCTTATATTGCCTTGTTGGCCCAACTTGCATATCCTGTCACTATTTAAATTCCTCAACATACAAGCTGGAGTCAGACATTGAAAGAACTTATAGATGGCAACATATGTGGAATGCAAAATCTGTCTTAGGAGCTAGGTTGTGGTGGCCCACACCTTTAAATACAGCACTCAGGCATCACACGCAAGTGCCTTTATGTGAGTTCAAGGCCAGTGTGGTCTACAGAGATATACCTAGGATAACTAAAGTGATTTATCACACAGAGAATCTCTGTCTCAATAAAACCCCAACAATAACAACAAAAATAACCATCTGTTGTAGGTTCTCTCCTCAATGAGCATTAGCTGGGAATGAATGCTGTTTGTCATTACAGAGATATTTTTTATTTTTTTCTTAACTCTGTGGCCAGTGTCCTTCTGTCCTTTTAATTACCCCTTTTTAAACTAAGTGACCATATGAACACAGTGAGTTTTTTTTTTGTAGCAAGCTTCTTAACACTTTGTGGATACCAATCATTTTTATGGATATATTTAATAAACAGAACTCATTAATTGGTAACACTGTTCATTAAATTAAAATATAATTCCCTTAACAATATCAGGAGATGACCCCCTTTTCTATAGAGAGTTCTAGACAATGGAGTGTCTCTGTTTGGAACAGATATCAGTAATTGGATGGTCAGAAGCAGAACAGTTTAAGCATCCTTTTGAGTTAATTTTGTTAGAGTCTGTTTATTTAAGTTTTGAAAACATAGAATCATGGGTAGCTAGGTAACATTGCTCACGATCTCAGTTTAGCTGTATGAGTTTCCCCAGGCCTTTGACAAAAAGTTGACTATATTTACTTATCCTATTGTTCTTTTCTTTTTCTATCCCTTGCCTTTGTTCTTTCCCAAATATTGTATACATCTCGATCAATGCATGTTTGTTGTAGGTATAGAAGCCATGCTGTGTCAATATGTGTACTATGTTTTTTGTAATGATCTTTAGATTCTATCTTTTTTCTATTTGTTGAATCTTTCCAAACAGTTATCGTTTCATAAGGTGTCAGGAATGTAGTTTGCATTGTATTTGATTCATGTTGCAAGTTTATCATATACAGAATATTCAGAGTAATGCACAGAGTTCTCATTGATTATTTGTTTCTTTTCAATTTATGTACTGCCTTTCATTCTTGTTGTTTTCAATCTGGAAAACACTTTTACTGTTTTTCCTAAAAAGTACTATGGGTTGTGTCAGGTGTCTCAGCAGATATTCTACTTGGGGATGACCTGAATTCAGATACTATAATCCAAATTTCTAGACTCAATACAACCTAAATTCCAGATGCAGGTTATCTGACAACTTCTAATATAGTATGTAATATGAACACATGGGATACCTCTCTCACACATAATCTGAATATACAAAAACTGGGAATGAACTGTTATCATAATCCTTGTTAGTAAAACAATAATGAGAGTAAAACTTGTCACTTAGAGTGCATGTTTCTAATATTATATTGTCTCCTTTTCAATTTCCTATAAAGTTTTAGTTTTATTTTACATACCAAATGCAGTTTCGCTCCCTCTCTATCTTCCTCCCCAACCTCTCTCCCTTCTTTTCCCCCTTTCAATAGTCAGAGATTGTAAGACCCTCATTCAGGATTAACAAATTCTGAAATACAAAGCTAAGGAAGGACCAAGCCACGCAATCCTTTATCAAAACTGAACAAGATATCCCACCATAGGGTGTGAGCTCCATAAACACAGTTCTAGCAACTGTGATGCGCCCTGGTTTCACTGCCAGGGGCCCCATAACAGATCAGATCACCTAAGTGTCAACTATATTCAGAGGGTCGAGTTTGGTGCTATGAACGTCTCCCAGCTGTTAGTCCATACTCAGTGAGTTGCCACTAGTGATAAGGTGTGATTATGTTGGAGTGGAATTCACACGTTAGAAAAAGCACAAAACTGTAGGGTCTAGCATTGAGTTTTCTTATTCTCAAAATTCTGCCCAGTGTGTCAGACAACTCCCTGTTGCCTCTGAGTCATGCTGTAAGGACTCTAACCTCGAGGACTGAAGCAGCCTGCATGCTGACATGCCCTCTGCCATAATGATGAGTAACTGAACCTCTGAAATTTTAAGTGTTACACCTCAATTAAATGTTTTCTCTGTAAGTGCTTACCTGGATCATGGTGTCGCTTAATAGCTACAAAAACCTGACAAAGACAGATGTTGTTTCCAGGGCCTGCAATATATCTGTGATAGGCTGTCCCTATAGTACAATTTATTTCTAATATGTTCTCAGTAGTGTTGTTTTGGTAGCTTGTCTCTCTGTTCATGTGGGTTTATTTGGATTTCTTTATCAGGGTTACATGCTACTTAAACAGTCAAGAAATGGTGCATGTGTACCTCCTATTCTGTTTATTTCTAATGTGACTGGGTGTATGCACCAAAATTATATGACTATATTGTCAAAGAAGTTTACATGTACGATGTTTGTATTTTCTTTCTTTCTCTCATATGTATGTGTTATGTTAGGATGTAGTGACCTATGATGATGTGCACATCCACTTTACTCAGGAAGAGTGGGATTTGCTAAATCCTTCCCAGAAATGGCTCTACATAGACATGATGCTGGACACCTACAGGAACCTCATTGATACAGGTAAGACTGAATTTTCCTTCATGTTTTAAAATAAGGAATGAAATGTTTTTTGTTATTGATACTATTCTGTAATTTTAAATGATAAAAGGAAAAATTGGGCGAAGGAGGCATGATTCTAAGGTTCATTGAAATTATTAATTTAAATTTTGTACAGTTTACAACAATACATCATATAATTTCTGTTATTTCAGGCTATATTTTGGAAGACATTAACATTGAAGATCATTGTCAAAGTTCTAGAAGACATAAAAGGTAACTTTTCATCTTTAAATTTAAGCAAATTTTGCTCTGAAGATATTTTAATGTGTCCTGGAAATTTTATTGAAGAGCCACACATAAAAAATTTTAAAAAATTAGGAAGATTAATAGTGAAAATAGTGCATCTTAAAGTATAGTGATAGTCTTCATTTTCTCACAAACCCATGGACCTCAGTGAAAAGTAGCTCTTCTCTGTTTACAAGGCATTCATGTAGAAAGAGAAGCAAATAATGCCTTAAGGGTTACCTCCCTTTGAGTTATAGCACCCAGAGATCTATCCTGTAGATATGTCAGTCTGTGTAGTTTCATACTGTTCTGATATTTTAAAGAGTATACATGTTTCATAGGAAATATGTATATCTCCAAGACCTTCTAAGAAAAAAGGGTATAGTTAATCAGGCTTACTTACATATTTGTAACTTTGGTATGTATGTTGAAAGGTTCAGTTTATGAGTGTCAAGCAGGTTGTTGTGGTGAAATCTTAATCCAAATAACATATGTCTGTGACAAAAATTAAGTCAAAGTGTGTGAATGCAATGTGGAAACGTTTCATTTGTTGTTCTTACTATAATAAGTATATCAAATGTGCAGTCAGGTTTTTGTGGCCCATGCATTTAATTCCAGCATTCATGATGAATAAGGAGGATCCCTTAAGTTTATGACCAGCCTCATCTACAAAGTGAGTTCCAGGCTAGCCAGAAGACAGATAATTTGTATGAGAACAACTAGAAAATAATATATTTTACTCTAAATGCAAACCATTATTACTTAGATTATGCAAAGAAGCAATGTACCTCTCTAAATCTAAGAACAGCAAGAAGAAATTAAAGATATTTAGTGGTCACCACTTTGAGGATGTTTGCTGAGTGTGAAACAAGTTCAAAATTTATGAGTATTCCAACATTATCTGACAGATATCAAAAAACTCACACTGCTGTAAATCCCGATGATTTGGCTCATGTAGTATGATTTATACTCTGGAAAAAATGATATGTGCAATAAATATGGCAAAGCTCTGAGTTGCTTCAGTTCTTTTCAGTTATGTGGGAATATCATGTAAAAAGATGCCATAAATGTGGGCCATGTAATAAAGGCCTCTGAATCACAGGTATCTTCAATGAAAACAAAACAAAACCTCATGAGGGAAGCATAATGTATGTAAAATTCCAGATCTGAGTCTTGTTTACAATTATGCCTAATTATAAATTTATTTTATACATGTACTAAGTTTCTTTAGTATCATATGTGTTAAAATTTTGCATATGATAATTATCTTTGCAGGAATCAAAGAAGCCGTAAGAGATGGAATCCTGTGAATGTACACAATGAATGTTTGAAAAACTTTGTATGTTACAGGCATCTTCCAAGGCTTGAAAAAAATTCATAGTGGAGAGAATCCATATAGAAGTCTTCAGTATGGTGAAGTCTTTGCATGTCACAGTTTTCTCCAACTCCGTGAAAGAACACACATGGCAGAGAAAACCTATGAAAGTAATCAATGTGGTAAAACATTTACAAGACATACTATGTATAAAAGACATATTAGAACCCTTACAGGAGAGAAAACACAAGACTATAATCAATGTGGTAAAGTCTTTTCACTATGCAATCATGTCAAAAAACATAAACGAACACATACTGGAGGGAGACTCCATGAATGTAATCAATGTAGTAAAGCTTTTGCAACACATTTTGAGCTTAAAAGTCATATAAGAACACATACTGGAGAGAAAGCCTATGAATGTAATCAATGTGGTAAAACATTTGCAAGGAATGGTCATCTTAAAAGTCATATAATAACACATACTGGAGGGAAACTTTATAGATGTAAGCAATGTGGTAAAGCATTTCCAAGTAATGGTCAGCTTAAAAGACATATAAGAATACATACTGGAGAGAAACCCTATGTATGTAATCAATGTGGTAGAGCTTTTTCACATGTCAGTACTCTCCTATCCCATCATCGAACACATACTGGAGAGAAACCCTATGAATGTAATAAATGTAGTAAAGCTTTCGCAAGACATGATGGGCTTAAAATACATATAAGAACACATACTGGAGAGAAACCCTATGAATGCCATCAATGTGGTAAAGCTTTTTCACAACACAGCCATCTGGTAGGTCACAAAAGAACACATTCTGTAGAGAGACCCTAAGAATCTTATCAATATAGTAAAGCTTTTGCAACACTTGATGTGCTTAAAAGTCATATAAGAACACATAGTGGAGAGAATCTTTATGATTGCCATCAATGTGCTAAAGCCATTGCATATCCCAGCACTCTATTCAGTCACAAAAGAATGCATACTTGAAAGACACTGAATGTATTCTATGTGGTAAAGCCTTTCTATGTATCATTAGTCTTTATAATCACAAAAAATCATAGTGCATAGAAACTCTATACATATAAGCATTGTGGTAAAGTTGTGCACATTGCTCATCACAATAATTTTGTGGGTCACCTAAGAAATTTTTTATGGATAGGATCTTACTAGAAATGATGTGGTATGATCTTCAGCCAACATATATTGAGTTATATAGGATTCTGGAGAAAAAAATATCTGACAAGCGTGAACAATCAGTTTGAGCATTACAATGTCTCTGTTCTGTTCTCACATGAAAACACTTGTGCACAAAATTCCTCTAAGTCTATTCCTTCATGCTTGCTTTCTATTACATGAAGCAATTCATGTCGCAGGAAAACTATGAAGTCTTTAAGACCCTCAACACATGGGCTACAGGATTAATTGCTCATAAGAGAAAATATTCACATATGGAAATCTGTTTAGAGATTTGATTTAATTATGTGATGTCAATGTGTTAGTTTGTGACTGTTCATGGTTTTTCACGAGAAGGTTACACACTTCTTAATTCCTGTAGGAGAAACTTGAATAAAGCATGCAAGGGCATCTAATTATTTAACTACACAATTAAATAATTAAATAAATCATAACATCATTCATGAGTCTGGTTTGAAGCCACCTTGGGAAAGTGTATGATGTTATATCAATTCATTGTTTGATCGTTTAGTTATATAAAACAATGGTTATGTCATCCATGATACCTGGAGTTTGGGGCCACCTATTGAGATCTAGTATGCCAGATCATCAAATTACATAATTAAATTATTTAAAATAATGAAAGATCATGTAAATCTTTGTATAATTATTTAAATAAATCATCCTCTATTGCATAAAGAGTCTAGTCAATCTCCATCTTGTGGTGTTAAGTATGCAATATCATCATATTTTTTTGATTAATTTTTAAAGTAATGATGCTGCCATTCTTTATGACTGGAGTCTAGCCATTATTCCCTGCCAGTTAAATGCCACATCACCTATTTATTTATTGGGTGTGTTAGCAATTACTGATTTATTTAATTATTTAAATGATGATGGCATTATTGATTACAGTTAGGTAGGAGTTTCCTCTCATGGAAGGGGTTAGGGATTTAGAAGTTACAGCCATGGACACTGCAGACTCTGCATGCCATAAACATCACCCAGAATGCTAGGGATATTGGAGGATTGAGTCAGGCTCATGTAGACAAGTGGTCAGGTAAGAAGTAATGTTTATTCTTTTAATGTGTCTTTGTAACCACACCTAGGTAAGTGGGAAGCCTACAAAGTCATGGATGTTCCAAGTCCCTTGTTCTTTCCTTCTGAAGATGATGTGGGGGCAGCATTCCACCTGAAGATTGATGGAGGGGTAACATGGGAATGAAGAAGAAGAGTTCTAGTGGCCATGCTCCTCTCTCATCTGTACATCACAAAACTGGATCCCTCATCAGTACACACATCTTCCTGCAATTTTACTTTTTTCTATCCCAAATAAGCATTCTGATAGGAGGGAAGCCAGTGCTGAGCATAGGGACCCATTTAAGTGTGTTGTCCTCACCCTTGTGTCCACCTGTACATTTTCCTACTTGCACTGTGCTCTTGGATACCACAACACTGTTTTCCCTACCAGCCGTGTGTTGTTCTCGGGGTCCATTTCTTGGCTGTCAGCCTTGACTTGAGGGTTTGGTTTTCCCCAGTGTGGAATATTCTCGCAGACCACAGTCCATCCTGGCAGCTGAGATGACTATAAATGGCCATTGTTAAATTGATAGCTTCTGGATATCAGATGTTTTCTGGAAGTGACCTTCAGAATAACTTGGCTGGGCAGGTAGGGGCTCTAATTAGGCCTCAGTACTCACATCCATGAGCTTCATTGTTAAGCTTCCCCTTATGCTACAGATTGGCAAGTGTTTTGTGTAGGCTTCAGTAAAGGTGGTATGAAGACTTGCCTGTAATCTTGAGGTGCTCTGAGGGATGTCAGGGTCCTAAAACAAATTGTTTAAGGGCAGTGAATCAGATGACCTGTAGCATGTAAGTTTCCGCCAGCCCGCCCACCACTGGTCTGGCATCCTGGCCCCCAATAACACGCAGGAGTCTCTATATTTGATACAATCCTGTTGGCCAGTTACCATTATTGTTAATGGGCTAGCTCTGCCTTAATCATTAACCCATTTCTACTTATCTAAGTATTTCCACGTGGTCGTCTTATCGGGGAGCCGCGCGGCGGGGGTCTTCCTTCCTCCCAGGCTACATCTTGACTCCGCCTTTTACTTCCTCTTTCCTCCTCCTAGTCTCCTAGCCCCGCCTATCTAGTTTTCGATTGGCCACAGTGCTTTATTAACCAGTATGAGAAACATATATACAGAATAACATTTCCCATCATCTCCTCTTTTCTGTCTAATGTAAAAGAAGGGGTTTAACCTTAACATAGCAAAATATACCATTCAACAGTTATCAAATAAGCATCACAGTTAACAATATTTAGTCCATTAACATTTTGTAAGACTTAAAGAAAATATCATCTATCCTATCTTTGTCAGTCTAAGGTCCTATGTGTAACTTATCTTTAATCCTAACCAAGGAAAACTATAACCATAACTACCTGTCTTCAACTCCATCAAAGACCACAGAAGGATAATATATAAACTCTAGAAATGACAGAGACAACGCATTGCCTGGTCAGTCACCTGAAGTTCTTCTGTAATGTTCCATCTTCAGCCCATAGGCCATAGTGTGTGTCCAGACTCCTCAGCAAAGCAGGAAACTTTTCTCTGTGTCCTGTAGACTGTCTGGCTGTCTAGCAGCCTCGTCCATGAAGCAGGAATCCTGTAGCAATGTCCATCTTGCATCAGCAGTCACCTTTTTTGTGGGTCCTGCATGTCCAGTTTCTACAACATAAAGTCAAACAGTCCAGAAGAGCAGTACCTTGCCCAAATGGCTAGTCTTGCCATATTAGAAGCAAACTTCATAACGAGTTTCTTCAATGTCCATCTTCCTTTTTGATGCAGGTGGTGTTACCAGGAGCAGTTGTGCCTCCCTGTCAAGAAAATCCCTAAATCATTTTAAATGCCATATTCTGTAGGTCTTTGAAAGGTTTGAAGAATGCCTATTCATCTCAAATACATCTCTGCATATCTAGAAATCCTAATTAACTTAACTCCAAGTTTTGACTCTCATAGGTAACTCTCTATAATCTGTACTAAATTATACATTACATTTCTAAATGAGCTATATAAACACAATACCTAAACAAGAGGAGAAATATACATATCACAAAATTGACCTTAAATTGTATCAATAAAAGAAAATCCATTTCAAAGCAAAGTATTCATATCTATACCATAATTCCCTTTTAACCTTTAAAAAGATTGGTTGTGGTCATTAGCCATTTATAACCAAGTCCATTTAAATGAAAACAAACATTTATAAACAATATTTGGGAATTTCGGCGTTGTTCTTTCCAAACTACTTCCTGCTGGTAAAGGGCGCTGTCATGGGGGTCCAAAGAAGATGCAGAAATCTTGGCTGTAGTCTGCAAGGCTTTGTCTCAATGCTTTGAATGTTGGATCACCTGGGGAGCTGTTTCAGGTGGTCTGGCTTGATCAAACCATGTAAGTCTGGAAAGAATCCATAGCTTTTCAATTTCTGTGGAAACAAAAATAGAAATCCTTTTCCCCAGTATCTTGTCCTTAGGCTCAAATTTTGGAGTCAAAGCATTTTTAAAATATATAAATTGAATTAATCCAGCAGCATTTCTTTTATTAGTAGTTATTTTCTCAGCAATCAAATAATTTAAAGACAACAGAAGCGCGTATAGTATCCAAAATCTCTCTGTGTTTTCCATCTTTACGTGGCTTTTTTATTATTCTATTTATTCTACTTCTATTTTTACGTATTTTGAGACAAGGTTTCTCTGTGTAACTTTTATCTGTCCTGGAATTCATTGCATACCAGGTTTACTTTGAAATCACAGAGATTTGCTTGCTGGCCTCTGTCTGTGGAGTGTTGGGATTAATGGCTTGCGCCACCATAGCCATCCATTTAATTCCTTTTTTCTTTTTTAAACCATTGTATCCTGTTTCTTTTTCTCTCCCAAGCCAGCGTATTTTTAAAAACACAGTGTAAACCTTCATTGCAGCTCTTGTACACACCAATGAATTGTTAGCAGAGCTCTTTAAAAGCAAGGCGGTTTTTGCCGCTTATGCTAATTTTGGAAACCTCTCTTAAAGGAGCCGCGCAAATCTCTGTCTACAACAAAACAAATCCAACCGAGACAATGCTGCTACTAAGAAGTCTTGCTAGTCTCTGTTCCCTTGTTTCTAAAAACTATTTTTTAAACTTTTGTTAAGTTTTAAGTGAAAGTTCGAGAGGTAGCCCTGGAAGAAGCAGGAAGCCTGCCTCACGGCTCCCCGATAAGATGACCACGTGGAAATACTTAGATAAGTAGAAATGGGTTAATGATTAAGACAGAGCTAGCCCATTAACAATAATGGTAACTGGCCAACAGGATTGTATCAAATACAGAGTCTCTGAGTGTTATTTGGGGCACATGTGTTTGCAGGACAATGGCGGCAGGACCAGGAGGCCGGCAGGAACAACATACTGTAACAATGACCCTGTAAGTTCTGTGACCCCCATCACTCGGCAACAACCTGTCCCTCCATACCCCTTGATGTCCAACACTTTCACCAGTCCAATGTTCCATTTCTATACAGCCTTGGTTGTTTGGTATCTATTTTGGAGTATAATGTAAAATGCTTATTTTAGTTTGTCTTTTTTTTTGCTTTTGGTTTTTGTTGTTGTTTTGGAAAGGGCTGAGGAAGTGTACATCGATGCCCTGTGAAAGATGCCATTATATGTAAACTACTGCCATCAAACCGAAGGTATTTGCAGAACATGCCAGCATGTCCTGGAATTGCTCTGTCACAGCTGCAGGCTACCTGGGAGGAGCTCAAAGTGCTGGACCCACAGGACAAAGGCAGTTCTCCTACATTGCCATTGGCACAGGAGAGTACTGGGATGAAGGAACGTCGAGGTTCCCCAGACTGGGCACCATGGACTTAGCTTGCTCTGCCCAGGAAACTCAGTCTCCTATGTACAGAGAGGCCAAGTCAGGCCAGATCAGGGAACAAGTCTACAAGGATACTGTTTCCTGGCCTACATCTGTCCTGATGTGGAGAATTGCCCATCCCATTGCTTGAAGCTTGTGCACAGTACTACTTGATTGATCCCCATCATTTTCCTGAATGTCCCCAGCAACACCCGCACCTAAATTTTGCAAAGCACACACAGTGCCCTGTATCTCTGGTCAATATTCAGGGTTTCAGTGCCATATTGTCATTTTGGACAGATATCTTCCATTCATAACTCCTTAATTTCCATCTTTTCTCCTCATTTTCCAAGTATTCTGTCTGGCTTTCCATTAATTTCTTTTGGACATGGTTTTCTCCTAGACTTAGCATACAGGTACATTTCAGAGACTGAGACACAAAAGAGAAAGTTTCTGATATAGGGAATAAACCCTGGTCAGGGAGGGCAGCAATGTCATGATCGTATGCAACCTGTCATGGAGTTCAAAGCAGGAAATATGAATTGTACATCCATAGTAGAGTTTAGACTGAAGAGTATCCAACAGAAGCCAGGCAGATCTGTAGTTGCCATCCAGACCAGGCATAGCTTTTTTTCCCTACCTCCCCAACAGGCTTCCTCTCTGATGCAGTCCACCGATTGATGTTTAATAAGGACTAGGAAAAACAAATAGGCAAAATTATTCAAGGAGAAATAACTCACAACATAGAGAGATGAACACCAGCAGGTTTCTGGTCCCAAGGATGTCTCTGGATGTTCTCCTTTCACTGTGCTGGAAGCAAGAGAGCTCTCTGAGCCCCCTCCTCAGCCTTAGCTTCCCCAGGTCACATCTGGCCCTATCTCCATCACCCATTTGGTGTAGTCTATGCCATGGTGCAGACAAGGTGACTATGTCACTACAGGCACCCATGCACATGGAAAGTCATGAGTTTTCCTAACCACTTCACCTTATTTAAACCAGGGAGGAATGCCCAAGATCCAAGTTTGAAAGCCTGTTGCACTGCTTTTCTCTGTAAAGGTATCGTCTCATCTGCTACAAAAATTAAAGAAGATCCTGAATTACAAAGACTGCACTATCTGGAGAATCACATCTCTCTCTCTCTCTCTCTCTCTCTCTCTCTCTCTCTCTCTCTCTCTCTCTCTCTCTCTCTCTCTCTATATATATATATATATATATATATATGTGTGTGTGTGTGTGTGTGTGTGTGTGTGTGTGTTTGTGGATTATTCTCCATGTGTTCCCTCAACAGGTAGTTATTGGAGAGCCAATAAGGAATCCCAGAATGATACTAGTGTGTACTGTTGAAGTGGTCTGCTAATATTTTAAAGGGACTGACACTAGGCATTTATAGGAAGCCTTCCAGTGTGCCATGCTTCAGCTTTAGGTAAGGTGGCAACAATGTCTGCTGTGAATTGGTGTGTGTGTGTGTGTGTGTGTGTGTGTGTGTGTGTGTGCGTGTGCAATGCCTGTAGTTGTGGCTTGGTGGCTGAGTATATTTTGTGGAAATTTTACAAAAGTTCGCAGGATCATAAAATTAGTGGCCAGTCTGGCAGTGAATATGTGACACATCTCCCCTCTACAACCTTCTCTTACAACCTTAATAGCCCCAGAAGAGATACCTCCAGGACTTTTGTGGAAAGGTAGAGTTGCAAGAGATTGTTGTCTCCAGGAGGCAGGTAGGTGGTCTTCTTCGAGCCATCTTGGAATATGTCATCAGTGTGGAGGATGGCCTCTGTAATCATTCCTTGTTCGTGCAAGAACAGCAGTTTTTGGGACACAGAAAGACATTTCCCTACAGGATATGAATTATCATCTGAATAGAGATAATTTCACCGTATGCCATAGAAGTAAGTGTAAATAGGAGTCAGGAGTAGAGGGATACACATATACAAAATGAGGTAACTGTGAAACTGAATATATATATGTATAGAGAAAATGGGATATGGGGTGAACCTGTTTTTTTAAGTGATTTTTGTGGCATGGTCTTTTAGCATGTAGGCTGATAGGCCAAATGATTCTCTATATAGACACTTATTCCTATTATATTGATATGAGACCCTGGCTGGAAAGCTTAAAAGCGTCTTGAGATTTTCCTGTGAGGATACATGGAATTGTGTGGGAAGTACCTGAGGCTAATGGGAGGTGGATATGTGCTGTAGACATCATGGTATGACAAATAAGAACTGCTTATTTTGGTTACAGGTGTAAGTTGTCTGTTGTCTGTCTACTTTAATGTTTTCACAGAGATCTGTGTCCCCTGTGTTCGGAGACCTGGCCAGAGGTAGATGGGTGTCTGCATAGGATAAAGTAACTTCTAGGTCTGAGTATAATTTTTGGACTGTGGTGATGGGAGATGTTATCCTGTAAATATGTTTCTCATACTTGTTATTAATAAAGTGCTGTTGGGACAATGAGATAGCAAGATACACTGGGCTAGGAAACAAGGAGGAAAGAGGAAGTAGAGGGGAGGGTCAAGATGTAGCCCTGGAAGAAGCAGGACGCCTGCCGCAACTCCCCGATAAGACGACCAAGTGGAAATATTTAGATAAGTAGAAATGGATTATTAATTAAGGCAGAGCTAGCCCATAAACAATAATGGTAATTGGCCAACAAGATTGTATCAAATATAGAGTCTCCTGCATGTTATTTGGGGCTGGCGCGGCTGTGGGCACAGACTGGCGGGCTGGTGGACTGGCGGAAACGTACATGCTACAGATGGCGCCCAACGTGGCTATAAAAACTTTCACTTAAAACTAGTAAGAGCGTAAGAAATGTTTTGGAGACAAGGGAACAGAGACTAGCGGGACTTCTTAGTAGCAGCATTTTCTCGGTTGGATTTGTTTTGCTGTAGACAGAGAGTTGTGCAGCTCCTTTAAGGGAGGTTTCCAAAATTAGCATAAGCGGAAGAAAACCGCCTTGCTTTTAAAGAGCTCTTCTAACAATTCATTGCTGTGTACAAGAGCTGCAATGAAGGTTTACACTGTGTTTTGAAAGATACGCTGGCTTGGGAGAGAAAAGGAAACAGGATACAATGGTTTAAAAAGCAAAAAGAAAGTAATATGGATGGTTGTGGTGGCGCACGCAATTGATCCAAGCACTCAGGAGATGGAGGCAGGCGGATCTCTGTGATTTCAAAGTAAACCTGGTTATGCAGTGAATTCCAGGACAGATAAAAATTACACAGAGAAACCCTGTCTCAAAATATGTAAAAATAGAAGTAGAATAAATAGAATAATAAAAAAGCCACGTAAAGATGGAAAACACAGAGAAATTTTGGATACTATATGCGCTTCTGTTGTCTTTAAATTATTTGATTGCTGAGAAAATAACTACTGATAAAAGAAATGCTGCTGGATTAATTCAATTTATATATTTTAAAAATGCTTTGACTCAAAAATTTAAGCCTAAGGACAAGTTACTGGGGAAAAGGATTTCTATTTTTGTTTCCACAGAAAATGAAAAGCTATGGATTCTTTCCAGACTTACATGGTTTGATCAAGTAAGACCCCCGGAAGCAACGTCAATGGGACATTGCAACCTTACAGAACACAGCAGCCAAGATTACTGCATCTTCTTTGGAACACCATGACAGCGCCCTCTACCAGCAGGAAGTAGTTTGTAAAGAATGACACCCAAATTCCAAAATATTGCTTATAAATATTTGTTTTAATTTAAATGGGCTTGGTTATAAATAGCTATAACCACAAGCAATCTTTTTAAAGGTAAAAAGGGAATTATGGTATAGATATGAATACTTTGCTTTGGAATGGAATATCCTTTATTGATACAATTTAAGGTCAATTTGTGAGATGTATATTTCTCCTCTTGTTTAGGTATTGTGTTTATATATCTCATTGGAAAATATAATGTATAATTTAGTACAGATTAGAGAGTTACCTATGAGAGTCAAAACTTGGAGTTAAGTTAGTTAGGATTTCTAGATATGCAGAGATGTATTTGAGATGAATAGGCATTCTTCAAACCTTTCAAAGACCTACAGAATATGGCATTTAAAATGGTTTCGGGATTTTCTTGACAATGAGGCACAACTGCTCCTGGTAACACCACCTGCATCAGAAAGGAAGAAGGACATCGAAGAAAAACATTATGGAGTTTGCTTCTAATGGCAAGACTATGCATTTGAGCAAGGTGCTTCTCTTGTCTAGGCTGTTTGACTTTATGTTGTAGAAACTGGACATGCAGGACCCACAAAAAGGTTACTGCTGATTCAAGCTGGACACTGCTACAGGATTCCTGCTTCATGGAAGAGTCTGCCAGATAGCCAGACAGTCTACAAGACACAAAGAAAAATAACTGACAAACTGCCATTACAGGTGGACAGTTTAAAGTTTCCTGCCTTGTTGAGGAGTCTGGAGACACACTATGGCCAATGGGCTGAAGATGGAACATTAAGAAGAACTTCGGGTGACTGACCAGGCAATGAGTTGTCTCTGTCATTTCTAGACTTTATATATTATCCTTCTGTGGTCTTTGATGGAATTGAAGACAGATAGTTATGATTATAGTTTTCCTTAGTTAGGATTAAAGATAAGTTACATATAAGACTTTAGACTCACAAAGATAGGATACATGATATTTTCTTTAAGTCTTACAAAATGTTAATGGACTAAATATTGTTAACTGTGATTCTTATTTGATAACTGTTGAATGGTATATTTTGCTATGTTAAGGTTAAACCCCTTCTTTTACATTAGACAGAAAAGAGGAGATGATGGGAGATGTTATCCTGTAAATATGTTTCTCATACTTGTTATTAATAAATCACTGTTGGGCCAATGAGATAGCAAGATAGGTGGGGCTAGGAGACAAGAAGGAAAGAGGAAGTAGAGGGGAGGAGTCGAGATGTAGCCAAGAGAAGAAGGAAGACCCCTGCTGCGGCTCCCGATAAGACGAACACGTGGAAATACTTAGATAAGTAGATATGGGTTAATAATTAAGGCAGAGCTAGCCCATAAATAATAATGGTAACTGGCCAACAGGATGGTATCAAATACAAAGTCTCAGAATGTTATTTGGGGCTCACTTGGTTGTGGGACCATGGCGGCAGGACCCGCTGCAGCTGGCAGGAGCAACCTGCCCTAACATCGTGGGAAACAGGAGTTTTATTAATGGACCCTACTAGGAGGTACAGCATGTCATGATGTGGAAGAAGACATATTGTGACACTGGTGATACATTGACTAATATTTATGAAAGCAAGTGGAGATCAAAATAGCCAAGAAGCCATACTGGATATTTTTAGAATCTATGTGTTGGTGGAACACACCTTTAGTAAAAGGACTCAGTAGTAAGAACTGGAGGAATTTTTGTAAGGTAAAGGACATGCAGAGGGCATGAAATTTATCTAGTCTTAAAAAATGCCCAGGATTGGTTCTGGATTCATGTCCAACAACCCTCCAAATACCTGGAATTGGATGGGTCTGCTCTGAGCACAGTGGACATGCCTATTCATGAAGGGATACTCTAAGGTCTCACTTACCTGATCTTTGGACTCTGTAGATGGACCTGTGTTTGGGAAGAGACCTCCAAGAGAGCTTGGATTATCCAGAGTTAGAGGCATTGAGATCTGGTCTGAAATTAACTACCAGGACAGAAAGTAGGAGATAAAAGAGAGAGAGAGAGAGAGAGAGAGAGAGAGAGAGAGAGAGAGAGAGAGAGAGAGAGAGAGTCCACATGTACCAAACTGGATAGAAACGATGAGAATACAGCAATACAATAAAACACCTAACAGTGGAAACACAAGATGACACCACCAGAATCTAGGGAAAGTACAACAACTAGACCTGAGCACAAAAAAACCACATGAACAAGAAGAGAATGTGTTAAAAAAATAACTTCTTAAAAAATAATATGAAAACTTCCTTAAAGAAATACAAGAAAACTCAAACAAACTATTGGACGAAATAGAAGAAAAGCCAAGCAAAAAAAATGCAAGAAATGAACAAACTTCTTAAAGTAAGGAAAGCCAAAAAAAAAATAATCGAACAGATGAGGAAAACCATGCAATCACTTCCAAACCTGAAATTTGAAGCAGAAACAATAAAGAAACACAAACTGATGAACTGCTGGAAATAAAAAAAACTGGGTAAACATTCAGTGAATACAGAAGCAAGCCTAAGAAATAGAAAAAAAATTGATTTCTTAAGTCCTTTATTATTACTTGGTGACAAGTGTAGTTTCCCATAAAATTCTTTCTTTTCAGTTTTATTTTTTTACAATAGCTTTCAGGAGTTCAGAGCAAGTTATTTTTTCTTGTTGCATGGAAGATCTGTAAGCATGGTTGTTTCTTAGCATGACTGTCAAATTTTGTTCAATGTGTTTGTTGTAGTGTTTGTGTAGGGGGGACACATGTGTGTGTGTGTGTGTGTGTGTGTGTGTGTGTGTATGTGTATTTGTTTTTCTCTGTGCATTGCAACAATTATTCACTTACCTACTTTCTCCTCATATTCACAACTATACCATGTGGCCAAGTTGTTCCAAAGATAAGATGGAGAGAAGCTTTTATTTATTTCAGTAAATAAAAATGGATTAATCCAGAGGCACAAGAATGGTATTGTCTCAATTCTGGAAACATGAGTATTGGAGCATAGAAATTATGATTAATTACTCATTAATCTAATTGATTGTAATAATGTTTCTTTTATTTTCATGTGTAGAATATTATTCCCATGTAATTGTTAGGTAGAATGATTGAAAATTAGTACGACTTGAAAAGGAGCCTTGCATTGTTGAGAGAAAATCAGTGAAGATATAATGCAAACCCATGAATGGGTGGGGTTTATAAGTATATGGAAATGTTACCAGAATGTGACAGAATGTTATATCACAACTGTTGCCTGGCAATGATGGTGGACTTCTGTATGGGCCCTAGAAGCTGAGAGGAGCTGATAAGTTGTCTTACCATTAGATATTTTAGTCTCCCAAGCTAAGTGTCCAATACAACCTTTAATGCCAGTATATGTGGCCAAAACTGTGTAAGTTGGCCTACAGCTATTAATATTAACCAATTCAAGATACCCAATATCAGGAAATATAGTCTGTGGAAAAACAGATCAAAGACATTTGTTGATGAATGTCATCGTCACTAAGAAGCATATCTGTGGATTAAGAAAAGAAAAAGTCTCACAGTTATTCAACAAAAGGAGTTTTCCATCGTTCACTTCCTTCAAAAAGGGTTTCATCCATTTGTTAGACCAGAATGAGGAATAATTGGACAGAAGTTCATCTCTAATGAGGCCACTGTCCAACATTAATTTCCTGATATCTTATGAAACTCTTAATACAAAATGTTATTTTATCCATTTATTGATTTTATTATTAAATCTATAATCAAATAATCAGTGATCACTAGACTTTGGCACAATCACTTGAGAGCCTAGAAAGAGACACATCATGCCAGCTTATCTCATCCTCTGATTATAAAATTATTAAAATAGGTCAATAGATCATTGATGATCAATACAGTTTTATTCAGCCATTTGTGTTTCAAGTATGCAGGACCATCTAATTGTTTAATTATGTGTTTCAATTATTTAAATAGACTATGACATTATCGATCAAGTGGCAGCGTGGTGTCATGCTGTGACATCATCTCATTATCTGATTATTGAGTTATTTAAATGGTGATATCTATTAAGTCATCCATGGACCTGAAGTTTTGCATCTTCTTGTGGGAGTTAAAATGCAAGACCATCTAAATATTTATTTATGTGTTTATTTATTTTATTACATAAAGAAACCATTACCTATTCAAGAATAGACCTGTGGGTATTCAACTTGGAGGCGAAATGTGGGTGACTTAATCATTATTTAATTATTTAATTTAATCATTGATATCAATGATGTCCTCCTTCATGATTGTAGTCTGACAAATATTCCATGGGAGTCAATTATGTGACATCACCTTATTAATGGTCTAAGCATTTAGTTGTTAAATAGGCCATTACTTCATCAATTTTCACTTCAGTTTGGTGTCAACTTGTGTGGGGTATCTAGGCAGGACCACCATATATTGACTTATTTAGTATTTAAATGCAATGGCATCATCGATTTGGGGCAGAGCCGGGATGTTAGGGATTCGCTATTGCAGATTATACAACAGATGCCCGGGAATATGCAGCAGTGCCCAGATCTACAATGTCACTGGGAGATACAGTCCCTATAATGTCATGCTGTCCAATGAGAAAAAGTGCAACAATTCAACCAAGCTTTGTGTGGCAGTCAGACTTGGTGCTAACTGCTCTTCCTCAAACTTCCCACTTTTGCCTTAGTCTACTATGAGAAGAACAAGTGGCTGCACCAGAAGCCCATCACCATCACAGATGCGTTGCCAGGGATGGAATCGCAGAGTGCAAATAGCTTCTCTCTCTGCTCAGCACGTGAAACAGCTGCCGCCAGTGGAAGGATACCAGCTCCTGAAGTGGCCTTGTCAGGACTACAGAAACTCAGTGGCACACAATATCATTAGCAGAACAGAGTTTATTAGGCACAAACATCTGATTACCTCATTATAAAATTTATCGAATATTTAAAATCGCTGAGAATGGCTTCATTTTTGAGTCAGGTCCAGCATATTCTTTCTGGTATTGATGGTGTGAAACTGTCCAATAATTTTATCCTTTTATTATTTACATCATCCCTTACCGAATCTGTGATTATTGGAGTTTGGAACTACTTTTTGGGGTTCAAAGGTGCAAGAATTTCTCACCATCTGATTATTTATCTATTCAAATTATCATTAATTTGAGGAAAAATGGAGTCTTGCTCAACTTTGTTGGTGTTTATTGCAGGTGTCATCTCATTATTTGTTTACTTATTTTGACATTCAAATCTATGATTAAGTTATTAATGATCACTGAAGTTTGACGCACTCTTGTGGAGTCAAGTATAAGACACCATCAAATTATTTAACTTCTAAAGTATAAAATTTCTCATTACATTGTCAGTGATCACAGGAGTTTGGAGCTAGAGTACTTTGGAGAGAGCTTATGGGGGAACATTATTAGAGAGAACTTTTGAAGAGAAATCTTCAAAAAAGCTTTAGAAATAGAACTTTTGAGAAGGACATTTCTTGAAGAGCAAAAGGCCATGAGAGCACAATACATTGGAGCTTGTTAATTTCCTTCTTTTCCTCAAATGAGAAATTTCCAGCAGTACCCTAGCCAGCCTGTTGTACACCTACACCCATGATGAATACCTACAAAAAATTTTAAAGATAGGTGTCTTAGGTAAATCCATGTCTGTCACACCTGAAATGGGAAACAAATTATCACTCTCACTTGGGAATTTGTGTCATTTATCACTTTTATTTTTAAAAATGTTGACTCATTTATAAATGTGTGGATCTCTATGTAAGTATGTATACTTGAACACAGGTGTGTGCAGAGTTGAGAAGAGGGGATCACATTCCCTGGAGATTGAGATATGTGCTAAACAAATGCTAAAGTGCTATAGCAATCGATATATGTTATTATTCCTCCAGTTATATCTTGATCTTTTTTTCCTAGGCTTTTTGGTTTTGATATCTTTATTTTTCTTTCCACCCACGTAGTTATGCATATTCCTCTGCCTGGTTTTAATATTTAGGCCTTTTGCTAAAGTTTTTCTTATATGTAATGAATGGAGGATTTTTCCAAATCTCTTCTGTTCTCCCTCTCTTGTGTCTCTTTTTTTCTTTTCCTGTATTACTTCTGATCTTAATGGAACCATCAAGAAAAATTATGTTATTTACTAATACTAGTTGGATTGATTCACAGTAGTTTGTTATGGATATAAGCTTGAAGGTTTCCTAGTTTTAAAATATGATGGAAGAATGTGTTTCCTCATAGTGAACATTAGTAAAAGCAGAGAGTTCCAAGCAGGTTATAAATAGAATGATGTTCATAAAAAAAGAATAGGAAGAATTTAATATAGCCATGTTTTTGTACCTTCTTTGCCTTCCTTGGAAGCATACATTCTAAAATACATGGGTCATTCTTTAATTTTATGGCATTTATTTCCAATATGGTCAAATATTCTTGGAGTATTTTCAATTACAAAGAATATAAAAAAATAACATATCCTCATTTATCCAAAGGCAACCTGATGTTGGAAAATACAATGTGATCATATATAGAATAATTGATATAATAGGGACTATAGAAATTCCGTAGAATTGTGAGGCAGCCTGGATTCTCTATTTTTCCCTACAGATTAAGTTCAGCCTCAAAGCCAGCAAGAGTTATTACGGAGCAATTCATGAGTTTTTCTGAGTATGTCTTCACATTGACCTTTGCCCATATCCAAGTATTAAGAAGAATAAAATAGGTCTACAGTGGAAAACACGTCATTTTCCAACAAAATTATCCAAGGTTAACAAATACTATAGTCAGGAATCACATAGGAGATACATCTATGATTGTCACCAAGTATTGTATTCTTGCATTAGAGTACATGATATCATTGGCTGAAAACCATGTTGATTATAGATGTTCAGTAAATTAAGTTGCATAGTTTGATCATAGAGAGACTTCAGAACAGTTCAAAATGTTTGGAGAACAGTTGTTAGCAACATTGGCAATCCCTGGATTATTGTTTGCACCAAAGTTTCTTCTTGAGGAATGCAAAGCATTCTCCATGTGAATAGAAAATTCAGTAGAATCATGAGAGCACTAACTCTTTCAGTAAGCTTTGTCATTGAATATCTGTGAGTTATTCACAGTTATGTGAATAGTGTTATGATCATTGTTTTTCGTGTGTGCATACATGTCAGTTTGTGTGAGTGTATCTGAGTTTGCATGTGTGTGTGTTTGAATGTGAGTGTGTGAGTGTTTTGCACTGGAATCATTATACACTCACCTACTTCTACTACTAATCTTCAAAATGCTCATGCCTCAAGATTCTCTAAAGAAAGGAGGATAAAGAGAACTATTTTTCAAGTGAATGACAAGGGGCTGACTAATTCAGGGTAAAGGCATTGTGTTTTGTTTATTCTGTATATATGATATCTGTATTTGTATACACAAACACATGTGTATGTGTGCATATATAAATATATATTTATCATGAGAAACATATGTGTGTATATATGTGTGTGTTTGTACATACATGAACATATATATGTATATACACTCAAACATATTCACTCACAGATATACACATTCGTATGTGTGGGTATGTTTGTGCCCATTGTGGTGTTTGTCTATGTGAGTGTTACATATCTCATGATTTTGTATTAATATGCTTTCAATTACACGTGTTCTTTAGAGCAACGATAGTACATAGCTGTGGAATAGGAAAAGTTGAAATAGTAAAACTAATTACATCTCATAGTTGTTCATTCTTGTAAAGAAATTTTATGAAGATATTCTATAGAGTATTGACCTTGTGGAGATGATTTAGAATGGAGAACTGTATTACCTTGTGATGTGATGTGAGATCGTAATTGTTCTGTGACATCATTCATGGAATTCCTTCTTTCCACATGATCTAGGTACTGAGATGTAGTGGTATCATTGGGTATTTTACACCACTAAGATAAATGTTCAGAAAAACTTCACAATGAAAACAGGTGAAAGATGATTTTCTCAATCAGGCCTTGGCAATATCCTTGATATTTGGCTTGTATCTAGTACTATTCCCCAAGTCAATGAAACCTCATCTCCTAGAATATATATTCAGTGCAAAAGCTGTTTAAAACATTTATTATTGAATATTCTATTTCCTAAGAAGAAAATCTTTGTGCTAATAAAGTACTCAGATATGTCCACTACTGGGTAAGGATTACATTGTTAGACTTTAGGCAATATTTTAAGCTTTTTCATTGATTAAAGCAGAGCTGAGAAGAGACTCATGTTTTTCTCCCTTTTTTGTATAATGTAGTTGCTGCCCATACTCTGTCATATACTCTAGAAAGTTAGATCAACAGTGCGAGTTCCTGGTAAGGTCTAACACATTGTGTGTCAATTTTCAATATGGCGTTTGGATGATAACCAAGTGTAATTTACAACTGTCCATGTTAAACACACTCCAATTGCATATTGATATGCATTGGGATCTGACTCTGGCTTGGTGCCAATGGTTTTCTTAATTTTCTGGACTATCTGCCATCTAACATTGGGGTCCTCTCTATCTTTCACTATATATTGTTTCTGAGTATTGAGGTGGTGACATACATACTAGTGGAGTGTCTCAGTGATAACAAATGACAATCCCATACATTCCCCAATCCAAATATAATCCAGTGGACTAAACCTAGAGTAACAATCAATGAACATAATAGTCAATGTTAGTGTATTGCCACAAGAAAGTCTGTGGTTTGGCAGGTAAATGAGGGGGTTTCAATCACAAGTCAAAGTGATGGAACTTAGGTTAAAATCCACTTGTACATTTATTTGAAATGCTGCCAGGAAATAATGTCATGTTGTGCACCCATCCTTCTTCATTGATTTTGTTCTTTGTGTTTGAATGTGTGGAGTATGCATTCATTAAGACAGGCAGGAGCTTATTTTGTCTTCGATGTCAAGGATACTTAAGGCCTGAATATCATTTCAGTTTCTGGAGATATGCTTGTCTTGACAACTATTGAACAATGAAGAAAAATAAACAAAACACAGTCTCCTAGTTCCATTGATATCCAGGTTTAGAGGAAAGCAACATTATAGCATCTCAAGATTTTACACATGGTGTTTGTGCAAGTGGGGTGTTTGCATGGCTTCTAATCTTAACTCCTTACTCCTTATCAAAAAAGAGACAAATCCCAATACCACACAGTTCCACTTAGTGTTCCTAGATGTTTGTTTGCTTAAATTATTTGTTTTTCCTTATTTCTTGGGGTACAGCATGTTCAAGGAACTTTTGACTCTGACATGACGGTATATCAAATTCTGATTTTGCTTTATTCTCAATATTACAATATAATAATTTAACTAGCTCTCACATCTCCGTAGACTCCAAATCCTCCTGTTAACCCCTGCTTAGTCTGCCCTTATTAACAAAACATCACTACAATTATAGGTTAAATGATAGTTGGAAAAATCTGAAAATCGATATGCCCAAATGTATTGGTTGAAAACCGTGCAATCCATAATCACATACAAATTTCTACAAGAAAGTCATGATGACTTTGGGAGAGTCTTTGTGACGTAGCAGAATATATACTTGCAAAGTAGTATTCCGTCTTCTTTTTCAGATTAAATCATATTAAAGTAAAATAATCCTCATTCGATTTTAAAAACACTGTGTTCTTTTCAGTGAACATTCATACATTCTTTTCTCATGTATTGCTTTTACCTTTGTAATGCAAATTTATAATAATACACAACCATAATTAAATACTAGCTAGTAGGTTATATGTCCATCTTTTCTACTTTGTTTACTTCTTTATTTCTCTTTCTTACCTGTCTACCCACTGCCCATCCTGTATTCTGTATTATTCCTGACTACTCATTTTCAGTTCTGTATTCATTTGTTTTCACCCAATTTTCTTTTATGGTTCATTCATTCCTTATTTCCTTATTCTTGGATTGTATCTCCTTTTCAATAATTTTCTTTTAAATTTTTAAGTGTTTTTCATTAACATACCTATAGAATGAGCTGTTGGACAAAGGATATATCAGACAATGTTTCTGCAAGCAATTTACATGCACATAATTAATGAAGCTTAGTGGAAGCACATTAGCTTGATAAGAAAATTTGGTATATGTATTTGTCAGTGGATTTTAGCTCCAAGAAGCAGAAAAAAGTTTTTCAGTGGTCAAAATTAGCAAAAGGAGGGGAGAGTGGGAAGAAGGAGGGTGAGCAAATGGTAATTGGTATGTAATATGAATGTTATATGATTGTCTTACAAATAAAACACACACACACACACACACACACACACACACACACACACACACATATATATATATATATATATATATATATATATATATATCCAAAAAATAGCAGAAGCAGAGACTACTCTTCCAAGATGAAAGACTGTTTTAAAACCAGTGAAGTAGTAAGAGCGTGGGGTGTTTGGTGTTTAGATACTTTGTGGTTTATATCAAACATGCATTGTTTAAATCCTGAGGCAGTTTTAATTATTACATTCCATCCTTACTTGTACAAAACCCCTGTAGAATTTTCAGTGTCAAAGTTGAGACCGCCTCTCAAACATACTTTTCCAAAGCAAAGCAGCCTTCATTGAGAGCATGCTTTATTGATCAATAAAGCATGAAATAACAACAAATGAAATAATTGTTAGCATACGTCATAATTTTTCTACCATAGATTTTAGTTTCAGAAATATCATGGAATTCCAAGGTTGCACATAATGTGTGTTTGATACAAGAGGAGAAACAAAGTTTAACAATTACATGAGACATCTCAGAGTGATTTGTTTCTTGAAGAGATAAGACACTGCTTTTATTACAACTCCTCTCCAAGTAAACACAAGTAATAACCCAGGTATTACAGATGAGTATATTCTATTTTATTCAAGATAGACATTTATACTTATTTGCTTATTTGTAAGCAGATAAGGCCCTTGTCTGAGAACCATGTGTAAAATAACTGATCTGGCAGTGGAAATATATAGCTACCACATGGTGTGAACTCAAAGAATGAGGACATAATAGATACAAAGTGACAGCCACAAAGTATCTCCCTGGATTCTACTTGGCACTGATTGAGAAAAGGATGATGCTAGGTAATAAAGATGTGTGAATTTCCCAATGATATCAATAAGAATCTAAGTAATAATGATGTTTCCTCTGTAGAGTCATTTCTTAGGACAGATACACTTATTTTTAGGCTATTAAGATAAAATTATTTGCTCATGTTTCCTGTAATTTGAAATTTGTGCCATTAGTGTTTGGGGGATGTGTATGTCAGTGAATGTATGTGTGTGTTCATGTATATCTGCTTGTCTCTCTGTACATGTCTGGGCATGTGTAATTGGGGAATTATTCAGTTATCTTTTTATTCACATATTTCACAAATCTCTTTAGCCCCACAAAATCTTTGGGAAAAGATATTTTGAAAACTTTCCACTACCTTCCAATTTTGACAAAATATGTTAAGCATCCATTTTTTCTGACTACTGATATTTAGTCACCTATATATTATGTATGTTTCTCGGGGTAAAAGGCTTATCAATATTATGTAATAGTGTCACATATTTTCTTCTTTTAATGTAAGGGATTCTATTCTGCTGTATGTTAATACAGGACAATCACTGAATCACCTGGCTATAAGTAGATACACATCCACGGAGGATACAGAAAGTTCTGTGTCTGAGGGGAAATTGGGGACAATTGAGATACAGGAGTTTTTTGAGTAGGGCCTTTTTGGGGTAGAGGGTGGAGGGATCTTGAAAGGAGAGATATTATGGTGGTTGAGAAACATTTTTTATAATTCATGAAATCCAACCCCCACAGCCAGTCTTCTGCCAGAGCCCTAGACCCCTGCAAGAGATCTTTCTATCCACGAGGATCTTGAGTCCCTTCCTGCTGGATCTTTGACATCCATCCCCAGGCCTCTACTGGAGGAGAGTCTGGGACCATTTCAGGTTGAATCTCCCCCACCTACACACACACACACACACACACACACACACACACACACACACACACACACTTCCATGGGAACTCCTTGGATTGGCCCCGAATCTTGCTCCATTTTGTGTCCTGTCCAAAGCAAGAGCACTCATGTTGCTCTGGTAAACAACCTCCCTCTGTCCACCCTCCACCTCCCCCCAAAGAGCCTGCCCTCTTCAAACCCTGTGCCCTACCTGGCACACTGCCCCACTGCTCTGATTGAGCACTGAAACATAGGGCAGATACAACAATTTTGCCATGTTAGGGGAATGTCCTTGAGGTGCTCTGAGCAAACTAGACCCACCTATCCATGCATAACCACCTTGACTACCCCTCTGCCTGATGTCTGACCCCCACTGCAGGTCCTCTGCCAGAGCTCCTCGCACATGCCAGAGATCTGCCTATCCCCACTGGACAATCATAAGTCCCTGCATACTGGATATTTGACCCCCATCACTGGGCCTCTGCCAGAGGAGTACCACCCTGAATCACAACCTGCCTGATATATGACCCCCAAACCTGGGGCCCTGATTGAGGAGAGACCTCCTAGAGAGCTCGAAGCACCCAGAGTTACAAACATCGAATTTCTTACCCAACTAAGCCCACTGGGGAAGAAGCATAAAGAGAGACCCCACATACACCTATGGGAAGAAGTGATGGGAAGACAGCAATACAAGAAAACACCTAACAATACAAAGCAAGTATGACATGACCACAATCTCGGGATTATACACCAACTACAACTGAGTATCCCAGAGTAGATGAGGCAGAAGAGATTTACTTAAACAATATCTTCATAAAAGAACATGTGAGAAAATACCTTAAGAAATGGAAGAAAAAACAAACAAATATTGGAAGAAATACAGGAAAAGACCATGCAAAATATGCAAGAAATTAACAAATCTCTTTAAAAAAAATAAGGAAAGCCAAGAGAAACCAATCAAACAGGTGAAGGAAACAGTTTAACACAAGAAAATAGATATAGAGACAATAAAGAAAACACAAACTGAAGGAATGCTGAAAATGGAAAACCTGAGCAAACGATTGGGAGCTACAAACCCAAGCATAATCAACAGAATACAAAGATGGAAGACAGAATCTCAGGTGCTTAAAATAAACTAGAGGAAATAAATTCATCAAACAATCTAAATCTTATTTCCAACAATTACTTAACAGTAAACATCCAGGAATTATGGGACACGGTGAAAAAACCAAACGTAAGAATAATAGACAAAGAAGGTAGCAAAGAAGTACAGCTCAAAGGTTCAGAATACATATTCAACAAAATCAATGAAGAAACCTTCCAATTTGAAAAAGGACATGCCAATGAAAGTTCATTAAGCTTACCAAACACCAAATAGACTGGACCCCCCCAAAGTCCCCTTACCACATAATAAAACAATTAAGATACAGGATGAAGAAAGGATATTAAGGGCACCAAAGGAAAAAAGTCAGGCAACATATAAAGCCAGATCTATCAAAATTGTAACTAACTTTTCAATGTAAATACTCAAGGCCAGAAATTTCAAATACTATGAGCACACGGATCACAACCCAGGTTAAAATACCCAGCAAAGTTCTCAGCCACTACAGATGGACATTTTAAGATGTTCAAAGACAAAGACAGATTTTCATAGTATATATCCACAAATCTATTGCTACACGAAGGAAGTTAACTACTCTCACAAAGACATAGGAAATATACAATCCCACTTTTTCAGAACCAAAAAGAAAAAGCAGGAAAAATATGTTCACTAAATCACCACCAGCAACAAATCTAATCCAACTAAAAATTAGCAATCAAAGGCCCTTACTTTCCCTGAACAATAATGGTCTCCCACTAGGCTATAAGAAGGCCAATGCTAAAAGAATGGACAAGATTAGAGAATCCTTCCTTCTGCTGCATACAGAAAGCATATCTAAGCTTCAAAGACAGACCTTACTTCAGGGTAAAGCGTTGTGAAAATATCTTCCAAACAAATGGGCACAAAAAGTTGTAGCTATTCAATTATATAACACATTAGACTTCATACCAAAATCTATCAAAGGAACAAAGAAGGACATTTCATTTTCATCACAGGAAAAGTCCATCAAAATGAAATATCAATTGTGAACATCTATGCTCCAAAAACGAATGCAATGCAATTCATAAAATCAATGCTACTAAAATTCAAATCTCACATAAAACCTCAAACACGTATAGTGGAAGACTTCCACACTCCACTCCCACCACTATACAGAACCACCAGGGGGAAACCTAAAAAGGAAACCAAGAAATAACAGAAGTTACATCCAAATTAGTATTAGCAGACATCTATATTCCATCAAAAGAGAAAAGAATATAACTTCTCCTCAGGTACACATGGAACCCTCTGTAAAATTGACCACATACTAGGGAACATAATAAGCATCAACAAATCCAAAAAACAAAAAAAAAAAAAGAATTCGAGTAGTCCCCTGTGTCTTATTGGACTACTGAACTATGTGCAACTGCATCATTTCTGGGTCAAGGAAGAAATAAAGAAAGAAAAAATTATTTCCTAGAATTCAATTAGAATGAAGACACAACATACCTGGACAGATGGGATACTTAAAAAAAAAAAAAAACTCTCCTTGGAGGGGTAGAAGACAGAGAATAATAAATTTGAGTGCTGAAATCAATAAAGTAGAAACTATGTGAATATATGAGTGGGTTGAGTAATAGAATGTGACAGAATGGTGCATCATAATCATTGCCTGGCATCCCTGGTGGAATTCTGTATTCCTATATCATGGCCTCAAGAATTAATAGTACCTGACATGCTGCATTATCATTGGACAATTTACTCTGCAAAAGTAAGTATTCTGTACATCCTCTAATGAAAGCATATGTGGAATTTTATTTGGCAAAGAACAGCTGTACCACAGTCAGAGATGGTGTCCTGCATTTATCAGAATTACTGAAGTCAAGAGTAGCTAATTACAGGGAGAAGAATCAGGAAAAAAGATCAAAGACTTAACATGTATGTATGGAGGAGTATGATTAATATACTCCTCCTTAAGAAATAAAACCATAGATTAAACAAAATTAAAAAACTTAAAATATTTTTCATGGGGTAAATGCAGAATTGTTAATTTCCTTCAGCAAGGTTTTAATTTTCCTCTTAGACTAGAAGGAGGGAAATGTGGTGGGTGTTTATATCTAATGAGGCAGCTGCCAAGTTCATATATCTGCTTGCCTCAAACAACATGGATACACAAAGTCAATACCAAATTTTAGGATTGTACTTATTGTGGCTTCCATAAAACTTGATGTCCAGATGACACTCTAAGTCCAGTACCATTGTTCATGCCAATATATCACTCCTGCATAATAAGAAGTCTATGGATCTGGCTTATTACCAAGAGTCAATTAGATTTGTGCTAAGATTTTAGACTCTCTGGCAACTAAGAGTGGGGTTCTCTTCAGCTAGCTGTATGATTTTACCCTCAGGGATTAGGTGATGAAATTTGTACTGGATGAGTGCACAATTTTTATGTAAATGAGAATCTCAAGCAAATTTCAATGCCAATACCATTCTAGTGAATCAAGCTTGAAGAAACATTTCTGGTTTTCATTTTCAAAATGTGTGTCTTGCCACATTGATAAATGACTAACTACTAAATACTAACCTGTTTTTCTTTTTTTTCTCTATCTTTTCTTTTTTATTTTACATGCCGATCACAGTTTCCCTTCTCCTAATCCCTCCCTCCATCCCTCCCACTCTTTTACACAACCTCACATGCACCCTGATCACACTCCCCTTCCCATCTATCCACCCATCCCCATTCCATGTGTAGTGCTATGCTTTCCAATTGCGGTCATATAAATCTGTCAAGTCATTTGAAATAATGACTAGGGCTTCTCTCTAGGTTAAGGGAGTATCCCTCCTTGGGGGATGTGTCTGCAAAGTCAGCTCCAGGAATACATCCTGTTTCCACAGTCTGAGATCTCTTAGACTGCTCTGAGTCGAACTAGAATCCAGATGCATAGAGAGAGGACAAGACCAGGTTGCGAAACACATAAAGACAGCTGATCTGAATAAGTAGGAGCTAATGGGTCCCCCCAGACTGATAGCTGGTAATCCAGCATGAGACTGACTCAGACCCACTGAATATGGGTCTCAGGTAGAAGGACTAACCTGTTTTTCTTAATCATACCTTATTTTTAAATATGCTGCATAAGTGCAGTACCTTAAACAAGAGTAGAAACAAATATCAAGTACAAATAAAAACCTTTACATTGTATCAATATAACAAAGCCCATACCAATGTAAAATAAATGAGGTTAATATTCCTTTTTGTGTTATGTCCCGCTATATGATGACAAACATCTAAAGAACCAAAAAATCAGGTAACCAAAAAATACCCTTCTCACCTATTGGGAATATGAATATTTTATTGTCTATACTCTGTCCTGTTGTCTGAAGTAAAAGGCATCTTTGGGAAGCACTCATATTTTTTTTACAGTAATTGTCCAGGAGTCCAGTGGTAACCTATTTGTTTTTGTTGCACGGAAGCTATGTGAGCATCACTGTTTCTTAGCATGATTGTCATTTTTGTGCCTAATGTGTTTGTGTGTGTATTTATTTATCTTTTTTTCTTTGTGCATTGCTACAATTATTCACTCACCTACATTCTCCCCATATTTACACCTATAGCATGGGTTCAAGCTGTTCCAAAAGTAAGAGAATGAATAGAAGCTTATTTTCATTTCAGTAAATAGAAAAGGATAAAGGTCAAGGGCATTAATACTATTTTCCCCATTCTGGAAAAGAAAATTGGAGCATATGGAATATATTTAAAGACTCATCAATGTAGTTGAATGGCAAAATGATGCCTTCATTGCCATGTTTATATCACTATGAGAATGTAGTTGCTTAATAGACTTGAAAATAAGTATAACTCAGAAGAGGGCCTTGCATTTTTGGGAGAAAATCAGTGAGGCAATAATTTTATCACATTAGTGGGTATTCTTATTTTAGAATGTGGTATGTGTTAAAGAATGTCGCAGAATGTTGGATCATAAATGACGCCTGGCAACAATGCTGGAGTTCTATATTCTCGTATCATGGGCAAAGAACCAGAGATCAGCTTATATGTAGTGTTATCACTGTATATCTTAGTGTTCCAAGATAAGTATCTCATAAAACTTTTATTGACATCATTTGTGTAAACTGATTCTTCTAACCAAGTCATAGCCAAATCCCTGGAAGTTGGACTACAGCTATTAATATTACAGAGTTGTAGATTACCTAATATCAGGGAAAAAGTCCATGGAGAAGCAGTTCAAAGACTTTTGTTGATGAATATCATCTTCCCTAAAGAGTAAAACTATGGATTAAGAAGATAAAAAGATTCACAATTATTCAACAAAAGGTGAGTTTTCTATTGTTAACCTTCCTTCAGGTTGGTGGTAATCCATTTGTTACATTAGACTGGGGGATAGTTGGATAACAGTTAATCTCTAATGAGGAAGCTGCCCAACATCAACTATCTGATATCCTTTTAATCTCTGGACCCACAATGACATGTAATTATTTACTAATTTTACAACTGAAATCTGTGATTAAATAATCACTGGTCCATGGTGTTTGCCGCAAGTTTATGGGAGTCAAGTAAAGACAACTTGTGGTTTTTCAGTATGGGAGACTATATCATCCTCTAATTATGTAATTATTTAATTATTAAAGTAGGACATTAGATGATATATGATAAGTGGATTTTTACCCCTTGTTGGATATAATTGTGGCAAGTCATATCATTATTTATTTAAATCAATGATGGTATCATTTTCTTATCTCCCCATGGGTGAATCATGAGATATTATCTCATTACTCATTCATTTTATTGTTCAAGTCCATGATTCAATAATCATCTCTTGAGTTTCGTTTATCTTGTAGAAGTCAAGTGCAAAATATCAAATAATTTAATGTTATATACATGTAGTTATTAAAATCTGTCATCATTTTTCAGTAATCACTGGAGTTTGACCCTCCTTGTGGGGTCAAATGTGCCAGACCATCACATCATCTGATGTTATACTGATTTACCTAAAAAATTGGTCATTAAATTATGAAAGATCACTGGAGTTTGGTTCTACCTTGTTTGATCAAGTATGTCAGATCATGTAATTATGTAACCAAATTATTCAAAACAATGATGACATTATGGACCATTAGTCAGGTTTGCACTTAGACTGTGGGAGTTGATGATGTAGACATCATATCATTACTTGGTTATTTAGGCATTTAAATAGATCAGTACAACAGCCATGAAACTACGAGTTTGGTGCCACCTTGTAGAAATTTATGCACAAGGTTATCTAATTATTTGTTTACTCTGTTTGTTTAAATAAATCATTAATCCAGGAAGAGTTCAGTCTGACTCCATTATGTGGGATTTAAGGATGCAACATCATCTCATTATTCAATTAGTTTAGGATTATATATTAATTATTTAAAATGTTGATAATGCCATCCTTCATGACTGGAGTCTGGCCAGTCTTCCCTGGAAGTGAATTGTGAGTCATTATTTAATGAACTATATATTACTTCTTTGACAATCACTGGAGTTTCGTTCCGTCTTATGGGCATTAAATATACAGGACCATCCAATTATTTACTTATTTGATTATTTAGATGATGATGGGGTCATCACTTATGGGTTTGGCTAGCAGTGTGATAAACATAGCAGATGATTGGAGCCAGGAGCTGCACCCAGAGCTTGAGGGATACTGTGAGATCTAGTCTTTACTGATTACATAATAATAGATTTTAATGATTAAATGATTAAGTAATTTAAAAAACTGGATGGTTTCGCATTATCAGTTACCAAGAGGATGCACCACAACCGAGCCGTGAAGGACAGAGCCATCACCGATTTTAAAAAATTCAATTATTTAATAATCAGATGGTCAGAAGACCTTGTCTAATGAACTCTGTGGGGCACATGTCTTGGCACTCCACCAGGACACTGCAGTTATGAGGAGATTACTATGGTGGCCAGGTCAGCAGTAGCAGGGGCCATGGCAGCAGTGATAGAGGTGCCTTCCCCTGCAGAGCCGAGAGCAGCTCCTCACTCTCTGTGATGTCATCCCCAGCAATGCTGCCTTGGCAACCACTATGATGCTTCCTGTGCCTCCGGTGCTACTGCTTGTCCTTCACATAGTAGAGGTCAGTAAAAGCAGGGATGTGGATGAAGAGCTGCAAGATGCCTCTTGAGATTGCCACACTCCACACTTGTCTTGGTCATATCATGATGCTTCCTGTAATTGAGAATCTGGCCATTTCACGACTTGATATCCCATTTGGGGAATATGCCTTCCCATGAATGAGAGATGGAGAGAGAGAGAGAGAGAGAGAGAGAGAGAGAGAGAGAGAGAGAGAGAGAGAGAGAGACCTTATGTTTCTGGGACATGACTTCCAATTCTAGAAACTCATAGCACCCCACATATCTCCACAAAATATACATACATTGGGTTCATTGTAATCTTACAGTTGATGTCTCAGGAAGCTGTGTAGAGTGGGAGAATGGGAAGACATTAGACAAGGTAGTCACCAGGGGGCCAGGGCAGTGGTCTTCACCTCGCAATCATTTTAGAAGATATAAACAGTGTGAAGGAGGGCCTCTGTAGTTTATATGAGACTGGCTCTCATTTGTGTATTAAAAATCAATTCCCTACAAAATATGGTATATATTCTGGGTCCAGAATCGCCTAGCTGCCCTGGATACCATGGTTGGGACTGTATATTGGAGCCATGGAGGGAGACACAGATAGTGGAGGAGGTAGCTATGAAGGTGGACAGATACAAGGCAAGAGGGATCAATGTGTACTGGCTCAGGTCTTTTGGTGTGGGATGGTGATTTTTTTTTTTACCACAGGTTGATGTGTTGTCCCATTCTGTCTATGGACACATTTTTGTTTGTGTGTGTGCACGTGCATGTGTGTGTGTGTGTGTGTGTGTGTGTGTGTGTGTGTGTGTGTGTGTGTGTGTGTGTGTGGTGCCCCAGAGGTAAAGGATGAAGGCAACTAAAGGCATCCTCTGGGGACACCTGGAATTTTGTGAGAAGTCTCTCTACAGTACAAGGGAGGATATATGCTATAAGCACCCTGTCATGACAACAGAGAATTGTTTATTTACCCTAGGTGTGTAGCTTGCCTTTCCCCAGACCATTTAAAACTCTTGTAACTATGACAGATAATGCATAGTTGGATTTCTACATAAGATCCAAAAAGTCCCATATATGAGTGTGTTATGGATTGGGAGAAAGGAAAAGAAGTTTCATAAGTAGTGTCTGGTGAAAGGTGTAGAGTGAAAGGCTGTGGAGAGGAGGTAGAATTCTAACAGACCTGAAAATATCTAACAGTCAGTGCCTGGTGATTCCTAGGATATGGTTAGTTGGGGGAACTTGAGCCAGCCTTTGGTAGGCAAGGAGGCAGGTTGGATAGAATGTTAATTCTTTTAATGTGTCCTTGTGCCCATATCTAGGGAACTGGGCAGCCTGATTTCTGGGAAAATGTCAAGGTTGTTCCAAGCTCCCTGATGGTTCCTGCTTCAGATTATATGCTGGTGGCATTCCACGTGAATACTGATTGAGGGTACCACAGGAATGTAGATCAAATGTTCAGCTTTGTCATCTGTACATCATGAAAATGATTCCCACATGAGTGCACACATCTGCCTTCAGTTTAGCTTGTGTCCATCCCAGACATGCCTTCTCCCAGGTGGGAAGATAATGCTAAGATTAGGGCCTCAATGAGTTTGGTTGTCTCACCTCAATAGCAACTGTACAGCTTCCTATTTGCATCTACTCTTGTATACCTCAACCCTGCTTCCCTGACAGCCCTGTGTCTGTCTGTTAGTCAATTTCTTGGCTGTAAGGCTTGACTATATTTTGTTTTTCCCCAGTTTGCATTGATCTAGTTGTACAAAGGCCATCCTGGCAGCTGAGGTGATTATGGATGGCCATGGTTAAGTGGATAGATTCTGAATCTCAATGCTTGTGAAGAGTGGCCTTCATAATAACTTGGATGGTCAGCTAGGGCCATCACTCAAGCCCAATAACTACATCCATGAGATTGCTTATTTATTGGCTCCCTTATGCTACAGCCTGGCATGATGTTTCTGTAGGTTCACTAAGGGTGGTATGGAGGCTTGCCAGCCAGCCTAACTCTGTTCTCTCTTGGGGTTTTCTGGGGATGGCAGGGTCCAAAAACAAATTTTTTCAGGGCAGGGAAGTAGATGGCCCTGTGAGTTCTGTGACACCCGTCTGTCCTCCACACCCTGTCTCTCCACACCCCTTGGTATTCAGCCCTTGCAGCAGTCCAAGTGTTCAATTTCTGGATTTCCTTGGTTGTTTGTTGGCTATTTTGGAGTATGGTGCAAAAGGAATTTGTAAGTTTGACTGTTTTTATTTGTTTGTTGTTTTTTGGAAAGGGCTGAGAGAGTGTACAACAATGTCCTGAGTAAGTTGCCATTATGGGTGCACTAATGCCATGAAACAGAAGGTATTTGCAGAACATGCCATGCCATCATATCTTGGTATTCCTTTGTTGTGGCTACAAGCTGCCTAGGGAGGAATTCTTAGTGCTGGACCTAAGGACATAAGCTAGTTTCCTACATTCTCTTTGGCACAGGGAAGAAACTGGAAGAAACAGGGTCCCAGTGCCACAGTCTGGGCACCATGGGCTTAGCTTGCTATGCCCAGGTAAGTCAGTCTACTTGGTCCAGAGTGCCCATATTAGGCAGGATCAGTGGACAAGTCTACAAGGATACTGCATCCTGGCCTACATCTGGCCTGATATGTGTAATTCCCCATCCTACTTCCTGCAGCTTGTGCACAGTACCAACAGCCCCCCCATTTGTTCCTGAACATTCTAGAAGCACCCATACCAAAGTTTTGGAAAGCACAAAATGCCTAGTATCTCTTTCCTACGTTCAGTGTCTCAGGGCCAGATTGTCATTTTCTTCCATTCATAAATCCTTGACTGCCATACTTTCTCTTCATTTTAACAGTCTTCTGTCTGGCTTTCCTTTAGTTTGTCTTAGACAATTTTTTTCCTAGTTCTAGGATACAAGTTTATTTCAGTGACTGAGAACACTTAGAAAAAGGTTTGGATACAGAGAATAACACCTGAACTTTTGAAGTGGTCTTGGAGGCACTATCCTCATGATCATATTCAAACTGGCATAGAGTTCAAGGCAGGGAATCTGAGTTGAAGGACCAAGAGTAGAGTATGGACTGAAGAGAATCCAAAAGATCCCAGGCAGATCTGTAGGTGCCATGCAGACCAGTTCCAGCTTTCTTCTCCCTAACTCCTGTTACTGCAGGTTCCTCCCCGACGGACTCCTGGTCCTGCCGCCATTGTCCCACAGCCATGTGTGCCCCAAATAACACTCAGAGACTCTGTATTTGATACAATCCTGTTGGCCAGTTACCATTATTGTTTATGGGCTAGCTCTGTCTTAATTATTAACCCATTTCTACTTATCTAAGTATTTCCACGTGGTCATCTTATCCCAGAGCCGTGGCAGGCATCCTGCTTCTTCCCTGGCTACATCTTGACTCCACCTTCCTATTTCCTCTTCCTCCTTGTGTCCTAGCCCTGCCTATCTTGTTTCCTATTGGCCACAGGGCTTTATTAACCAGTATGAGAATCATGTATACAGAATAACATCTCCCATCATCTCCTCTTTTCTGTCTAAAGTAAAAGGGGTTTAACCTTAACATAGCAAAATGTGCCATACAACTGTTATCAAATAAGAATCACAGTAAAAAATATTTAGTCCATTAACATTTTGTAAGACTTAAAGAAAATATCATCTATCCTATCTTTGTGAGTCTAAAGTCCTATATGTAACTTATCTTTAATCCTAACTAAAGAAAACTATAACCAAAACTATCTGTCTTCAAGTCCTTCAAAGACCACAGAAGGATTAATATATAAACTCTAGAAATGACAGAGACAAAGCACTGCCTTGTCAGTCACCCGAAGTTCTTCTGTAATGTTCCATCTTCAGCCCATAGGACATAGTGTGTGTTCAGACTCCTCAACAAGGCAGGAAACTTTTCTCTGTGTCCTGTAGACTGTCTGGCTGTCTGGCAGACTCTTCCATGAAGCAAGAATCCTGTAGCAATGTCAATCTTGAATCAGTAGTCACCTTGTTGTGGGTCCTGCATGTCCAGTTTCTACAACATAAAGTCAAACAGTCCAGACAAGAACAGTATCTTGTCCATATGGCTAGTCTTGCCATGATGGAAGCGAACTCCATAATACGTTTCTTCAATGTTCATCTTCCTTTCTGACACAGGTGGTGTTACCAGGAGCAGTTGTGCCTCACTGTCAAGAAAATCCATAAACCCTTTTAAATGCCAGATTCTGTAGGTCTTTGAAAGGTTTGAAGAATGCCTATCCATCCCAAATACATCTCTGCAAATCTAGAAATCCTAATTAACTTAACTATAAGTTCTTATTATCATACGTAATTATCTATAATCTGTGTTAAAGTATACATTACATTCTAAATGAGCTATATAAACACAATACCTAAACAAGAGGAGAAATAGACATATCACAAAATTGACCTTAAATTCTATCAACAAAAGATAATCCCTTCCAAAGCAAAGTATTCATTTCTATACCATAATTCCCTTTTTACCTTTAAAAAGATTGCTTGTGGTTGTAGCCATTTATAACCAAGTCCATTTAAATGAAAACAAACATTTATAAACAATATATGGGAATTTGGACATCGTTCTTTCCAAACTACTTCCTGCTGGTAGGGGGCGCTGTCATGAGGATCCTAAGAAGACGCAGAAATCTTGGCAGTAGTCTGCAAGGCTTTGTCTCAACTGCTTTGAATGTTGGATCACCTCGGGAGCTGTTTCAGGGGGTCTGGCTTGATCAAACCATATTAATCTGGAAGAAATCCACAGCTTTACATTTTCTGTGGAGACAAAATTAGAAATCCTTTTCCCCAGTAACTTGTCCTTAGGCTTAAATTTTGGAGTCAAAGCATTTTTAAAATATATAAATTGAATTAATCCAGAAGCATTTCTTTTATCAGTAGTTATTTTCTCAGCAATCAAATAATTTAAAGACAACAGAAGCGCGTATAATATCCAAAATTTCTTTGTGCTTTCCATTTTTATGTGGCTTTTTTATTATTCTATTTATTCTACTTCTATTTTTACATATTTTGAGACAGCGTTTCTCTGTGTAACTTTTATCTGTCATGGAATTCACTGCATACCAGGTTTACTTTGAAATCACAGAGATCTGCTTGTATCTGTCTCCTGAGTGCTGGGATTAATGGTGTGTGCCACCATAGCCATCCATTTAGTTCCTTTTTTCTTTTTTAAACCATTGCATCCTGTTTCTTTTTCTCTCCAAAGCCAGCTTATTTTTGAAAACACAGTGTAAACCTTCATTGCAGCTCTCGTACACACCAATGAATTGTTAGCAGAGCTCTTTAAAAGCAAGGCGGCTTTTTTACCGCTTATGCTAATTGGAAACCTTCCTTAAAGGAGCCGCGCAAATCTCTGTCTACAACAAAACAAATCCAACCGAGAAAATGTTGCTACCAATAAGTCTTGCTAGTCTCTGTTCCTTTGTTTCTAAAACATTTCTTAAGCTCTTATTAGTTTTAAGTGAAAGTTCTTACAGCCACGTTGGGCGCCATTTGTAGTTTGTTGTTTTCCGCCCAGCCTGCCTCTGCCTCCTTCAGTAAATCCTACCGGCCTGCGCCACCAGAACCGGCCCCACGTTGGGCGCCATCTGTAGCATGTAGTTTTCCAGCCATCCTGCCTGCCGCTGGTCTGGCGTGCTGGCCCCCAATAACACGCAGAAGACTCTATATTTGATACAATCCTGTTGGCCAATTACCATTACTGTTTATGGGCTAGCTCTGTCTTAATTATTAACCCATTTCTACTTATCTAAGTATTGCCACGTGGTTGTCTTATCCGGGAGCCGCGGCGGGCGTCCTCCTTCCTCCCAGGCTACATCTCGACTCCTCCCTGCAACTTCCTCTTTCCTCCTTCTAGTCTCCTAGCCCTGCCTATTTAGTTTTCTATTGGCCACAGGGCTTTATTAACCAGTATGAGAAACATATATACAGAATAACATCTCCCATCAGAGTAACCCGATTTGGGTTAAAAATAGAATTGACTTTAAAATAAAAATAAAAAGATGTGATAATATTGCATACTTAAATCCCCAAGATGGAATTTGACTGGACTTATTATGGAATACAGGACTATTTATTTAAACAATTATACATATAAATAGATTATCTTGCATATTAAACCCAATCATCAATTTAAATAATTTAATTATGAATTTAGATCATCTGGCATAAATGATTCCACAAGGTGGCACCGAACTTCAGATATTCTAGATGGCATAAACATTGTTTTCTAAAACTATATAATCAAACAACCAGTTGATCTCACATCAACCCCTTCCCAAAGTTGTGTCCTAATGACTATTAGTTTCAATAATTAAATAATTATGTAATCAGTGAATGAGATGGTCTGCCATACTACACCCCTACAAGTTATCACTTACTTGGTTCCCAGAAGATTTTGCCAAACTTAAGGGATGATGGTTTAATCACAGATTTTAGCAGTAAGATGTGCACATAATTAAATGTCAGTGTGTGTCCAAGGTTTAAGAAGATATCAGATAGTAGCTGTTGGGGACTTGCTTTATTAGCGATGAACTGCTATCCTATTATTCCTCAGTCTAGTGTAACAAATAAATTAACACCTTCCTGAAGGAAGTCAACAATGGAAAACTTGCCTTTTGTTGAATAATTTTGAGTCTTTTTATCTTCTTAATCCATAGTATTACTTTTTAGGGAAGATGATGTTCATCAACAAAAGTCTTTGGACTATTTCTCCGCAGAGTGTACTCTCTGATATTAGGTAATCTTGAATTGGGTAATATTAATAGATGCAGCTCAACTTCCAGGGATTTGGATGTGACTTGGTCATGAGAACCAATTTCTACAAATGCTGTCATTAAATGTTGTATGAGATACTTATCTTGGGAGACTAAAATATCCAATCTAAGTTGCTCTCTGGTTCTTGGCCCATGATACCACAATATAGAATTCCAGCAGGGTTGCCAGGCAACATTTATGATCCAACATTTTTTACATTCCAGTACACCTCCAATTTGCTAAAAAGCACACACACGAATGGAGTAACCTTATAGCCTCACTTATTTTCTTTCAAAAATGCATGGCTCTTTTCTGAGTTATACTTGTTTTTGCATCTATCAAACAACTTCATGCCTGTAGCGATATGCACATGAAAATAAAAGCATCATTATGCTAGTCAATTTCATTGATGAGTATTTAATCATATATCCTATACTCCTATTTTCTTATTTCAAGGATGAAGACAATACCATTGTTGGCCTCTACCTTAATCCATTTGTATTTATTGAAATGAGCATAAGCTCCTCTTTATTCTCTTTACTTTAGAAAAGTTTGTTAAAATGGAGGAGGTACAAATATGGGGAGAAAGTAGGTGCTTGAATAATCATAATTTGCATAAAGGTACAGAGAGAAAGAAACACAGACACATACTCACACACACTTCAAAATACATAAAAAAGTTTTGATATATTATGACTAAAAGAAAAAGTTTATACTGAAAAGTATATTCAGCACCACACTGGGCTGACTTTATTGCTAATGATTATATTGTATTTGTACCTAATTCAAAAGTAAAGTTTTGTCTAGTTTCTAGGTAAATTATTTTATAAAATTCCCTGGTCTACATTGAAAATTATGACTTTTAAAAGGAATAGATTCACAGAAGTGCTATTATTAACTCAGTGTTCTTATATCAATATTGACAATAAAAATTAATGTCTTCATTATTTCATAGAATTATTTTATCATGTTTCTTGAAATAAAATTTTGCTATGTGTAGGTTAGACTAGAGTCATAATTTTGATATTTATAAAATAAAATATTGTTGTTGAAAAAAAAAACAAATAAAAAATAGAGTAGTTCCCTGTGTCTTATTGGACCACTGAACTACGTGGAACTGCATCATACCAGGGTCAAGGAAGAAATAAGGGAAGAAAACAAATATTTCCTAGAATTCAATTACAATAAAGATGCAACATACGCGAACTGATTAGACAGTATGCAACCAGTGATTCAAAGAATGCTTATTGCACTAATGTGCCCATATGAAGAAAATGGTGGATATTCACATTAGATAATTAACAGAACAACGCAAAGCCTTAGGATATAGAAACAAACTTACCCTGAAGGAGTAGAAGACAGGAAATAATCAATTTGAATGCTGAAATCAATAAAGTAGAAACTATGTGAATATATGAGTGGGTTGGGTACTAGAATGTGACAGAATGGTACATCATAATCATTGCCTGGAAACCCTGGTGGAATTGTGTATTCCCATATCATGGCCTTAAGAAGCAAGAGTACCTACATGCTGTGTTATCTTTGGATAATTAACTCTTCCAAGGTCTGTATTCTGTACAGCCTCTTATGACAGCATATGTGGAATTTGATTTGGCACAGAACATCTGTACCACAGTCATGGATTGTATCCTGCATTTACCAGAATTACTGAAGTCAAGAGTAGCTAATTTCAGCGAGAAGAATCAGGAAAAAAAGATCAAAGGCTTTTCTTGATGAATATCTTACTACTTAGGAAGTAAAGCCATGAATTAAAAAAAATTAAAAGACTTAAATATAATTTCATGGGGTTAGTATTCATGGTTAATTTCCTTCAGCAAGGTTTTACCTTTTCTTTTATACTAGAATGAGGTAAATATGGTGGGTGTTTATATCTATTGGGGCAGCTGACAAATTCATATATCGGCTTGCCTCAACCAACATGGATACACAAAGTTAATATCAAATTTGAAGACTGTACTCATTGTGGGTACCATAAATCTTCTTCTCAAATGACTACTTAAGTCCAGTACCATTGTCCATGCCAATATATCACTGTGCATAATGAGAACTCTTTGGATCTGGCTGTTGGCAAGTGTCAATGAGATTTGATTTGAGATTTTGAGACTCTCTGACAATTAAGTGTGAGATTCTCTTCAGATTTCTGTATGTTTTCACCATCAAGAAAGAATTGTTTTAGGGGAGTGAAGTAGATGATCCTGTTAGTTCACTGACCTCCATCTTTCCACCACACCCTGTCCCTCCACGTTCCTTGGTATTCAGCCGTTGCAGCAATCCAAGTGTTTCTGGACAGCCTTGGTTGTACTTGGGCTATTTTGGAGTACATTGCAAAAGGATTTTGTTTCACTTTTTTGTTTTTATTTGCTGTTGTTGTTTTTCAAATTGCTGAGGGAGTGTACAACAATGTCCCATGGAAGCTGTCATTCTGGCTGCATTACTGTCATCAAACACAAGGTATTTGTAGAGCATGATAGAATGTACTCTTATTTATTTGTCATGGCTGCAGGCTGCCTATGGAGGAACTCTTAGTGCTAAACGCACAGGATCTAAGCTTCTTGCATTTTTCTTGGACCAGGTGAACACATGGAGAAAGCAGTATACAGGTGTCCCAGTCCTGTGTACATGGGCTTGGCCTGCTGTGCACAGGGACTTCAGTCTCCTGGGTGGACATAGTATGTAGGATAAGGGTACATGTCTACAAGGATGCTTCATCTGGGGCTCCATCTGGCCTGATGTGGGGAATGCCCACCCCATTGTCTACAGCTTGTGCACAGTACCACCTGCCCCTATTCTATTTCCTGAACATCCGCAGCAGCACCCACACCTAACTTTTCAGAAGCACACACAGTGCCCAGTATCTCTGGCCTACATTCAGGGTCTCAGGGCCACATAATAATTGTGAACAGATTTCTGCCATTCATAACCCCTACCCTACCATTCTTTCTCATCATCTTCAAAATGATCTGTATGGCTTTCCTTTACTATCTTTTAGACATGGTTTTCTCTTAGATCAAACTGAACCTGGAACCTGAGCATTCAAGTTTAACATGAACCTGTACTGAATCCTCAACCTGAACCTGAACCTGAACCTGAATACTCACTCTGAACCTGAACTTGAACCTTAAACTTGACTCTCATCCTGAACATGAAGCTGCACACTCATTCTGAACCTGAACGTAAACCTGAACTTGAACACTAAACACATCCATTACCCTGATCCTGAACATGATTCCTTGCTCTGTACCTTAAACTGTACCTTCTGTCTGAAGTTGAAACTGAACAAGGAACTGTAACCCTTACCTTGAACAGGAACCTGACCATGAAAACTCAACCTGAACCTGAACCTGAACCTGAATTCTCACCATGAACCTGAACATGAATCTAGAACCTGTACACTCACCCTGAACCTGAACATCAACCTGAACCCGAATCCTGAACCCGAACCATGAATTTAATCAGAACCTTAATCATAACCCTCACCCTGACCCTGACCCTGAACCCCCATCCTCACCCTGAAAATGCACCTGAAAATAAACCTGAACCCTCACCATGAATCTGAACATAAACCCTTGCCCTGTTGCTGAAACTTAACCTGAACCCTTCACCTAAATCCAGGACCTTGAATTTGAACCCTCACACTGAACATGAACCTGAATCTGAGCCTTGAATCTGATTCTCAACACTCACCCTTAACCTGCAAAAGCACCCTCATGTTCTATCTGCATCTGAAACTGAACACACACTAAAAACTGAAACTGAATACTGAATCCTCACCACCACTCTGAACCTTAACTAGAACCTGAACAATCACCCTGAACTTGAACCTGTACCTGAACCTTCATCCTGAGTCTGCAACTGAACCCTCAACATAAACTTAAATACAAACACTCCATTAGAACCTGAACCAAGAGCTCTCACACTCACCTTGAACATGAAACTGAACCCTTAACCTGAACACTACCTTGAACCTGAACCTGAACACTCTCCCTGAACCTAGATGGAAAAGTCACTCTGAACCTAAAATCTGAAACAAACCTGAACCTGATCTCTCACCATAAATCTATACCAGCACTATCACTATGCAGCAAAATTGAACCCTAAAACTGAAACATCACCATGCAACTGAATATGAACACTTATCTTGTAATTGATCCCTCACCCTCAATCTGAACCTGAGCTTGAACCATCAACCTCTATCTTCACCCTGCACCTGAACCTGGAGATGTAAGTGAATCTGAAATTTCACCCTGAACACTAACTTTTATCCTGAACCTGAAAGCTGATCCTCTACCTCAACCTCTACCTGAACCCTCATCCTGAACATGAAGCCAATCCCAGATTCCTTTCCCTTCTTCCCACCAACCCTCTCTCACACCCTCTTACCCACTTTCCCCTGTGACATGCACCCTGGCCACTCTCCCCTCCCAACACCCCACCCCCATTCCACTTGTAGGGCTATGCTATCTAAGTTGGGTCACATAAGTCTGTCAAATAATTGAAGTATGGACTAGGACTTCTCTCCTCTCTCTAGGTTATGGGGGTATCCCTCCATGGGGGATGTGTCTGCAAGGTCCTTTTGTGCACCAGGAATAGATCCTGTTTCTACTGTCAGAGGTACTCCAGACTGCTCAGAGTCAAACTAGAATCCAGATACAGAGAGAGGACAAGATATAAAGTCAGTTGTCCTGAACAAGGAGGAGCTTGGGCCTCCCAGACTGACAGCTGGGAATCCAGCATGAGACTGACTCAGACCCCTGAATATGGGCCTCAGCTAAAAGGACCAACCTGTTTTTCTTAATTGTACATTATTTGTAAATAAGCTGCATAAATGCAATACCATAAACAAGTGTAGAAAACATATATTCAGTACAACAAAAACAACTTTACATTTGTATCAATATACCAAAGCCCTTATCAAAATAACATAATTGAGGTTAATATTCCTTTTTGAGATATATCCCCCCTAAATGATGACAAACATATATAGAACCAAAAGAGTCAGGTAACCAAAAAATACCCTTCCCATCTATTGGGTGTAGCGTGTATATTTTCCTCTAGCCTGTATGAGAAACATTTACAGAATTACATCTCCCATCAATTGGGTATCTGAATATTTTATTTTCTAGACATCTTTTTGTCTGAGGGAAAAGGCGTCTTTGGGATATAATCACATTTTTTCTCAGTAATTCTCCAGGAGTCCGTGTAAGCTATTTGTTTTTCTTGCATGGAAGCTATGTGTGCATCACTATTTCTTAGCACGATTGACATTTTTGTCAATCCAATGTGTTTGTGTGTGTATTTATTTATCTTTGTGCCTTTCTGCATGGCTACACTTATTCACTCACCTAGTCTCTCCCCATATTTGCACCTATAGCATGGGGTCAAGCTGTTCTAAAAATAAGAGAATGAACAGAAGCTTATTTTTATTTCAGTAAATAGAAAAGTATTAAGCTAGAGGCCATTAATGCTATTGTCTCCATTCTGGAAATAAGAAAATTGGAGCATATGAAATATGTTTAAATACTCATCAGTGTATTTGAATGGCATAATGATACCTTCATTGTCATGTGTATATCACTATGAGCATGGGGCTGTTTAATAGACTTTAAAATAAGTATAACCCAAAAGGAGTCTTTTATTTGGAAGAAAATCAGTGAGGCTATAAGGTTATCCCATTAGTGGGTATGCTTATTTTAGCATGTGGGAGGTATACAAGAATGTGACAGAATGTTGGATCATAAATGTCGCCTGTCAACCCTGCTGGAATTCTATATTCTGGTATCATGGTTGAATAACCACAGAGCAGCTTAGATGTAGTAGTATCACTGGCTAATTTAGTGTTCCAAGATAAGCATCTCATAAAATATTTAATAATGGCATTTGTGTAAATTGATTCTCCTAACCAAGTCATAGCCAAACCCCTGGAATTTGGCATATAGCTATTAATATTACCCAATTCCAGATTACCTAATATCAGGTAATATAGTCTGTGGAGAATCGGTTCAAAGGCTGTTGATGAATATCATCTTCCCTTAAGAGTAAAACTATGGATTAAGAAAATAAAAAGATTCACAATTATTCAACAAATGTTGAGTTTTCTATTGTTAGCATTCCTTCAGGAAGGTGTTAATCCATTTGTTACACTAAACTGAGGAATAGTTGGATACAAGTTAATCACTAATGAGGAAGCTGCCCAACATCAGCTATCTAATATTGTCTTAATCCCTGCATCCACAATGACATGTGATCATTTACATATTTTACTACTAAAATCTGTAATTAAATAATCGCTGGTCCATGGTGTTTGGCACAAATTTATGGGAGTCAAGTAAGATCCAAATTGTGGTTGTTCAGTATGGCAGACTATATTATTCACTAATTATGTAATTATTTAATTATTAATATATGACATTAGATAATAGAAGATAAGCAGATTTTTACACCTTGTTGGAGATAATTGTGTCAAATCATTTCATTATTTAATTATTTAAATCAAAGATGGTTTCATCTTGTTATCTCCCCATGGATGAATCATGAGATATTATATCATTACTCATTCATTTTTTTGTTCAAATATGTGATTAAATAAATAATCATCTCTTGAGTTTTGCTAAGTCTTGTAGAAGTCAAGTATAAAATAGCATCAAACAATTTATTTTTTAACCATTTAATTATTAAAATCTGTCATTATTTATTCAGTGATCACAGAAGTTTGGAGCCTCCTTCTGGGAGGCAAATATGCCAACCATCACATCATCTGATGTTACACTGATTTAACTATAAAACTTGTCATTAAATAATTGAAAATCACGGGAGTTTGATTCTACCTTGTTTGATCAAATATGCCGGATCATGTAATTATGTAACTAAATTATACAAAGTGATGATGACATTATAGACCATTAGTCATGTTTGCAGACAGATTGTGGGAGTTGATGATGTGATATCATATCATTTCTTGGTTATTTAGTCATTTAAATAGTTCTTTACATCAGCCATGATACCTCGAGTTTGGTGTTAGCATGTTGAAGTTTATGTGCCAGGTTATCTAATATTTATTTGTTTGATTGTTTAAATAAATCATTATTCCAGTAGTTCAGTCTGACTCCACTCTGTGGGATTTAAGTTTGCAATATCATCTCATTATTAAATTATTTTATCATTGTGTAATAATTACTTAAAAAGTTGATGATGTTTTCCTTCATGATGGGAGTCTGGCCAGTCTTCCCTGGAAGATAAATAAAATGATTAATCAAGTAATTAAAAAAAACTGGATGGTTTTGCATCACCAATTCCTGAGAGGATGCACCAGAATTGTGCCATCACCAATTTTAAAATTCAATAATTTAATAATCAGATGATCAGAAGATCTTGTCTAATGAACTCTGTTGGGTGGATTTCATGACAATACAACAAGTCATTGCAGTCATTATGAGGCTGCTGTGGTGGCCGGGTCCACAGCAGCAGGGGCTGTGGCAGCAGTGATGGAGGTGCCTTTACCTGCAGGGCCAAGAGAGAGCAGCTCCTCCCTCTCTGTGATGTAATCCCCAGCAATGCTGCCTTGGAAACCACTATGATGCTGCCTGTGCCTCTGGTGCTGCTTCTTGTCCTTTTCATAGTAGAGGTCAGTGAATGCAGGGATGAGGATGAAGAGCTACAAGATGCCTCTTAGGATAGCCACACTCCACTCTTGTCTTGGTCATATCATGATGCTTCCTCTAGGTGAGACTCTGGCCATTTCTCGACTTGACCTCCCATTTGGGGAATATGCCCTCCCGAGAGAGAGAGAGAGAGAGAGAGAGAGAGAGAGAGAGAGAGAGAGAGAGAGAGAGAGAGAGAGAGAGACCTTATGTTTCTTGATCATGCCTGGCAATTATAGAAACTCATAGCTTACCACATATCTGCACAAAATATACATACAGAAGGTTCTTTGTAATTTTACAGTTGATGTCTCAGGACGCTGTGTAGAGAGGGAGAACAGGAAGACATTAGAAAAGGTAGTCACCAGGAGGTCTTCACATAGCAGTCATTTCAGAAGATATCAACAGTGTGAAGGAGGGCCTCTGTAGTCTGTTGTTGTTTATATTAGACAGTCTCTCTTTTGTGCATTAAAAATAGAGTCCCTACAAAATATGGTATATATTCTGGGTCCAGAATGGCCTAGCTATCCTAGGACTGTATATAGGAGTCATGGAGGAAGATATAGATAGTAGTGGAGGAGGTGGTTATAAAGGTGGACACATACAAGGCAAGAAGAAATAATGTGTGCTGGCTCAGGTGTTTTGGTGTGGGATGGTGTTTTTTTTTTTTTTTACCACAAGTTGACATGTTGTTCCATTCTGTCTATGGACACTTTTGTGTGTGTCTGTGTGTCTGTTGTGTGTGTGTGTGTGTATGTGTGTATGGTGCCCTAGAGGTAAAGGATGAAGGAAACTAAAGGCATCCTTTGGGAACACCTGGAATTTTTTTAGAAGTCTTTCTACAGTAAAAGGGAGGCTGTGTCTGTGCTACAGGAGTTCTCTTCAGGAAGCGGTCTGTTTTCATTGCATTTCCCTGATATCTAAAAATGTTGAGCATTTGCTTAAGTGTCTTTCAGCCTCTTTGATTTCCTCTATTGAGAATTCTTTCTTCAATTCTGTACCCCTTTTTTAAATAGTGTTATTTGGTGTTTTGTTGACTAGTTTCTTGAGTTCTTTGTATATTTTGGAAATCATCCCTCTGTCAGATGTAGGATTAGTAAATTTTTTTCCCAGTCTGTGGGCTGCCATTTGGCCTTTCAACTGTGTCCTTTGCCTTACACAAGCTTCTAAATTTGAGGAAGTCCCACTTGTTAATTGTTGATTGCAGTGTCTGTGCTACTGGAGTTATGTTCAGGAAGCTGTCTCCTATACCAATTTGTTTGAGGGTACCTCCTACTTTCTCTTATAATTTATGTTGAGGTCTTTAATCCATTTGGACTTCAGTTTTGTGCATGGAAATAGAAATGGGTCTATCTGCAGTCTTCTACACACTATCATCCAATTGTGCCAGCACAATTTGTTGAAGATGCTTCCCCCCCCATTGTATTTTTTTAGTTATTTTGTCAAAAATCAGGTGTTTGTAGCTGTGTGGATAGATATCAGCATTTTCATTTTGATTCCATTTGTCTGCCTGTCTTGTTTTTTGCCAATACCAGGCTGTTTTAAGAACTATAGCTCTATAGTAGAGCTTAAAGTTAGTGATGGTGATAACTCCCGAATTTCCTTTATTGTACCGGGTTGTTTTGGCTATCCTGGGTTTTTGTTTTTCCATACAAAGTTGATTATCATCCTTTCAAGGTCAGTGAAAAATTGTGCTGGGATTTTAATGGGGAATGCATTGAATCTGTAGACTCCATTTGACAAGATTGACATTTTTGCTATATTTATCCTTCCAATTCAATAGCATGGGAGATATTTCCATTTTCTGGTATCTTCTTTAAGTTCTTTCATTAAAGACACAAAGTTCTTATTTTATAGGTCTTTTACATGTTTGGTAAGCATTACCCCGAGATATTTTATATTGTTTATGGTTATTTTAAAGGGTGATTTTTCTATGATTTCTTCCTCAGTTCTTTTGTCATCTGAATAAAGTAGGGCTACTGATTTTATTGAATTTATCTTGTATCCTGCTAGTTTGCTGAAGATGTTTATCAGCTGTAGGAGATCCCTGGTAGAGTTTATTGGGTCGCATATGTAAACTCTCATATCATCTGCAAATAGAGATAGTTTTACTTCTTTCTTTCCAATTTGGATCCCCTTCATCTCCTTTTGTTCTCTTATTGGACTTGACTTATAACTTCAAGTCCAATATAGAAGATATATGGAGAGAGAGGCCAGCCTTGTCTTGTTCCTGATTTTAGAGGAATTGCCTTAAGCTCCTCTCCATTGAGTATGACGTTGGCTGTTGGTTTACTGCATATTGCTTTTATTATGTTTAGCTGTGTTCCTGCTATCCCTGATCTCTCCAAGATCTTTTTCATGAAAGGGTGTTGAATTTTGTCGAAGGCTTTTTCAGCATCTAGGGAGATGATCATATAGTTTTCCTTTTTCAGTTTGTTTATATGGTGGATCACATTGATAGATTTTCATATGTTAAACCATCCTTGCAACCCAGGGATAAAGCCTACTTGGTTATGGAGGATGATTTCTCTGATGTATTCTTGGATTCGGTTTGCCAGTATTTTATTGACTATTTTTGCATCAATGTTCATCAGGGATATTGGTCTGTAATTTTCTTTCTTAGTTGTATCTTTGTGAGGCTTGGGTACCAAGGTGATTGTGGCCTCATAGAAAGAGTTTGGTAATGTGCCTTCTGTCTCTATTGTGTGGAAGAATTTGAGGAGTAATTTCTGGTAGAATTCTGCACTGAAGCCATCTGGCCCTGGGCTTTTTTTTTTTTTTGGTTGGAAGGATTTGATGACTGCTTCTATTTCATTGGGGTTATAGGACTATTTAAGTTTAAGTTGTTTGTTCTTTATTTAATTTTGGTAAGACATAATTTTCCAGAAATTTGTCCATTTTCAAGTTTTGTAGAGTACTGGTATTCAAACTATGTTCTGCATGTTGCCTGGTCTTCCTCTGTGTCCATTGTTATGTCCCCCTTTTTGTTTCTTATTTTGTTAATTTGCATGTTCTCTCTGCTCTTTTGTTAGTTTGGATAAGAATTTGTCTATCTTGTTGATATTCTCGAAAAACCAACTCTTTGTTGCATTGATTTTTTTGTATTTTTTCCTGGTTTCTATTTTATAGATTTTATCCCTCAAATTGATTATTTGCTGGTGTCTACTCCTCCTGGTTGAGTTGCTTCTTTTTGTTCTAAGGCTTTCATTTCCTGACTGTTGGTTCTGTCTAGTGGTGAGAGTGGTGTGTTGAAGTCTCCCACTATAAGTGTTTGAAGTTTTATGTGAGGTATGAATTTTAGGAGCGTTTATTTTATGAATGTGGGGCCTTTGCATTGGGGGCACAGGTGATCAGAATCGATACTTTGTGTTGATGAATTTCTCCTCCGATGAATATAAAATGACCGTCTTCATCTCTTTTGATTAATTTTGGCTTGAATTTAACTTGTTAGATATTAGCCACACCTGCTTGCTTCTTGGGTCAATTTGACTGGAAGTTCTTTTTGCATTCCTTTACCCTGAGGTAATGTCTATCTTTGAAGATTAGATGTGTTTCTTGTAGGCAGCAGAAGGATGGATTCTTTCTTCGCATCCATTCTGTTAGCCTGTGTCTTTTTATAGGTGAGTTAAGACCATTAGTGTTGAGGGATAGTAAGGACCATTGATTATTAATGTTTGTTTGTTTTAGATTTGCTTTCGGCAGTGGTATTGTAAATTTATTTGTCCTTCTTTACCCTTGGTTTCTGGTGAAGTGTGATCTGTTTCCTACTTCTTTGTGAGTGTAGTTAACTTCCTAGTGCTGGAGTTTCCTCCCAAAACTTTCTGTAGGGCTGGATTTGTAGATACATATTGTGAAAATCTGGCTTTGTCATTAAATATTTTGTTTTCTCCATCTATAGTTATTGAAAGTTATTGGTATAGTAGCCTGGGCTGGCATCCTTGGACTCTTAGTACTTGTACAACATCTATCCAGGACCTTCTGGCCTTGAGGTCTTGCATGGAGAAGTCAGTGTAATTTTGATAGGTTTACCTTTATAAGTTACCTGTCCTTTTTCCTTCCCTGCTCTTAATATTCTGTCTTTATTCTGTAAGTTTGGTGTTTTGATTATTATATATCGAGGGGTCTTTTTCCTTTGGTCTAGTCTATTTAGTGTTCAGTATGCGTCTTTTACTTTCATGTGCATGTCCTTCTTCAGATTGGGAATGTTTTCCTCAATGATTTTGTTGAATATTGAATATGTTTTCAGCCCCTTTGAGCTGGGCGTCCTCACCTTCCTCTATGCCTATTATTCTTAGGTTTAGCCTTTTCACTGTGTCCCATATTTCCTGGATGTTTTATGTTAAGGATTTGTTGGATTTATAATTTTCTTTCATCAGTTAATCTATTTCCTCTAGTTTGATTTCTGCACCTGAGATTCTGTCTTCCATCTCTTGAATTTTGCTGGTTATGCTTGCAATAGTTCCCAATCTTTTGCCCAGTTTTGCTATTTCCAGCATTCCTTCGGTTTGTGTTTTCTTTATTGTGTCTATTTCGGTTTTTAAGTCTTGAACAGTTTTCTTCACCTGTTTAATTGTTTTGTTTTGTTTTTTTTTCTTGGCTTTCTGTACATTCTTTAAGAAATTTATTCATTTCTTCCAATTTTTGTTTGTTTTTCTTTCATTTCCTTAAGTGACTTTCTCGCATATTTGAGGGCGTCTATCATTTTTATGATAATAAGTTTTAAGTCGTTCTCTTCTGATTCATCTGCTTTGTTGTACTTTATTCTATTTGGTGTAGATTCCCTAGATTCTGGTGCTGTTATGCTTGTCTTTCTGTTGTTAGGTGTTTTCTTGTATTGCCGTCTTCCCATTGCTTTTTCCAGTAGATACTGGTGGGGTTTCTCTCTCTCTCTCTCTCTCTCTCTCTCTCTCTCTCTCTCTCTCTGGGCTTAGGTTGGTCAGAGTTGCAATGTCTGTATCTCTGAGTGGGCCAAGCTCTCTAGGAGGTCTCTCCACAGGCAGGAGCACAGTGATGGGGTCATAGAAAAGGCTCCAGAGACAGCTGAGGCCATTTTGGCAGAAGACAGCCTCCCAAAATGTCTAGCTGAGACTTGGCACTCTCCATATGAGTGAGGCCTCTTTAGCAGAGGCCCTACACTGAGTGTCAAGGATCCAGCCAGCAGGAACTCAGAGTGTTCCTGCGGAGATAGGCAGATCTCTTGGAGGTGCCTAGAACTCCAGTAGAAGATCAGCAGTGGGGGTCAGAGACCAGGCTGGTGGAAATTGCAGGTGATCCCGTGTAGATAGGCAGGTCTATTCATAATTTTCTTATTTTATATATCGATTCCTAGTCCATCTTCTTGTCTCTCTCTCATCCCCCTGATACTCCCTCCTATCCCATTCCCATGCCAATCTACAGGGAAAGTTATGACTTTCTGGAAGTGTCATCAAATCTGTCAAGTCATTTGAAGTAGAGAATAGGTCCTCCCTCCTGCCTGTAGCCTAAGTCAATATCCTTTCATGGGGAATGTGATCCCAAAGTTCTTTCATGCACTAGGAATACATACTGTTTTTACTGTCAGAGGTTCCTTAGATAGCCCAAGCCATCTAACTGAGCCTTGATTTCAGGGAGTCTAAGTAGGTATAATTCTGGTTCCTAGCTATCATTCTGAGAATCCATGGCCTACTTTTTCAGGTCAGATGTCTCTGTGGGTTATTATACCCTGGTCTTTACCCCTATTCTTAACAGTCCTTTCTCTCTGAAACTGTATTCCAGGATTTAGGCTCTGTGTTTAGATGTGGCTGTCTGCTTATGTCTCCATCAACTACATGATGAGGACTCTATGATATCATATATGTTGGTCATCAATCTCATTATCAGGGAAGAACATTTAAGTTAACATTTCCACTGTTGCTCATATTGTTAGTTGGGGTCATACTTTTAGGTCTTTGGATATTTCTGTACTGTCAGTCTTCTCTTAAAACCTGTAATAGTTCCCTCTACTATGCTATTTTCATTTTTTGCTCTCATCTATTCTTCCATTGACTCAACAATCCTGGTACTGTATGTCCTTATTACAAAGTTTAATTTTTGCTGTTTTGTAAAATACCAGGTGTTCATATGTGTGTTGGTCAATAAAAGGATATTAAATTTGATTCCAATGGTCTACCAGTGTACTTCTGAACCAATGCCAAGGTTTTTTCAAGACTCTAGCTCTGTAGGAGCGCTAGCATTCAGGGATGGTGATGCCTCCTGAAGTTCCTTTATTGACTGGGGTTATTTTGGCTATCCTTTGTCTTTTGTTTTTTTTTTTCATATAAAGTTGAGTATTATCCTTTCAAGTTAGGTGAAGAATTGTACTTAGATTTTTATGGGGATTGTATTGATCTGTAGATTGCTTTTGGTAACATTGCTATTTTTACTGATTATCTTACCTATCCAGGAGCATGGAAGATGTTTCCATTTTCTGAAATCTTCTTTAATTTCTTTCTTTATAGATACAAAACTTTTGCTATATAAGTCTTTCACTTGTTTGGTAAGAGTTATCTCAACCTATGCTATGTTGTTTGTGGCTGTTGTAAATGTGACTTTTCTCTGATTTCTGTCTAATCCCTTTATTTTCTTTATATAATAGTGCTTCTAAATTTTTTTTGAGTTAATCTTGCTTCTTAGTCACTTGCTAAATTTCTTTATCATCTGTAGGAATTCCCTAGTAGAAATGTTCAGCTACTTATGTAAACTCTCATGTCATCTACAAATAGTGACATTTTGTCTTCTTCCCTTCAAATTTGTATCACCTTTCTCTATTTGTTGTCTTATTGCTCTTGAAAGTAAATCACATATAATATTTCAGAGATATAAAAAGAGTGGGCATCCTTCTCTTCTTCTTAATTTTAGAGGGATTGCCTTAATCTTATCTTGATTCAGTTTGACATTGAATGTTGGAGAAAGGAAAGCTTTTTCAACAAAGAACTGAACGGGATGATGGTGTGTAGAAGACTTCAGATAGATCCTTGGAGATTTCCATGCCATACCTTAAAATCCAAATAGATCAAAGACCTCAACATAAATCGAGCCATATGAAACTTCTTAGAAGAGAAAGTAGAATGTACCATGGTACAGGTGACCACTTCCAGAACATAACACCAGTATCAGTGATGGACTGAGATTAACCATTAATAAATGCTACCTCCTGATAATGAGAGGCTTCTGTAAGGCAAAGGACATAGTTGCCATGACCAAAAGGCAGCTCACAGAGTGGGAAAATATATTCACCAACCCCACATGTGGCAGAGGTCTTATCTCCAAAACATACATGGAAATGCAAATAAAAACAACTGTGAGATACTATCTTTGTCCTGACTGAATGGCTAAAATTAGGTAATAATATTACAATTATTTCATTAAGGTGTTCTTTCCTTATTCTTCATTGAATGATGACTCATCCCTTTTACAACTAGATAAGGTGCATTTGAAATGCATCTAATTTATATATTGGGTGCTGATCAGAACTCAAAAATAAAACAACGCTGTTACTTTGATTCTTTGTATTTTTTCCCTAAATTCTACTTTATTGATTTCAGTCCTCAAATCTTTAACTTCTTGACGTCTATGTATCCAGAGTCAGCTTGCTTCATTTTGTTCTAAGGCTTTCAGGTGTGCTGTTAGTTCTCTCATGTGAATATTCTCCATTAATTTCATATAGGCATTTAGTGCAATAAGCTTTCCTCATAGAACTGCTTTCAAGTTTTCCCATAAGTTTGAGTATGTCGTGTTTAATTCTATTTGAATTTAAGGAAATCTTTAATTTCTTTGTTTATTTCTTCATTGACCCAGGGATGTTGCAATTGCACCTTTTTTCAGTTTGTATGAGTTTGTTGTGTTACTGCAGTTTGTGTTGATGTTGAATTCCAACTTTAAACCATGGTGGTTCCATAAGGTACAGGGGACTATTCCACTTTTTGTATACATTGAGCTTTGTTAAGTTGTCTAGTATGTGATCAATATTAGAGAAGGTTCCTTGTGGATCATAGAAGAATGTATATTCTTTTGTGATTGATAGAATGTTCTTTTTTTTTAGTTTTGCAAGACAGGGTCTCTCTGTGTAATAGCCTTGGCTGTTCTTGAACTCACTCTGTAGACCAGGTTGGCCTTGAACTCACAGAGAGCCACCTGCCTATGCTTCCTGACAGCTGGGATTAAAGGCATGCATTACTACTGCCTGGCTGATGGAATGTTCTATAGATGTCTCTTAAACCTAATGGGGACATAACTTCTGTTTGTTCCTTTGTTTCTTTGTTAAGTTTCTGTGTGGTGTTCTTGTCTAATGGTGAAACTGGCTTGTTGAAATCTCCCACTATGACTGTGTGAGGTTTTATGAGACTTTTTGATTTTAGTACTGTTTCTTTTATGAGTGTTGGTGCCTTTGTATTTGGGGATTACATGTTCATAATAGAGATCTTGTATTGATGTTCTGCTCTTGTTAAAATATCATATGTCCTTCTTCATCTCTTTTAATTCAATGTGGTTTGATGTCTTAAGTTGTGATATCTTAAGACAACTACACCTTCTTGCTTCTTAGGTCCATTTTATTGGAATATCTTTTTCTAACACTTTATCCTGAGAGAATATTTTTCTTTGAAGCTTAGACATGTATCTTGAATGCAGCATAAGAATGATTCTGTCTTTTAATCCATTCTGCTTGCCTGTGTCATTTTATATGCAAGTTAGACCATTAATTTTGAGGGAGAGTAAGGGCCATTCATTGTTAATTTTTTTGTTTTAGATTTGTCTTTACCAGAAGTATTATGGGTATATTTGCCCTGCTTTTTCTTTGGAGAAGGGTTGGTAAATAGGGATTATATTTTGCCTATGTATTTGTGAGTGCAGTTAACTTTTTTGGGTTGGAGTTTTCCTTCCACATATTTCTGTAGGGCTGGAGTTGTGTATGTGAATTGTGTAACTCTGGTTTTGTCATTGAATATTTTGTATTCTCCATCTATAGGAATGAGAGTTTTGGTGGGTATAGTAGCTTGGGCTGCCATTTGTGAGTTCTCCTTATTTGTAGAACATCTATCCTTGTCCTGCTGGCCTTAACAGTTTCCATGATGAAGTCAGGTGTAATTTTTACATGTCTTATTTTATATGTTACTGGGGCTTTTTTCTTTGTTACCCTTAATATTCTTTCTTGCTCTTTATGTTAGGAGTTCGGATCATTATGTGGTGAGAGGATTGTTTTTTTGGTCCCATCTAGTTTATGTTTGGAGCACTTTGTACTTTCATAGGTATGTCCTTCCTCAGAGTGGGAAAATTTTCCTCAATGATTTTGTTGAAAATGTTTTCTGCACTTTTTACCTGGTATTGTTTGACTTTCTTTATGCTTCTTTTATTAGGTTTGTCCTTTCATCGTGTCCCATAATTCCAGAATGTTTTATGTGAAGTATTTGTTGGATTTAAAATTATTTATTTGATGAATTTATTTCTTCTAGCATATTTTCAGTGGCTGGAATTCTCTGTTTGATGTTTGTATTATGTTGGTTATGCTTCCATCAGTAGTTCCTGATTGTTTACCCAGTTTTTCTATTTCCAGTATTGCATCAGTTTGTGTTTATTGTTTCTACTTCAGTTTTCAGGTCTGCAACTGTTTGAATTGTTTTCTTCATCTTTTGATTGTGTTTTCTTGGCATTTCTTACCTTCTTTAACAAATTTGTTCATTTCTTGCATTTTTGCTAATCTTGTATATTTTCCAGTATTTTTTTAATTTTTCTTTCATTTCTTTAAGTGAATTTTAATATCTTTTTTGATGGTCTCTATCGTTTTTATGAAGTTATTTTTTTAACTCATTCTATTCTAGTTCATCTGCTTTGGTGTTGCCAGGCGTTGTTGGGGATTGATTTCCTAGATTCTGGTGGTGTCATTCTTGTTTTTCTATTGTTTGGTGTTTTCTTGTATTGCCATCTTCCCTTCACTCCTTCCAGTTGTTGAATGTGAAGTTTCTCTCTCTTTACCCTAGTCCCTTGTCCAGAGCATTTTACTAGACAGCCTTCATGAGAAACTACTTAGGAATCTTCTATTTTCTTTCTCCAAAGTCCTCTTGACCCTCTCATAAATAGGACATTTTGCATCGTATGTAGAAAACCACATACCTGTGTCCTGGCATAGACAAAAGAGATTCAAGCGATCTGGGAAAATGCATACTAGACACCTAGTGAAAATACAAAATTTTCAGTTGTCACAAAAGGATGCTTAGAGCATATATCCTCTTGTGTCCAGCACAGGGTCTCTCCATAAAATTCCAGGTGTCCCTAAATGATTACCGCATGGTGCCTTCATCCTTTCTTTTCAGGGTACTGGACACATGTAAAAGAAGCAGGTGTCCATAGACACCATGGGACACTACATCTATCTGTGTGTAAGAACTCCATCCCACAGCAAAACAACTGAAACTGCACACACAGGCCCCTCTTGACTTGTACCTGTCCAGTTTCATAGATAACTCCTCCAGTATATGTGTCACCCTCTCTGGCGCCACATACACTCCCATCTATGATATCCAGGGAAGCTAGGCATGTCTGTAACCAGATGATATACCATATTCAGTAGGGAAATGCTTTTCAGTACACAATACAGAGCCAGTGTCCTATGAACACAAACAGACTACTGAGGACCACATTCACAGTCTTGATATCTTCTAAGATGACTGTTAGTTGAAGACAACTGTCCCAGCCTCCTGTAGACATCCTTGTCTAATCTCTTCCAATTCTCTACCTTTACAAAGTTTCCTGAGAACATCTGCTGTAAGATTGCAATGCATCCTCTGTGGGTCTATTTGCTAGAGATATGTGGGAAACTCTGAGCACCTAGACATGCCAGGCATTATATAGACACACAAATTCACTCTCTCTCTCTCTCTCTCTCTCTCTCTCTCTCTCTCTCTCTCTCTTTCTTGATCTCTATCTCAGGAGGGCATATCCCCCAAATGGCAGATAGAGAGATCGAGTCCTAATGAGTCCAATGTACCAACTAGTGGAATTGTCATGATATGATGACAAAGCCAAGTGTGGAGTGTGGCAGTCACAGGGTCACCTTGCAGCTCTTCTTCCACATCCAGACTTTCATGGTCTTCAAATATGAGAAGGACAAGAATCAGCACCAGAGGCACTAGCAGCATCATAATGGGTGCCAAGACAGCACTTCTGGGGATGACATCAATGAGAGTGAGGATCTGCTCTTTCTGGGCTCTGCCTGTGGAGGTAGCTCCATCAATGCTGCCAGAGTCTCTGCTGCTGTGGTAGAAGCCACCACAGTAGTCTCATCATGTCTGCAGTGACTTGGTTGTGTGTCATGTTGTCAACCCAACAGAGTTTATTAGACAAGATCGTCTGATCATCTGATTTTTAAATTATTGAAATTTTAAAATCAGTGATGGCTATCTCTGGTGGGAGATGTTATTCTGTAAATATGTTTCTCATACTGGTTAATGAATAAAGCACTGTGGCCAATGAGAAAGTAAGATAGGCGGGGCTAGGGGACAAGGAGGAAAGAGGAAGTAGGAAGGAGGAGTCAACATGTTGAGCATGGAGGAAGCAAGATGTGGCCCGCCACTCTGGCCGGTAAGATGACCACGTGGAAGAACTTAGATAAGTATAAATGGGTTGATAATTAAGAGAGAGTTAACCCATAAACAATAAGAGTAAATGGCCAACAGGATTGTATCAAATACAGAGCCTCTAAGTGTTACTGGGGCACACATGGTAGTGGGACTGGGCGGCCGGCAGGGAGGAACAAAGAGTGGGTTAGGCAGCCAGCAGGAAAACCTGCCTGTAACATATGTCCTTCATGGGTCAGTTCTGGTCCATGCTCTTGGTAACTGATGATGTGAAAGCTCCCAGCTTTTAAAGGTATATAATCATTTAATTATTAAAATCCATTATTATTTAATCAGTAATCATTGGATCTGCCAGTGTCCCTCATGCTCAGGTAGCTGCTTTTTGCACCAATCATATGCTGTGTCCATTGCACTGCTGCCAAACCTGTCATTAATGATCCCATCATCATTGAAGTAACGAAAAAGTCAATAATTGGATGGTCTTGCATACTTAAATTCCATAAGATGGAGCCAAACTCCAGTAATTGTCAAGGAAGTAATACTTAGATAATTAAATATTGCCACACAGTTATATCACAGGAAGGATGGGCTATACTCCACTCATGAAGCAGGACATTACCATTGATTGAAAAAATTAATAAATAATTATAAAATAATTGAAAAATGAGATAGTGTTGCATAATTAAATAACACATGGTGAAATCAGATTAAACTCTTCCTAGAGTAATTATTTATTTAAACATTTAAACAAATAAATAATTAGATGGCCTTCCTTATTAACTCCCAAAAGGTGGCACCAAACTCAAGGTATCATGCTTGATATAACGTTCTATTTCAATTACTATATAATCAAGTAATGAAATAATGTCACATCATCAACATCCACACTCTGACTAAAAATTGACTTATGGTCCATAATGTTATTGTTGGTTTAAATAATTTAATTACATAATTAGATTTTCTGGAATATATTATCTCACAATGATTTTACTCCAAATGTTTTTACAGATTTAGTTGAGTCCTCCTGGAAGCATCACACTACATGCAGACTGAGGGGGTGGAAGGGGAGAGTGATCAGGGGTGCATGGGAGTGGGGAGAGAGGGAGGGACAGAAGGAGGGAGAGCAAGGGAACAGTGATCCATATGTAAACTAAGAAAAAAAGAAAAGATGGGAAACTGGTAAGTGACAGATATAAAATTCACAATTACATTTAATGCTCAAAGTATTTCTTTGATAAAAAGTTAATGTTTAATAAATCTCTGAGCAATATGAATAATAGAGGTAAAAATAAAATTGTCTTTAAAATATAAAAAGTTAATCAAAACATGTGAAGAAATTGCATAATTAACTCAGCAAGGTGGAGCTTAACTGGACTCTTCATGGAATAGAGTATCATTTATTTAAATAATTATACAAATATTTAGATGATGATCTTGCATATTAACCCTTATCAGCAATTTAAATAATTTAATTATGAAATTAGATGATCTGGCATACTTGATCCCACAAGTTGGTACCAAATATCAGGTATTGTGGATGACATAATCATTGTTTTATAAAACTAAATAATCAAACAACCAGAGATATCACATCATCTACTTTTCCAAGGTGGCTCCAAAGCAGACTCATGCACAATTTTTTCATCATTGATTTAGATAATTTAATTGCATGATTAAATAATTAGATGGTCTTGCAAAAATCCACTGATCATCAGTTATCTAAAGTTCTATTTTAATAATTAAATAATTACATAATCAGTGGGTGACGCTGTGTGCTGTACTTGGCACCCACAAGTCTTCTTTTACATGGCTACTACAAGCTCGTGCCAATCTGATTATTTAATCAGATTATACTAGTAAGATATGTAAATGATTAGATGCCATTTTGTATACAGGGTTTAAGAGGATGTCAGATAGGTGAAGTTGGGCAGCTGCCTCATTAAAGATGAACTGCTAACCAATTATCCCTTAGTCTAATCTAAAAAATGGATCAACACCTTCCTGAAAGAAGTTAACAATGAAAAACTCACCCTTTGTTGAATAATTGTGAGTCTTTTTATCTTCTTAATCGACAGGTGTACTTCTTAAGGAAGATGACATTCATCAAGAAAAGTCTTTGAACTCTTTCTCAACAGACTGTAATCCCTGATATTAGGTAATCTTAAATTGGGTAATATTAATAGCTGTAGACCTATTTCCAGGGATTTGATTATGACTTGGTTAGGAGAATCAATTTCCAAAAAAGCTATCCTTAAATTTTAATGAGGTACTTATCTTTGGAGACTAAAATATCTAATCCAACTTGCTCTCTGGTTCTTGGACCGTGATACAAGCGTATAGAATTCCAGCAGTTTTGCCAGGAAACATTTATGATCCAACATTCTGTCACATTCTAGTACACCTCCCACTTGCTAAAAAGCACATCCACTAATGGACTAACGTTATTGCTTCACTGATTTTCCCCCAAAATGCAAGGATCTTCTTTGATTTACTTATTTTAAAGTCTATCAAACAACATGCCTATAGTGATATACATGTGAAAACTGCATTGATGAATATTTAATCATATTTCCTATGCTCCAATATTCTTATTTCCAGGATAAAAATACCATTATTGGCCTCTACTTTTATCCATTTCTTTTTACTGAAATGAATATAAGAGTCTGTTTGTTCTCTTAACTTTAGAATAGCTTGGGCAAATGGTGTAGGTGCAAATGTGGGGAGAAATAGGTCAGCGAATAATTGTAGCAAAGCACAAAGGCACAGCGAGAAATACATACACACACACACACAACCACAAGCCCATCACACCACATTAGACACAAAAATGACAGTTATGCTAAGAAACACCCATGCCCAAATAACTTCCATGCAACAAGAACAAATAGCATTCTCTGGACTCCTGGCAAATAACGGTAAAAAAAAATCAGGAGCATCTCAAAAAGATACCTTTGCCCACAGACAAAAGGAATAAGTCTAGAGAATAAAACATCCATATTCATAAGACGTAGAATGGGTGTTTTTTTTTATTTATTTGATAGTTATGGATGTTTGCCTTTATTTATGGGGAATATAAGGTTAAAAGGATCATTAACTATAAATATTTTGCATTGGTATGGGCTATAGTATACTGATACAAATGTAAAGATTTTTTTTCTGGATGTGTGTTTCTATTCTTGTTGAAGTTATTTTACCTATACATAATGTTTAAAAATGAATGTATAATTAAGATATGCAGGTTTGTAGTTACTCATCTGTAATAATCAAATATGTAGTCATATCAGGCAAGCATTCATGGTTAAACAGGTATATTTAGATGGAGATATGACCTTCAAACAATGCAGAGACCTCCAGAATATGGCGTTCAAGCTGTTTAATAACCTTAGACTTTTCATGACAGTGAGACATGTATACTCCTATCAGCACCAGCATAATTCAGAATAGGATGAGGGGCTTAGAAGAATCTCCATATGGACTTTATTTCATTGTGTCAATACTGCTCATTTTTGCTATATCTCTGGAGGTGTGGGTTGACCTTCAGAATGGCATGGTTGGGTACATAGATTTCAACAGTCATCTCTGGTGCAAAAGTCTATGAGTTTGGTCCTGAGGCTCCTCCTCTATGGTCTATATTTGTATTAGTTTCCTGTAGACTTAGGGTTTCTTAGAGGCATGCCTGTGAGTCACCCTATGCTCTCATTCACAGGAATGGCACATGAGTAGAAGCCAGGAATAAAGGGAGATACAGACAAAGGAGGAAGCAGATCTTTAGGAAGCCAGATAGATATATGCTTAAACAAAGTGAGATTATACAATTTAGTTGATATTATGTGGGATAGTATTTGTGCATGATGTTCATTTCTGTCTATGCACACTTGTTGCTGTTCAATTTGTCTGGGGTGCTCAAGGGAAATTTGAAGTGACCTTGTGGGTTTCTTGTAAGGATACAGGAATTTGGTCAGAAGACTGAGGATAATGGGAGTGTGTACATGCTGTAGGCCTCCTGGTATGATGAGCTGGTATTGCTTTTTTCCCTCAATGTGTTTTATGCCTTACTTTTGTTCACTTGAAACTCTTCAGAGATCTATGCATCCCCTGCAAGATAGACCTGGCTACAGGTAGTTGCACATGCACATTTGATATGGAAATTTCTATATCTGAGGGGAAATTGAGGACTGTTGAGAAATAGGAATTTCTTGAGTGTGGCCTGCTATAGACAGAAGGGGGAGGGATTTTGATATGAGAAATATTGTGGTGGTTGATATATGGTTTGTAACTTATGAAAGCCACTGGAAATCAAAATTGTGGAACATACATACTTTTTTCTTCAACTTCTATGTGATGGCGGAACATACCTTTAGTCCCAGATCTCAAGATTATGAAGGGTACATTTAGTCCCAGATCTCAAGATTAAGAAGCATCTCTGTTAGTTCAAGGTCAAACTGACTCTAAGATAATGATCCAGAAATAGCCCTCACAAATGTGATCTCTGCACCTTTGACCTTATGGCTATAATCCAAGAACTAATGATGTGTTTATAGGTGTGATATGGATAAGTGGAGAAAGGAATATAAGGAGGAGGAGATGGAATCTGAGAGCCTCTTTCTGTTGAGAATATCAGGAAGCAGGGCTGCCATTTCACCTAAGCAGAACTAAGATCTAGTGCCTTGAATATTTTGTTTCTCTAGTATGTAACTTGAAAGTTGAACCCCTATATCTGTCATGGGGAACTATTTTTGTTCCACATATGATACAGCTGGAGATAGCTCAGATTGGTTATATTGTAATACCTATTTAGATGGTTAGGATATGGGCACAGGCCCAGGGCCTTGTATGAAAGGAGGCAATTGAGTTGAAATGTTTAAACTTTCCAGGATCTGTTAACCCCAAATCATGGATATCCAATATCCCAGGACCCACAGTGGCCACTGCTGCAAATAACATGGGGCAGCATCTGACTGAACCCAAAATGGAGGGGCACTATATGGATGAAGGCCAAGTTTTCCTAAAGCCTTACTTCTTTATTCACAGAATATGAGACCCATGGGACAACTGTCCTGAAAAGCTGGATCTATCCCAAGTGCACACATTTCCCTGCCCTTCGCATCTGGGTCCAGTGCAGACTAGCCTGCCATGTAGAAAGTTAGTTCTGGGCTTCATCGTGTGAACCAAACCCCTCTGTTTTATGCCCCATTCCTTTGTGCCCTGTGCTTTGGGACACCACAGTCCTGTAGCCTTAGCAGCCCTCGATCATCTTGGGAGGACCTTTCTTGGCTGGTTGCTTTGAATGGAATGTTTGGTTGGACCCAGAGTCGAGGATTCCAGCATTGACAAGGCCGGCCTGGTAGCTGGGGTAGTCACCTGGGTCTCTGGAGTCAAGGTGATAGCTGTTAGATCTCTGAATGAAGTGGGAGGTCACCTTCTAAATACCCTGGCTTAGCAGTGTGGACAACACTCAGCCCCTGGTCCCCAGGCCCCTGAGTTTAGTACTATTCTCATTCATCATGGTCCAGATTGGCATAAGTTGCCTGTAGACTTCTAAGTGTCTGCTGCAGGCTTGCAGGCCTTCCTGTGCCCTCACAAGTGTCATTCACTGAACTGGCATGTTCCAAAGAAGAGTATCCCAAGGCAGTGCAGTGGAGAACCCATGTTGTCAGTGAGTCACATTTTGCCACTCAACTTTGCATCATCTGCATCTTTTGGAATTCATCCCTTGCTTCATATCTAGGACCCATCTATACCCTGTTTTGGCAAAGTGGTTGGTGGCTATTTTGGAGCATAATACAAGATTGTTCAGGGTTTTGTTGCTTTGGAAAGTACTGAGGGACTCTACACATGATCTTGGTAGTTTGTTTCCTTCTAGCATATCACATCTGGACATGGCTACAGGCATCCCAGGGACAGGCTACCTGTGCTAGCTCCACAGGACATAAGTGCATCTCCTGCAATATGTTTGACCCAGGGGAGCCTGCGAGGATCAGGGTCCTGGTCACCTAGGCTGGGTGTCTTGCATTGCTGGGGCATAGAAAAATCAGTCTCCTGGGTACTTGGTCTGCCTTTTCTGGTGGGATCAAGGGAAATCTCTGCTGGGATTCTACATCCTGGGATATTTCTGGCTTCATATGGAGACTTTTCCAGCCACCATATCGTGTGTTACACAAGGCCACCTGGGGAAATACCATGGTTTTGCTGAAGCTTTCTCAGCAGCACCCACAGCTCAGCTCAATTCTGGAAAACACATACCCTGCACAGCATCTCTCACCTATTCTCAGGGTCTCAGCACCAGGCAGATATTGTGGTTAAATATCTGCCACACTATTACACTATTAACTCCTTTATTGCCATCTTTCATACTTTTCATCTGCCGGCCTCCTATCTTTCCTTTTTTTTGTTTTTTTTTAGGCATTTCTTGAGCTGTGCTGCAGAGGTAATTCAGCAACTGAGACCTGTTAAAAAAGTTTCTGGTCCTGAGCTACATTCCCAGAACCCTACAAGGTTTCTGGTAGGCACAAACTTTATAATCATGCACAGGCTGGTTTTGTATTCCTTATGGGTAAGGGTCATAAACTGGAAATCTCAACCCCCCCCCAAACTCCTTTTCTCTGGTTCAGTCTACTGATGAGAGGTAAACAGTGAAAACTTCACCATGTAGAAGATACTTTCAGATATTTAGTCTTAGGGGATAGAGTATCCAACACAAAAACACCTTGGTCAGGTTACAGTGTGCAGCCAATGATATAAGGTAAGTTGTTTTCTGTTTCCAATAGCTGCGGGGGCAAATGCGGGCAGGGGAGGGTGGGACCCAGGGCGGGCAGGGCCTGATTGAGTCGGCGAGGCTTGAGGAAGTAGGCGGGGCTAGGGATTAGTTGTGGTGCAAGACTGATGGGCATGCTCAATGTTGCCAAGGGCCTGGTCAGGGCTTCAGTGTCCCTCACCCCAAGTCATGCCTGGCCCAGTGACCCCACGCTCACCTTGCACCTGACCACACCCGTCTTCTGGCCTAATTAAAAAAAAAATATAATGTTCCTTAAAAAATATATATAAGCCTAATTAATATATATATATATGCAAAAATAATATATATTCCTAATATTTACACCATGCTACAGGTTCTCAAAAAACATATGTTAATAACCGAGATACAGTTAGCTTGAAGTAACTATGTATGGCATACTTCATATAATCCACATTATGCTCTTTGATGGACAGTTCTAAAATATAAAAAAATGAAATTGAGAAAAATAGTAAAATTTGAACAAAGACAAAGAAAAAGGGCACAAAAAAGAGATATATAGAAATAATATTAGAAATGGAAAATGTGTAGTAGGTACAAAAGTAAAGGATAGGATGTTTCAGAATGTACATTACATATGTACATAATGGTTGAAAGAATATTTACTGGTATAAGAAACTGGAAAATAATAATTAAATCAGTATAAATTAATGTGTCATCATATTTATGCATTAAGTGATGGAGATGGAAGAGCAATGGGGAAATAATAATCATATTTTTACCTCCAAATACAGATATTTTATATTACAGAATAAGATGGCTGCAAGATTTTGATAAATTATGACACTGATAATTTTTCATGTGTTTTTTAACCAGCTTGGAAGAGGTGTCCCAAAATTGTGATTGACCCAATTATATCAAGATAATTTATTTTAAGGGGGACCACAACAGAAATGGAAACTAGAAATTTCACTAGTTTGAGGAAATTAAATAAATAAATAAAATTTACCAAAAAAATAAATGTTGCTAGAAATTTCCCTCATTTGAAAAAAATAAATTTTTGCAGAAAGATGTTGATAGAAATTTGTCTTGTTTAAAAATAAATAAATAAATTTTTGCAAAAAGATAAGATGTTGTTAGTAATATCCCTCATTTGAAAAAATAAATAGAGATAAATAAATACACATTTACCAAAAATTTCCCTTGTTTGAAATAAATAAATGAATAAATAAATATTTGAAAAACAAAACATGATGCCAGAAATCTCCCTCGTTTGAGCAAAATAAATATATGAATCATTGCCAAAAAAAGTTGCTACAAATTTCCCTCGTTTGAAAAAATAAATAAATTTTCCAACAAAATAATGTTGCTGAATATTTTCCTCATTTAGAATAAATAAATACATTTTTGCCTAAGAACAAAAAAGTTACTATAAATTTTCCTCCTATAAATAAATAAATAAATTGTTGACAAAAAATGTTGCTAGAAATCCCCTCGTTTGGAAAATAAAATGAATGAATACATTTTTGCAAAATGAAAGTTGCTATAAGTCTCCGTCGTTTGAGAAAATGAAAAAATGAATAATTTTTTCTATATAGCGAGGCATCGCTGTTATTTTTGTTATGTCCATGATAAAATGGGACGTACTTACATGATTATTGTTTTCCTGCTGAGATATTATTTTGGACCCTAAATATTTACTATGAATCTCTGTTCAAACTGCACCAAATGAAGAGAGTTAAACCTTTAATATCTGAGAAATGGCAAAGTAATTAAAAATTAATAATAAATTAATTTCAGGACGATAGTGGTGTCCATGGAACAGCGTGATGCACATATATATATATTCATTATATATTCATGTGCGCATTTGTGTATGTATTTATGTATTTATTCATGTATATATTCACATATAATTTTATATTTATATATATTCATGTATATTCATATTATTCTTGTATAATCCATATACGGAATTCATGTATTTATGTATGTATACATTCACATGTATATTCATGAATATTCATATATTCATGCGTATATTCAATATATTCTTATTTATATTCATGTATATGTATTCATGTTTGTATTCATATATATTCATATTTATATTCATTCATATATTCATATATTCACATACATATTCATATATATTCATGCATTGCTCATGAATATATACACACATATTCGTATATATGTGTATTCATGTATATTATCATATTAATATTCATGGATGCATATTCATGTGTATAATCATATTGCATATTCATATTTATATTAATTTATATTGAGAACACACTCACATATTTATTTATACATTTGTTTATGTATATTCATAAATTAATGTATTAATTCATATATATTTCATATAATTCATGTATTTATTCATATGCATACATATTCATATATTTATTCATACATATATCCTTGTATATATTTACATATATATTCATACATATATTTATATATATAAATGTATGTTTGCATTTATATTCATGTATATATTCTTATTTATATTCATATTTATATATTCATTTCTGGAATTCTCTGGAATTTTCTGTCCTCACCAAAGGAAGTGGGTGAGGAGTAGATGGAGTGAGTCCTCTCTACAATCTGTGTCCTCTGGAATTCTCTGGAAATTTCTGGAATATTCTGGAAATTTCTGGAATGTTCTGGAAATTTTTGGAATTTTCTGGATCTTTCTGGAATTCTCTAGAACCTTTTGATATTTTCTGGAATTTGGTGGAAATTTCTGTCCTCACAGGAAGGAAGGAAATGAGGAGGGAATAGAGTAAGTCCTGGAGATTTCTGGAATTTTCTGGAATTCTCTGGAATTTTCTGGAATTCTCTGGAATTTTCTATTCTTACAAGAAGAAAGGATGTGAGGAGGGGATGAAGTGATTCCTCATGACACCCTCTGTCCGCTGTAATTCTGTGTAATTATCTGGAATTTACTGAAATTCTCTGGAATTTTCTGGAGTTTTCTGGAATTCTCTGGAATTCTCTGGTATTCTCTGGAAACCTCTGGAATTCTCAGAAAACTTCTGGAATTCTCTGGAATTCTCTGGAATCCTCTGGAACTTTCTGGAATGCTCTGGATTTCTCTGGTGTTCTCTGGATTTCTCTGGTGTTCTCTGGAATTCTCTGGAATGTTCTGGAATTCTCTGGAATTATCTGGAATTTTCTGGAATTATCCGGAATTATCTGGAGTTCCCTGGAATTCTCTGGAATCCTCTGAAATTTTCTGTCCTCACAGGAAGGAAGTAGGGAGGAGGGGATGGAGCCACCACTGAAAGGGTAACAGCTTCTGAAGCTGCCTTGTGAGGACTGCAGATACTGGTGACACACGATGACATAAGGTGAACAGAGTTCATTAGGCAAGATCATCTGATCATCTCATTATTAATTTATTGAATATTTAAAGTTGCTAATGTTGGCGTCCTTCATGTGTCATGTCAGGCATGTCATTCCTGGAATTGATGGTGTGAAACCATACAATTATTTAATCATTTTATTATTTATGTCATTCATTTCGCAGTCTGTGATCACTGAAGTTTGGAGTCACCTTTTGAGTGTCAAGGATGCCACATCATCTCACTATCTGATTATGTAATTACTCAAATCTATGACCTACTCGAGGAACAATGGAGTGTGGATCCATTTTTTTGGTATTAATTGCACGGTGTCATCTCATTATTTATTTACTCATTTTGTCATTTAAACCCATGATTAAATAATTAATGATCACTGGAATTTGACCCACTCGTGTGGGAGTCAAGTAAGAGACACCACCAAATTATTTAATTACATAATTATAAAATATCTAATTACGTTGTTGGTGACCAAAGGATTCTTGAGCCTGAGCGCTATTAGAACTTATGGGGAAACATTATTAGAGAGAACTTTTGAGGCGGAACCTTAAAGAGAGCTTTAGAGAAGGAACTTTTGGGAAGATCTTTTCTTGAAGAATAAAAAACCACGAGAGAACCATGCATGTGAGCTGGTTTATTTCCACTTATCTATCCCCAGATGAGCAATTAATAGCAGTCACCTAGACATGGTCAAAGGTGAGATACCATACAGAAATCATTTTTCCAAAGCAAAGCAGCCTTTTTTGAGAACATGCCGTATTGACCACAAATGAAATAATTGTTAACATGTGTCATAATTGTTTTCTATCATAGGTGTTGGCTTCAGAAACACCATGGAATTTCAAAGGAGCTCACATTCTATGTTTATACAAGAGGATAAACAATGTTTATAATGTACATAAAACATCATAGAGATTTGTTTTATGAAATGATAAAGTACTGCTTTTACAACTCCTCTCCAAAAAACACAGGTTATAAACTAGGTATTACTGATGAGCACAATTTATTTTTGCCTATATAAGAAACTGTACATGTTTTTAAGCAGATACGTCCTTTGTCTGAAAACCATGTGGAAATGGTTGTTCTGACAGTGGAAATACATAGCTACCTCATTGTGTGAACTCCCAGAATGAGGACATCCTGGATACCAGTTGACAGCCACAAAGTACCTCCCTGGGTTCTGCTTGGCACTGAGGGAGAATAAAATGGCACTAGATAATAAACGTGTGAATTTCCCAAAGATATCAACAAGAATCTAAATAATAATGAGGTTTCTTCTGTAGAGGCATTTCTTAGGATGTAGATGCTTGCTTTGGGGCTATTAAGAGAAAACTATTGGCTTTTGTTTCCTGTGGTTTAGAATCTATGTGACCATCTGTGTCACATGTGTTTGGGGGATGTGTATGTCAGTGATTGTATGTTTGTATGTGTGGATGTCTATGTTTGTCTCTCTGTACAAGTCTGAGTATGTGTACTTGGTGAATTGTTCAGTTATATTTTTTATTCATTACTTCTAACTTGTCCATGTGTTCAAGCTCCCCTTAAACTTGAGACAAATATAACATATTTTCATTTGAGTGCCAATCCTTTGCGACAGTCATAGGCACAACAGTGGTGCTATCTTCTCATAACATGATAGCTGCAGTATCTGCATGAGACTCAAGGGCTTGTCAATCTCCTCGAATGTTATGGTGATGCCTGCAATTGTATGTTGCAGATATAGCATGTATCTATGGAGTAGGAGAAATGAAAACATTTACAATCGACTTATAGGGTTTTTCTTTAGGAAAAAGAAAATGAGATTGTAATATGGAGTCATGTATGCTGGGGTAAATTTAGCATGGATGGGATTAGTAGATTGTGAATTTGAGATGAGATCATAATTGTTTCTTTACATCCAGTGGAATTTTCTTTGGCTGTATCACTGGACCGACAAGAAGGGATGAATTAAATTCAGTTTTATCTTTGGATATTTTATTATCTAAAACTAGTGTCAGGAAAGTCTTTATTATTATAGGTAAGAGTTTAACTAATTATGCCATGGAAATAAATCCATGAACATTGGTTTGTCAGTTGGCAACACTACCATATACAAAATATCTAAGATATATAATACCACAAAATACAGTGTGTGCAAAGCTGTACAAAGTCTATTGTTAGTGATTTTCTTCTCCTAAGAAATAAATCTCTGTACTGAGGAATTAGTGTCTTTCTTACCCTAAAAAGAAAATATCTGTACTTAGGTATTAAAAACCTTAGATTTATGACAAGTCAGTTCTCCTCTGAGATAGGAGATATTCCCAATTTTTCATAACCTTATCTGTTGTCCTGAATCTGAGAGCCATGCATGTCAGGTATCATTTTATACTGCCAGGGAATTCCTACTTGTGTTTGTGTTAGTGCATACAATGGAAAATTCATAGAATCAAAATGAACTTCTGATGAGAACATTGAGAGCTTTTATTGAGAATATTTCCAGAGAGAATTTTTGGAGAGAAACTTGTGAAGAGAACTTTGTAGGAATAAAGAGCCAGGAGGGGAACATGTGTGCACCAAACTCGGGTATAATGGCTGATGTAACGATCAATTAAATGACAAAAATAATCATTAGATAACATTCTCTGACCATTAGATTATTAAAGTATTGAATTCTTAAAATCAATGATGATTGTGTCCTCCATGGTCAGGTCTGATGAATCCTCCTGAGAATGGATGATGTGAACCCGTCCAGTTTTGTAATTATTTAATCAATTATTTATTAAAATATATGAATATATAAGATGTGAAAACAAGATCTCCCAGTGTCCCACGTGCTTTGGGTGCTGCTTCTGGCAACGGGCATCTGCTGTATCCACTGCACAGCAACCAAACCCCTAATCGATGACACCATCATCTTTTAAGTAATCAACAAATAAATAATTGGATGGTCCTGCATACTTAACTCACATAAGATGTCAACAAACTTCAGTGATTGTCAATGAAGTAATACTAAGATAACTAAATATCACACAATTAACTCCCAGAGAGACTGCCCATCTCTGGTCATGAAGGATGATATCATCTATTTAAAGGTTTAATGTATATGTATATAATAATTGAACAATTAGATAGTGTTGCATACTCCCCCATGCTCGAACCAGACTGAACTATTCCTAAATACTGAGTGATTTAAGAAACTAAAAATAAATGAATAAGTAAGTAAGTAAATAAATAAATAAGTAGGAGGCCTTAATAATAAATAATTACTTAAATAAATAAGTAGGTGGCACCAAAGTTGAGGTATCATGGTTGATGGAGTGATCAATTATATGCATAAAGAATCATGTAATTAGATGATGCCACATTGTCAAGGAAAAGTGGTTACAACTCCAGTGATGACTTATTAAATAATAATATATGTTAATAATTAAATGATTAAAAAATTAAATAATTGGTTGGTGTTTTATACTTAAATCCTAGAAAATTGGGCAAAACTCAAGAGATAAATGGTTATTTAATCATAGGTTTTAACTGTAAAAATAATGAATAATGAAATAATATCTCACAATTCAACCCAAGTGAGGTACCAAATTGATATCATCAATAACTAAATAATGAAAGGTTGATGGGAGATGTTATTCTGTATATATGTTTCTCATACTGGTTAATAAAGCACTGTGTCCAATAGAAAACTAGATAGGCGGGGCTAGGAGACTAGGAGGAGGAAGAGGAAGTAGTAGGTAGGAGTCGAGATGTAGCCTGGAGAGGAAGGGAGACACCGGCTGCGGCTCCCCGATAAGACGACCACGTGGAAATACTTAGATAAGTAGAAATGGGTTAATAATTAAGACAGAGCTAGCCCATAAACAGTAATGGTAACTGGCCAACAGGATTATATCAAATAAAGAGTCTCCTGCGTGTTATTGGGGGCCGGCACGCCAGACCAGCGGCGGCGGGCGAGCTGGCTGGAAAACATACACACTACAGATGGCGCCCAACGTGGCTATAAGAACTTTCACTTAAAATTAATAAGAGCTTAAGAAATGTTTTAGAAACAAAGGAACAGAGACTAGCAAGACTTCTTAGTAGCAGCATTTTCTTGGTTGGATTTGTGTTGTTGTAGACAGAGAGTTGCATGGCTCCTTTAAGGGAGGTTTCCAATTAGCATAAGCGGCAAAAAAGCCGCCTTGCTTTTAAAGAGCTCTGCTAACAATTCATTGGTGTGTACAAGAGCTGCAATGAAGGTTTACACTGTGTTTTAAAAAATACACTGGCTTGGGAGAGAAAAAGAAACAGGATACAATGGTTTAAAAAAGAAAAAAGAAAGTAGAATGGATGGGTGTAGTGTCTCGCGCCATTAATCCCAGCACTGGGCAGACAGATGCAAGCAGATCTCTGTGATTTCAAAGCAAACCTGATATGCACTGAATTCCAGGACAGATAAAAGTTACACAGAGAAACCCTGTCTCAAAATATGTAAAAATAGAAGTAGAATAAATAGAGTAATAAAAAAGCCACGTAAAGATGGAAAACACAGAGAGATTTTGGGTACTATACGCACTTCTGTTGTCTTTAAACTATTTGATTGCTGAGAAAATAACTACTGATAAAAGAAATGCTGCTAAATTAATTCAACTTATATATTTTAAAAATGCTTTGACTCCAAAATTAAAGCCTAAGGACAAGTTACTGGGGAAAAGGATTTCTATTTTTGTTTCCACAGAAAATGAAAAGCTATGGATTCTTTCCAGACTTATGTGGTTTGATCAAGCAAGACCCCCCTGAAGCAACGTCAATGGGACATTGAAACCTTACAGACCACTGCAGCCAAGATTTCTGGGTCTTCTTTGGACCCCCATGACAGTGCCCTCTACCAGTAGGAAGTAGTTTGGAAAGAACGACGCCCAAATTCCCAAATATTGTTTATAAATGTTTGTTTTCATTTAAATAGGCTTGATTATAAATGGCTATAACAACAAGCAATCTTTTTAAAGGTAAAAAGGGAATTATGGTATAGATATGAATACTTTGCTTTGGGATGGATTTTCATTTATTGATACAATTTAAGGTCAATTTTGTGATATGTATATTTCTCCTCTTGTTTAGGTATTGTGTTTATATAGCTCATTGGAAAATGTAATGTATAATTTAGTACAGATTATAGAGAGTTACCTATGGGAGATAAGTTAGTTTGTATTTCTAGATATACAGAGATGTATTTGAGATCGATAGGCATTCTTCAAACCTTTCAAAGACCTACAGAATATGGCATTTAAAATGGTTTAGGGTTTTTCTTGACAATGAGGCACAACTGCTCCTGGTACACCACCTACAGAAGAAAGGAAGATGGACATCGAAGAAACACATTATGGAGTTTGCTTCTAATATGGCAAGACTAGCCATTTGGGCTAGGTACTTCTCTTCTGGACTGTTTGACTTTATGTTGTAGAAACTGGACATGCAGGACCCACAAAAAGATGACTGCTGATGCAAGATGGACATTGCTACAGGATTCCTGCTTCATGGAAGAGGCTGCCAGACAGCCAGACAGTCTACAGGACACAGAGAGAAAGTACCCTGCCGTGTTGAGGAGTCTGGACACACACTATGGCCTATGGGCTGAAGATGGAACTTTACAGAAGAACTTCGGGTGACTGACCAGGCTATGAGTTGTCTCTGTCATTCCTAGAGTTTATATATTATCCTTCTGTGGTCTTTGATGGAGTTGAAGACAGGTAGTTATGGTTATAGTTTTCCTTAGTTAGGATTAAAGATAAGTTACATATAGGACTTTAGACTCACAAAGATAGGATAGATGATATTTTCTTAAAGTCTTACAAAATGTTAATGGACTAAATATTGTTAACTATGATTCTTATTTAATAACTGTTGTACGGTATATTTTGCTATGTTAAGGTTAAACCCCTTCTTTGACTTTAGACGAGAGAAGATGATGGGAGATGTTAAACCCCTTCTTTTACTTTAGACAGAAAAGAGGAGATTATGGGAGCTGTTGTTCTGTATATATGTTTCTCATACTGGTTAATAAAGCACTGTGGCCAATGAGATAGCAAGATAGGCAGGGCTAGGAGACAAGGAGGAAAGAGGAAGTAGTAGGGAGGAGTCAAGATGTAGATCAAGGAGGAAGGAAGACACCTGCCGTGGCTCCCTGATAAGACCACCACATGGAAATACTTAGATAAGTAGAAATGGATTAATAATTAAGACACAGCTGGCCCATAAACAATAATGGTAACTGGCCAACAGAATTGTATTAAATACAGAGTCTCAGAGTGTTACTTGGGGCTGCTGCGGCTGTGGGCCCAGACTGACAGGCTGGCAGGCTGGCAGAAAAATACATGCTACAGAATATAATAGTCAATTTTAGTGTATAGCCGCAAGGGAGTCTTTGGATTGGCTGGGTAATGAGGGATTTTTAAGCAGCAGTCACAGTGATGGAACCTAAGTTAAACTCAGCTAGTATGTATAGTTGAAATGCTGCAATGTAACATGGTCATGTTCATGCACCCATCCATTTCCTTTGATTCTTCTTTGTGTTTGAATGAGTGGAGTCTGCATCCATTAAGATAGGCAATGACTCAGCCTCTCTGAGGAATATAAGTGGATGGGATGGGGAGGTTGCTGGTGGGAATGGGAGGATGGCAGGAAAAGGGAACTGGGATCAATATGTAAAATAAGACCATTTAAATTATTTTTTTCTAATGAAAAGATATTTTGAAGGCAAGAAATAAAAAACTAACTCCTCATGGATCTGACCTCTAAATGTTAGATGTGATGGGCAGAATTTCTAGAAGGCAATGGAAAAACTGAACCAGTCCTTGTTTGGTAATGTGCCATTTCTGTGCACCAAAAGTGTGATGGTCCTGACTATAACCATGTTTCTACACAAAGATCCCTGATTCAAATCCCATTCCTCAGATGCAGCCCAGAGATTCAAGTCTACATAGGCCACACACTGGTTGGGGGAGCTGCTATTACCACAATGGGCCTCATAGAGCACTGATGTGGAAGCAGGTTCCTACCCAGCCTCTGGGAGGGTGTGCCACACTGTCTAACATGACTCCCCATCCTGTCCTCCCCATCCCCTCACTCACTATGCTGCAGCTTCAGTGCTCACCCACACCCCCCTCACAATACCCCATAGCAGCAATCACAGAGCAGCAGTCAATCCTCTGGCACCTGCTCTAATATAATCCCAAGCATTCAGCATGGATCCAGGAAATTTCTTCCAAGACCTGAGACTGGTGGGTTGGCCCAGTGTACCTCATGGACTAGTTAGACTTGAGTGACAAGTGTTTCAAGGATTAAATTGTGCTTAAAGACACAGCACAGTCCCCCTGGCCCTGGCTTCTACTTTAGAGCTATATATTTCAGAGATAAACATAGAGAGTAATTTCAATTTTTTTTTGTTTTTGTTTTGTGAGACAGGGATTCCCTGTGTGGCACCTGCTGTCTTGGAACTCTCTTTGTAAACCAGCCTGGTCATTCCCTTAGTATTATTAATAATCTTCTTGTTATTGTTTAGAAGGTTTTTCTCATTAATTTATGTTTGTTTATTTATTTTGTTTTTTTTTTTTTTGAGACAAGCTTTCCTTGTGTGACTTCTGCTGTCCTGGAATCCACTCTATAGAAAATGCAGTACGCAAACTCAGTCCTCTGCCTCAGAGTGCTGGGAATTGACACGAGAGCCACCACTCTCTGGCGAGACACAAATTTATATGTTGCTTATTCTATCTTCAAAAGATGACCCAGCTATCTTTCTGTAGTGCACAAATTCATTATCTCCTTCCATTTCCACACAATGTGCAGATCTTGCACATGCTATTATACAATGTAGAATGAAATTATTCTCTTATTCAACAGATGGAAGGGTTCTCAGAATATTAAAAAATTTGTGGGGTATAAGAGAAGTTTGTTCTGTGCCTTCTTGCTGAGGTAAGCAGACCTGAGGTAACTATTTTCCTGGTTGTCACAGGCCTCTTGGACAACCATGACAGAAAGGCATGCGCCTTATCACAAACAAGATGATATATCTTTCTTTTGACAGATGCCTGTGTGATAAGCCCATTGCATTGGGGTTTTATTCCTGAAATTTGTGTCAAATTCTTGAGAAATGAATAATAATACAAAGTGTCATCTCCAAGGTAATCTGAATAGTCAGAGAGAGTGAGGCTCAGGAAAGTGCATTTATGGGAACTATGATGAGCCAGCACAGCCAGCACAGTAGACAATCAGGAAAACAGCTACATTATTCAATGTTCTCTGCTCAAACAGGACTGCTAGAATGGATCTCTCTCTCTGTTTGTTGAAAGAGGATGTTTTGGAATGTCACATGATATCTGTATAAGCTAGTCCCACAATGATTGCCTAGCAATGGAAATTTGAAGACCTTGATAGTTGTCTGGTTTATGGGTGTGGATGATTCAGCTGGTCTGCTGTATACTTGAGTAATTTAAAGAAATAGGCTATAAAGCTATAAACTACAATAGTCTCCCAGTCAGGGATTCTAACCCTAGTCTCCCCAGTGATAAGAAGGGTTGGGATAGCAAAGAAGAGATACCCCACAAATTTTATAAAGAAAAGACTTAATTGGATTGGCCCAGGGTTTCAGAATTTCAGTCCAGTTTCATCATAGCAGGGAACATGATTTGAAGAATAATATGGTGCTGGCTACATCTTGACATGCAGACCACAGTAAGACATATTATATACTTGCACATATCCAAAGCATAGGACACCCAAAAACCTATCACCTGTGATACTTTTCTTCACAAAATGCCAAAGTGACTGCAACAATGCTCCAACTTCTACTAATGCCATTCCCTATGAGATTATAGCTGAAATCACATTCAAACCATCACATTGCAGCAATCACAGCCTATTTTATGATGGTGACACACACAGCAGGTGATATCCTACCCAATTTATCCTTGCAGTGCATGCAATAAACTATGCTTTCTACTCTGCTCTGAAGGGAGCATCAATGCTACACATGCGATTTTTTTTTTTTTTTTTGCTGTAAGTGCAATGGATATTCAACTTCATGACTCATGGACAATTTTAAAACACTGGGTAATACATTTTATCTTGTTGTCATTGAAATCTTTTGTGAGGTAGAGGTTGATTATATTTTAAATCAATGTGCAGTGATACAGATTAATGAGTTCTATTTATTAAATATGTCTTTAAAAATAATTGGTATCCTCAAATTAGGCATTTAAGCTGATTGTTCCAAAAAATACACAACAACAAAAAAACCTACCTTCTGAGGGCATATGTTCCCTTAATTTAACGAGGAGTATTTAAGAGGACAGAAAGGGCATTGACCTGGAAAGCAAAATACTGGGATCAAAGCAACCTTTGTCAATGAGAAAGCATTTCTCAGAAACTTAAATCTAAAATTCTGGGAGTAAAACTGTTCTAGATTTTGCCTTTCAAATGAGAAATAATTCCATACACTAAAGAAAAGAAAAGAAAAAATCTCTGTAAGGATAGCATGCGAACATCTCTCCCTAATGTTCAAAGAGGAGAGAGCCTACAACAGTTTTTTTCTTTTTTTTTTTTGAGACAGGGTAGTGGGGCTAGGTCTGTAGAACACACTAGTCTCAAACTCACAGAAATCTGCCTGCATGTGCCACCTAAATGCTGCAATTAAATATATTCATTTTCACTGTCTGGCTTATAAAATATATTTTGCATTCTGCAAATGCTTCTATTTTTAAGTTCTTCCAGGTTCAGATCCAAGCTGACACTTTGAAGAATTTAATAGGCTCAGGAAATTGCAAGTCGGGCCAGTAAGGCAATGAAAGACTTCAACAGAAAAGATAGTACCACAATTATTTCATAGTACACCAGTGAGATGTAACAGTAGGTCACACTTTAATGACAGGTTCTGACTCAGATGTGCCAGAAGATGAGGAAGATATGAAAGGCAAAACAAATAAAAGATAAAATCTGGGACATAGGGTTCTTGCTTAAATTATGTCTTATACTATGTAAACTTCTTGTGAAAAATTGACTCCTCTTTACTATTAACAGGGGGAAATGGGAGGAAATGGCAGACCTCTAGGAAGTCAGCAGTAGTATCCATTCAATGGGACCAATAAGGCAAAGGCTATGTAATTAATGCAACACAAGGGGAATACATAGAATGTTAACAACAGTACTGAACCAACAGTGACCATTGTAGCAAAAACCACAGCCCCATGAGTTGGGAAGAGTTGTGTTCTCAGGATCTGAAATAGCACGCAAACAAAGGCCCTGACTGGACAATTGCATTCTCTCATATGCATCTTCCTTATTTTGAAGGAGGAGCCCTATTTTATTCTGTACATCTCAGGGCCTGATGGAAAAGTCCTATGACAAAGCCCCCAGGTTGTCACTGTTTCTGCCAAGCAAGTTTTGAGAAAAAGATATGTTCCATCTCCATGATTGAGGGCCTAAACTGAAAGTCTTGCTTGCTTAGTCGAACCCTCCCAACAACCTCTACCCTTTCAAACAGTTGTAAATTGTATTTATCTTGCCCATCTGGCAGGACTATGATTTTCTCTAGAAAACTGGCCCTTTCTGGCATCCCAGGCCATAATGTTCACTGTGACCAATCAATGTCCCCTGAGAAGCTTCTAAAATCCTTGTTTTGTGATAAGGAGATGAGCCTGGGGATCTTTGTGAATCAGGGGTTTCTCCTTTGTCATGGTTTGGAGCCAAACGTCCTGAACAATCTTTGAGATCCAATGTGTATTTTAGCATCCTAATCTCTAACATGCCTTATTAGCATAGTACTCATATATGGGTTATTTTACAGACAGCTCTCCCTAAGCTAAATCCTATATTGTGGGTCTCACTATCTCCTATGAATTGGTAAGTCTTTTATATGAACCATTCTACTCTTCCACATCACAGTGTAGTATTTCAGTGTAATCCAACACAAGAGTGCTATATATGGATATGATCAGTGTGCCAAGCCTATAATGTCACTCTCAGGAGGAAGCAGTATGAACATCTCTATGAGATTTGGACTAGCCTGCTCTACAGAGCAACTTTTATGTCATGTCCCAATGCTATACTTAGAAAAAATTGTCTCCCTGAAACCAGGATGTATCTCTGGTGCACAAAAGGACTTTGGGAGCACATTTTAAATGGAGGGATACACCTCTAGTGTAGAGGCAGAAGGGAGGGCCTAGTCCCTACTCCAAATGACTTGACATATTTGTCAGATGTTTGTCTCCTCCTGGAAGGCATCACCCTCCCTGTGGAGTGGGGACAGGAATGGGATTGGAGAGAATAGGGAAACACGGGAGGGAGGAAGAGTGAACTGATCAATAAGTAAAATAATAAAAAATATAATAAATACATAAAAAAGGAAAAAAACTATCTGAAAAATTCAAAAAACAAATGAATACAAGTATTTACAGAAACAAAGTAAATGTCTTTTACAGGATTCACACAATTAACTAAACATGAATCTTGCACCTAAACATTAAATTAGTACTGCAGAAGTTGTAGAAGACGCTGGATTGGCTACTTGACTTCCTGTGCACCAAAAGAACTCTGGTGCTGATTACAAATATGTGTCTACACAAAGCTCTGTGATGGAAATGAAATGGTTTCCACTGAGTGAAGTATTCATAGTCCAGCACCTGGTCTGGGGAGCTGCTAGGACCATATGGAACCTCAGAGAACACTGAATGTGGCCACAGTTTCCCACCAAGCCACCTGGAGGGCCGCCACACAACTCCCAGGCATCCCCATCCCATCCTCTCCATCTTTGGATAGGATCCCCTCACTCACCATGTTGTGGCTTCTGCTCTCATCCAACTCCACTCAAAATGTTCTACAGTAGCACTGCCAGAACAGCAATCAATCCACTGGTGCTTGTTCTGCTATAAAACCAATCTTGCAGCATGTGTAAAATCCTGCAGTATGGCTACAGGAAATGTTCTAAAATGCTTGTGACTGGAAGGTTTGTCTGGTGTTGCTGATGGCTAGTTAGGTTTGAGCAATTAGAGCACTTACTCAAGGGTTAGAGTGTGCTTAAAGACAAATCACAGAGTTCCTTGGTCCTGGCATCTACTCAAGACCAGGACCTTGTAGACACCTGTAGAGATACAAATTTCAATGTCACTTACCCCTGTTTAAAACAGACAACCACATTCTGTGTGTGAGGTCAGCATCTCCTTCCTCCACACAATGGGCAGATGTTACAACACAGACTGAAATACTTAGAATATTCAACAGAGGGAATAGTGGCCAGAATATTAAAAACTTGAGAGAGATTTTAGGGCATAGGTCATAAAAGAAGATGTTTGTTCTCTGGCTTTTTGCTGAGGTCAGGGAAACTGGGTGTATATTTTGTCTGGTAGTTACAGTCACTTCAGAAAACGATGAGAGAATGGAAGGAGCCATATCACAAAGATGATATATCTTTCTCCTGTTAGATGCTTGGATGATAGCTCTAATGCTTTGGGAATTTTAATCCTGAAATTCTTGAGAAATGAATAATAATAAAGGTTTGTCTTCATTGTAATCTGAGTACTCTGAGAGAATTGGGCTGGGAATGTTGCCAATAATAGCACTGTGGTGACCCAACACATCTTCCTCAGAGTACATGTGAGAAAATAGCTGCATTATTCAATGTTCTCTTCTTGACCAGGACTGTTTTCAGGTTTCTA
>JANBXA010000574.1:0-133443 GCA_030556225.1 Cricetiscus sungorus
CCACCAGGCCAGGTCCTGACTCCTTTACCTCCACCTGGGACAGGACACCTGGGGACAGACAACACCACTATGAGTCATGCATCCCATAATGATATGCCTGGTTCACCCTCATGAAACCATGCATACTTATAGATTGGAAAGGTATCCAGGGAGAGGTGGTCACCAGGACAGCCATGTTCTGCTGGAGGCTACAGTAAGAAGGAAAGGAGGCTGCCCATTGAGGTCTTCACCTTCAGCCTCAGCCTAAGGTTGTTTTGCACTGAGGGAGGATCCTCAGAGGATAAAAGAGGCCCAGGGCCAGTTTTACAATTTCTCTTCAGATGACTGATATTTGCCTTGTGATTTTTGGAGGTACTGGTATCAAACAAAAGCCACGGAACATTTTCCTGGTGGTCCTCTTAATTGCTAATTCCACATAAACAGGAAGTTGTATGATTCACACTGTGCAGTCTTTGAATGAAAAATGACAAGTGAGTCCACGTTTATTCTCTGCAGGCAGAAGTGGGTACCACATTCTTACTGCAAATGTCTGTAAATTCAAGAAGAATATATTGGATCCTATTTACATGGTGGACTTCAATTCTTAGTGATGGGAAACAAAATTAAGGAACTAGTAGGGATCTTTTCTCTAAGTGCCAATTGAGTTAATCTCATTCTTATCAGTCATCTAGAAAGTTCAGCTTGTGAGAGAGCAACTCACCAACATTTAGTATACTTGATTTTTAATGATTATATGAGAGGAGACATAGGAGAATTGGATTTCTCGTTTACCCTATGCAGTCCACCAACCACATTTGTGGGTCAAGATTTCAGAATGTGAAATTTTAGGCATTTATCCTTTTCTAGAGTCACATTCCACAGGCTGTATGCTAGTTTCAACTTCCCAAGTGAACCTCAGGTCATCTGAAAACGCTCTCGATGTGTTAGGATATATCACATTCTTTTTTGATTTATTAAGTCTGACCTGATGACTAACTGTGGGGAAGTTCTGCAGACTAGAGATTTTTATGTGTAAGACACTGAATGGGAAACTGTCTTCCTGCATGTGGGAACACAGAAAATACCCAGCAACAACATCAGGAACAATGGAATATGAATGTGTTAAGTTGTCCATGCAAGGTTCCATGAAATAATTGTGTTATTCAGCTGACAGGCACAGGTTTTAGGTTGTGAATTTGAAAGGGAAATTGTAACAATACCAGAGCTTTGGATCTATACTTGTTTCTATTTCTTTCTGGGTGTCCCTGTGTGTGCACAGAATAAAAAGGAGCAACAAAATCATGTGAGTGATTCTTGTTTATCACTCACAGAACTGAAAACCAGCAACACTAACTCTTTCACTGTTCCCTTAGTCAAGTACATATTTTTCATATACTCTTGTGAAATGACATCATAGTTATGCTTCTACTATCTGCAGCAGGACATTTGAAATTGAATCTGAATGGGTTGATGTTACCACTGAGCAACTGAGCAACAACAGTGAGGTAAACATTTGTGATGAACACACTTTCTCAGACTCCTATGGCCAAAGTCTAAGCTTAGCTGTACAGAGTCAAATAAAAAAGATGGTTCATGTGAAGAGGGTCTGTGACTTGTGGACAACTCTGGCTGACAATTGGACCTCACCGGGAAACACAGGGAGTTAGTGACTCTGGATTCCCAGCTTCATTTACATCAGTCTTTTAGTCTTCCACCCGTGGTCTTGGTTCCCTCTGCATTACTCACCCAGGATGCACAACTACTTTACAAATATACACATGTTACATAAATTTTGAGCCTGGATCTCATAAAACATTCACTACCAAATATTGTAGAATTTGTTCAGCAAAACTCTGGTGAAAAATAAGAAGAAATCACACAATTTTCAGCCTCCAGCATCACCTTGTGTGGATCCCAGTTTCCAGTTACCCTACTTGTCCAGTGTTGTCTGAGAAGCTGTTGCAGACATGCTTTTTATGCCCCAGCTCTCTCTTAGGAGCATTGTCCTCACATGTGTGGATGGACCCGATGCAGGCAGAGCAGGACAGATGAGGTAGAATCTCTGTGGGGAAGGAGATGGGGCTGCTGCTTGTGTCTTACAGATCTCTGCCTCATGGCTGAAGGTATGAGTACACAGCACTATCCATGACATTTCTTCAGATAGCACAGGATGCAATAGTGTTGCATCCACATGTGTGCCATGGCAATCTGACAGACCTAGATCAGTTTCCAGGTGCTGTCATTCTTTCGTTTAACATCATTACCTGTCTTCCAGTGCCCACCACTCTTTCATAATGACACTATACATGTGATCCCAGAATGCAACTAAGTACAGTGCTCTGTTTTGGTGCCTTTATGACCCACAGTTTGATCCCCAGCATATGTTTCAAAGGGAGATTTTTTTCCCATGTATCTCTGTCTAATGGGAATGGTTTCTCTATGCTCACAGGGTGCTGCACCTGCTTAAAGAAATAACCACTCTGAGACTTAATACAAGTTACAATCATTTAGCCAATGGCTCAGGCTTCTTATTGTTTTTCTCTCTCATTCATTTACCCACTTCTATTTAGCTGTGTGCTCCTATGTGGTTTTGGGGTACCTTCATCATATCCTGATGTTCTGCATCCCCAGGGGTTTCATAATTATCTATCTCTAGATGCTACTTGCCTCTGCCCCTTTGTTCATAATTCCTGCATAACAAATTTCTGCCTGTTCAGTAGTGTAATTAGTTCCTTCATCACCCATTGAGAGAAACATATATTCACAGCATAGAAAAGGACATCCCCCATCACATCTGAGCTTTACAAGAAGTACCCCAACTCAGAATTAGCTACAAGTCCTTCACAATATGTTTCTGGAACACTCTGCAAATAATTCCCACAGAAGCCTGGAAGACAGAAAATGAATTAATAAATTAATTCATTATGCCAATATATTAATTCATTATGCCAATTAAATTCTGATGGAGCTGTTGTATAACATGACAAATAAACAGAAAAGAAACAAAGAAAATACTCATTACCCATGAGTGGTTAGGAATAGTTTATGCTAACTAATGCTCAGTGAATATCACTCGCTACTTTAGCCTCATGTCTCAGTGCTGCAGCCTTATCAACACTACACTGGGTGAGGGATGGTTTTGTTGTCCATGGTCTGTGTGAGGATGACACAGAGACTGAAGGTCATCAGGGTTCATTGGGTCACTGACCCTGCCTGATTCTCTTGTTTTATTGAACTTGAACCCACACAAGTGCTCTATCCAGGGAATCTTACTGATTCTGTGTCCTGAGTCTGAGGCTCCACAATTTCAAGGGTCCGTTGTTTCTTCTGCATCTGATCCTTTTCTCTATACAGAATCATCTGCCCTGTGTGAACTGCCTGCTGTTCAGGTCAGAGTACACCGTATATAAAATATGTAGATTGGGACTATGGAGGTAACATTTTAGTTCAAATTCCAACCACACAAGCACAAGAACCTGTGTTTATTTCTCTGTGACTATAAAAATGGGTAGGTGTAGCGAGATATTCACCTTGTCTGCACCTGTGGCTTAGGCCATGCCCATTGGGGCAGAGACAGGGCTGGATGGAAGCTGGGAGAAAAGGCTGGGAAAGGGTTTAGCGGCTCCTTTTGGTCGTGGACTCGGGAAGGCTTACCATCCGGTGGAACCTGCTGCGTTCATCTGCCTATGTTGTGAGTTATTTCTCACTTAATAAACATCTGTTTGGCCTAATTATTGTTTTTCGTGATCCTTATTAAGTCGCAATATCTGGTGTCAGAAGCGTGATTTGGATTTTCACTGGACCTGGCTTTCGCCCTGGTGGTAGAGGTGGGAGAAGCTGCAGAAGCCAAGCCACTCCCTTCTGCCACCATCCCTGAATGGGCAGGGTTTCTTGCCTAACTAGGTGCACACACCACAAGTTGTGGGACAGTTGCCTCTGCCATCCAACCCCTTTACCTACACAGTGGCCCTGAGAAGGCACTCACTGCTTCACATATTTTGCCCATTTCCCCACTTTGCATTCATGCTGCCTGTCACCTGTCTTGGCGCCCGCCTTGCTTGTTTGTTTCCTGAGGCCATAGCCCCGTGGTCCCAGCAATTACACAGGGTCCTTTTACTTATTCGTTTAACAAATTCTCTCTTGTCATAGTTTGTTAAGAGCTATTCTGCAGGGACTGAATCAGAAGAATCATCTGCTTCCAGATGCTATTTGGTGGTTATGGCTGGAGGTGTTGAGATCTACAAACAAAAGAACCAAAGTTCCAGTATGGCAGAATTACACCTGAGGTAATTGCAACATTCTTTGCAATTTAAGTTGATATAATATCTGAGATCAATTGTCCCATAGATATGGCGGATAATCTTACAATGCAGGACTTTAGAAATTCCTTTACTTCTTGTATAGAAGAAATTTTAACAGAAGAAAATCATGACTTAACAAATATATACATTTTTCTTGTAATAGCAATGGGTTTCATCATTATTATGATATTTTTAAAGAAATGGTTTAAGACTAGGGCAAATAATAAGGAACTTGTAAAAACCATAAGAGAGTTAGTAACAAGGATTCAAAATGTAGAAAATGGCAATAGAGAGCTGAGAAACAGAACACAGAATAATGAAAATGATAATGGAGAGCTGAAAATTAGAACAAAAAACATAGAATACTTAAAAAAAGGTTCAGAATATTGAAATGACAATGGAAAGCTGAATATTAGAACGCAAAACAGAATTATTAGAAAAAAAGGTTCAGAATATTGAACATGACAATGGAGAGCTTAAAATTAGAATGCAAAATATAATATGTTTAGAGGAAAAAGTTTAGAATATTGAAGATGTCAATAGAGAGCTGACAGATAGAATGCAAAACATGGAGCATAAAAATGACCAACTAGAAAACAGAATTTGTTTCATAGCTGATAACTCAACAACCAAAACAGAAACAATGCAATGCATTAACCCGCTAGCAGAAACACCTCGATCCTGGTTGGACGAATCTACTAATAAGGTTAAAAAACTGGAATATCAGATGGAAAGATTAGCAGATAGAATCTGTTCCATGTCTGAGGATAATGACAAGCTGGCAGACAGAACATTGTTTCTGGAAAGCAGTTTACATGCCATTCAGACTATATCTAAGGATGAGAATATCAAAAACATGGAATCATTCATAGTTGGAGAAAATAAGAAACTGACCAATGCAATGAAGTCTCTAGAAACTTATGTGGTTCAAGAAGTTCAGACACTCAAAGAAACAATGATGAATAGACTTCAGGCCTTAGAAGACAATCGATCTGTCATATCAGAAGGAAAACTACAGGGAACAGGGCATGAAAGAGTGTTAAGTTTTTCTACACCATTTAGGGTCAGGGGAGTTTTCCCTGTGTCTGTTAGTGAAAAACCAGAAACAAAAAAAAACCACCCAAAAGGTGGTGTTGCCTATCAGTGGGAACCAATAAGTATGAAAGATTTTAAAGGTATAAAGGAAGCAGTAGTCTTTTATGGTATGCACTCACCATATGTGAAGTAATTAATAGAATCATGGGCAAGGAATAACAAGGTAACACCTAAGGGTTGGGATCAATTGATATATGCTGACCTTGAAATCTCCTCTCAATTAGAATGGAGGGCTTTATGGAGAGAGGAAGCAAAAGCTCTTGAACTTCAGGGATTGAAGAAAGGTTATAAAGCTCCCCAAGATAAAATCCTTGGTGAGGGTATTTATGCTGATCCAGAAACCCAAGTTGCCTATGATGAACATATCTTGTCTCTATGCAGTACAGCAGCTCTGAGTGCTTGGGATAAGGTTCACGAAGTAGGGGAAAAGATAAAATCCTATAGCAAGATAAGGCAAGGAACAAGAGAACATTTTACTGCATTTCTAGAAAGATTGTCTAGAGCAATGCAATTGGAGGTAGCAGACATTGAAACTAGGCAAATACTTATAAAAACATTAGCTTATGAGAATGCGAACCTTCGATGCAAACAAGTGCTTTGGCCTTTAAAAACTCGATCAACATCTTTAGATGACTGGGTTCTATATACAGCCAACATGAAATATAATGATAATAGCACTGAAACTTGGGTAGGAGAGGCCATATATAATGGTATGAGAAGATATCAAGATAACAGAAGTTTTTACTATGGTGACACTGAAGCTTGGGTAGGAGAGGCCATGTCTAAAAATCTGAGACGACATCAAGATAACAGAGATACTAATATTGAGGACATAGCAGCTTGGCTAGGAGATGCCATCTCCAAAGGGTTGAAAAGATATCACAATGTCAGATTGTTTTAACTGTGGTAGGAAAGGACATCTAAAAAGAAATTGAAGGCAAATTATTTCTAGAAATAACACTCCCAGGAATGAATCAAACAGAAGGCCTCAGCCTTCTGGGTTATGTAGAAGGTGAGGCAAAGGCCGACACTGGACCAATGAATGTAGATCAACCAGAGACAAGCAAGGAATCCCTTTACCATCGGGAAACTATTTGGGGGGGCCTCTCGAAAGCCCCCATGCCAAAGGTGGTCCGAACATTCCCAGTCACAGTGGAGGGCAATCTCCCACAGGATGATTAGAAAATCCAGTGCCTATTGTAAAAACTCATACCGCTCTGGATGACATACTAATGATGGAATTTGAATCAAACTTGAGTAAAGGAAACAAAAAGCATATATTTTGGAAACCTCTATAAATAGTCATAGGCCTAGATTGATAGTTAAAATGAATAACAGACTGTTTGAAGGTTTACTGGATGCAGGGGCTGATGTATCTATCATAACTGATAAATCCTGGCCTCCTAGATGGCCCCTGCAAGAGGTAAATGTTCAATTCTTAGGGATTGTAACCCTGTCTCAGGTAAAACAGAGTACTAGATGGATTGAATGTGTAGGACCAGAAGGACAGAGAGGAAGGTTGAGACCATATGTGGCCGATATAGCAATAAATTTATGGGGTCGTGATCTATTATTTCAGCAATGGAATACACAGATTAACATTCCTCCAATAATGGATAGGAACCATAAACAACCTCTTGATTGTGGAAAAGGTGTTATAAAGTACTATTCAAGACAGACACCAAATATCCAGGCTGTACAAAAACAGAATGCAAGTGCTGAACAAACAGAGGAACCAAAAGCCCTACCCTTAAAATGGTTAACAGAGGAACCTGTCTGGGTAGGGCAATGGCCTATGACCTCTGAGAAGTTAGAAGCTTTAGAAAACCTGGTACAGGAACAGCTAAATGCTGGACATATCGAGGAATCAAGCAGCCCTTGGAATTCTCCTGTATTTGTTATCAAAAAGAAATCTGGTAAATGGAGAATGCTTACCGACATGAGAGCCATCAATAAAGTTATTCAGTCAATGGGGTCTCTACAGCCTGGAATGGCCTTGCCTTCTTTAATACCTAAGGAATGGCCTATTATAGTTATTGACTTAAAGAATTGCTTCTTCACTATACCTTTATAGGAACAAGATAAAGAGAAATTTGCCTTCACGGTACCTAATTATAATAATTCTTAACTTGTGAAGAGATATCAATGGAAGGTTTTGCCACAGTGAATGCTAAATAGCCCCACTCTATGCCAATATTTTGTACAAAAACCACTGGAAATAATTCGTGAACAGTTTCCACAATCCATAATTTATCATTACATAAATGATATATTGTTAGCTGATTCTAAAATAGAAACATTAGAAAAAATGTTTGAGAAAGTAAAGGAAGTTTTACCTCGTTGGGGATTACAAATTGCTCCTGAAAAAATACAAAAAGGAGATTCTATTAACTACTTAGGATATAAAATAGGTCTACAGAAAACTAGACTACAAAAAGTACAGATTAGGAGAGATCGCTACCAGACCCTTAATGATCTTCAAAAATTTTTAGGAGAGATCTCTCAACTACAAACCATTATTGGAGTAGAAGGGCATGATTTGAAAAACATGAAAATGACCCTAAAAGGGGACACAGACTTGAATAGTCCACGAATACTATCAGCTGAGTCTGAAAAGGAATTAGAATGTGTATGAAAGAGGATATTAGAAGCACATGTGGACTGTGTGGATCCAAAATTAGACTGTATTCTGGTTATATTACCATCTAGAGAATATCCTTCAGTGATTTTGATGCAGAGGGAAGATAACATATTAGAATGGATATTTCTACCACATAAACAGAATGAAAAACTAATAACATATTAGAAAAGGTCTTTGACCTGATTATAAAAGGTAAATTAAGACTTCGTCAACTGACAGGAAGGGACCCAGAAGAAATCATAATACCTTTGACTAATGAGGAAATTTCCTCCTTTTGGAAAGATAATGAATATTGGCAGAAAGCATGCAGTAACTTTTTGGGATAGATTAGCAACAATTATCCCAAAAGTGAAAGGATAAAATTCATAAAGAAAACGGTTTGGATCCTTCCACACATTGTAAGAAAAACACCTATCTTTGGAGTTCATATATTCTACATTGATGCAAAGAAATCAGGTAAGGCAGGATATAAATCAGGTAAAATAAGTAAAGTGGTTCATAGCCCTTACAATTCTGTACAAAAGGCAGAATTGTATGCCATTATCATGGTAATTATGGATTTTACAGAACCTCTCAATATAGTATAGACTCTCAGTATGCAGAAAGAGTCGTCTTATACATTGAGACTGCAGAATTTATTCCTGATGATACAGAATTAACTTCATTGTTTATACAGTTACAAGATACTATCAGAAAGAGGATTCATCATATATATATATATATATATATATATATATATATATATATATATCATACATCAGGTCCCATAGGGGTCTGCCAGGTACTCTAGCACAAGGCAATGATGAAATTGATTGGTTATTGATAGGAAGTATGCTAGAAGCATCAGAGTTTCATAAGAAACACCATGTGAACAGCAAAGGTTTGAAAAAGGACTTTTCTATCACTTGGCAGTAAGCCAAGGAAATAATAAGGAAATGTCCTACTTGCTCATTCTATAACCAAACTCCTTTACCACCAGGCAGTAACCCTAAAAGTATAAAAAAATGAAATATGGCAAATGGATGTGTTTCCCTTTGTAAAATTTGGAAAATTAAAATATGTGCACCATACTATAGATACATTTTCAGTGTTTCAATGGGCTATTGCTCTGAGATCTGAAAAGGTTGAGTCTGTTATTACACACCTATTAGTGGTAATGGCCATTATGGGCATACCTGCACAAATAAAAACTGACAATGTTCCAGCATATGTTTCCAACAAATTGAAACAGTTTTTTGAGTATTATAACATAAAGCACATAACTGGTATACCACACAATCCTACAGGACAAGCAGTGATTGAGAGATCCAATCGTACCTTATAGAAAATGCTCCATAGACAGGCAGGAGTAACCAAGACACCCAAACACAGATTACATAATGCTTTATTAACATTTAACTTTCTTAATGCTAATGAAAAAGGACAAACAGCTGCTGAAAGGCACTGGACAATAGAAAAAACTTCTGAACTAAATCAGCCCGCGTACTTCAAGGATGTATTGACATCAGAATGGAAACCAGGATATGTGTTTCATTGGGTAGGGGTTTCGCATTTGTATCTACAGGAGAAGAAAAGCTATGGATGTAGTCTAAGTTGATCAAGATCCGAGTTGAACAAGAGAAACATCTTACTGAAGAGGAATGACAAGTCATTCAACAAATTGGGTCCCACAAAATGTGCAGAGACCTCTCAAAGTTAGGGGAAGTGTTCTCTTCTTATCTTTACAGTAAAACAGAGAACACCTATCTTCAAACTACCAAAAGACAATGAACATTTAGATACCTACAGAAGACCGCTCTCCAGAAAGAATCATTTAATGAAGAGTAATCTGATTTATGGTAAAAATATTTAAGTCTAGTAAACTGTTTCTATACTGAAATCTATTTCTCTTTACTATTTGGTGTTCCTGTAGTCCCGATTCATGTAAATCAGTGCTGGCTTTGGAGTTGGATTTGGCTTTCCCTCACTAAATTCAAGCATGTTGTTAAGATTGAATTCACAGTTTCTGCTTTATATCAAGAAGCAAAATGATGTAAGGCAGAAGAAAACAAAGTCTAGGGACTCACGTGTTTATATGCACTTTTCTCTCTGAATTCCTCATTTTCTTTTATACATGTTAATGCTTATTGTTGTCTTTCCTCTAATGTATACCATAAAACTTGAAAATTTTACTTTGATATTTATATTTAAGTTTTCCACAAGGAAAAATAACAGTTCCCAACAGCAATCCTTGAACACTCCGAAAGGAAGATGGGGCCCCAAATGGACATTTCCATTCTACTCATCCTGATGCATCTGAGCTACAAACTTCACCCTTTAACCAGTATGGTACTGCTTTGCTCAAGACAACTGCTGGCTAGCCAGCTGTAATGGTGCACCTTCTCATTACAACCTGGCCTGAGTTCCAAATAGAACTCCAGTCAAGCATTTTTCTGCCACACTATGAATACCTACATGTGTCACTGTTACGGCAGTTTCTTCCCTGCAAAGTATTCATATCTATACCATAATTCCCTTTTTACCTTTAAAAAGATTATTTGTGGTTATAGCCATTTATAACCAAGTCCATTTAAATGAAAACAAACATTTATAAACAATATTTAGGAATTTGTGCATCGTTCTTTCCAAACTACTTCCTGCTGGTAGAGGGCGCTGTCATGGGGTCCAAAGAAGACATCTTGGCAGTAGTCTGAAAAGTTTTGTCTCAACTGCTTTGAATGTTGGATCACCTGGGGAGTTGTTTCAGGGGGTCTGGCTTGATCAAACCATATAAGTCTGGAAAGAATCCACAGCTTTTCATTTTCTGTGGAAACAAAAATAGTAATCCTTTTCCCAAGTAACTTGTCTTTAGGCTTAAATTTTGGAGTCAAAGCATTTTTAAAATATATAAATTGAGTTAATCTAGCAGCATTTCTTTTATCAGTAGTTATTTTTTCAGCAATCAAACAATTTATAGACAACAGAAGCGCGTATAGTATCCAACATTTCTCTGTGTTTTCCATCTTTACGTGGTTTTTATATTACTCTATTTCTTCTACTTCTATTTTTATGTATTTTGAGTCAGGGTTTCTCTGTGAACTTTTATCTGTCCTGGAATTCACTGCATACCAGGTTTATTTTGAAATCACAGAGATTTGCTTGCCTCTGTCTGCCAAGTGCTGGGATTAATGGCGTGTGCCAGCATATTCATCTATTCTATTTCCTTTTTTCTTTTTTAAACCATTGTATCCTGTTTCTTTTTCTCTCCCAAGCCAGCGTATTTTTTAAAACAAAGTGTAAACCTTCATTGCAGCTCTCATACATACCAATGAATTGTTAGCAGAGCTCTTTAAAAGCAAGGTGGCTTTTTGCTGCTTATGCTAATTTTGGAAACCTCCCTTAAAGGAGCTGCGTAAATCTCTGTCTACAGCAAAACAAATAAAACCGAGAAAATGCTGCTACAAAGAAGTCTTGCTAGTCTCTGTTTCTTTGTTTCTAAAAACTATTTTTTAAGTTCTTGTTAAGTTTTAAGTGAAAGTTCTCAATCCCACTTCTGACATCATTATGTTACTGCAGGTTCTTCCCTGCCAGCTGCTGCTGGTCCGCCAGGCTGTCGCCTGCCACCAGGTGAGCCCCAAATAACACTCAGAGACTCTGTATTTGATACAATCCTGTTAGCCAATTACCATTATTGTTTCTGGGCTAGGTCTGCCTTAATTATTAACCCATTTCTACTTATCTAAATATTTTCACGTGGTCGTCTTATCTGGGAGCCGCAGTGGGCGTCTTCCTTCCTTCTGGGGCTACGTCGCGACTCCTCCCTACTCCTTCCTCTTTCCTCCTTGTCTCCTAGCCCTGCCTATCTTACTATCTCATTGGCCCAATGGTGCTTTATTAATAAAAAGTATGAGAAACATATTTACAGGATAACATCTCCCATCATGTCACAGCCAGTTCTGTTGTGAAATTTGGTTGCTAAACATTTTCTTCCTACAGGATCCCATGGAGCAATCATCGTCCCATTTCAGAAGGAAGTAATCTTAAGATAATGATGACCCACTCCCCACTCTTGGAATTTAGGGATAATATTCATCTTCATAGGGTTGGTTTTTGTTACTTGTGGTTGGGTATGGAAGTTGATATTTAGACTCGGTGATCTCTTTTAGACAGGAATAGGGTATGTTTGGGAAAGGTATGGTTCAGAATGATATAGGTATATTGGCCTACCTTTTGTGAATTGTATAGTAAGAGTGAGATATTTGTATTTCAGTTTACATTGTTATATATTCTTATCTGTGGTAACCTATGTACTGGAAGAATTTTATATTATATTTTGTCGTATTGTGTGAAATCTTTCCATTTATGTTTTATGCACATTATTCTCGCTATATTCTATGTATGTATACTTTGTTTGCGTTCAAAACATTTTGTATATTGATACAATTTGGGATATTTATCTTGCTGCCCTCTTGTCTAGACATTTCTACTCTACCTCTACTTTAGGAATTTACATGTGCATATTTATATTGTTTAGGTTTGTATCCTTGCTTTACTCAAGGAAGTATTAATCAGGTTTTTAGCTAAGTTCCTGAGTATTAAAGATTACCCTCACCCGTGTTTCCTTTGCCTATGAGATTAGTCAGAAATAGATGCTTAATTTTCAATCACTTCATAGACCCACAGAACATGGCATTTAAATGTTTTAATATTAGTACTCCGTTGACATGAGACACTATTGCTCCAGACAGCACCATGCACTTTCCCAAAAGTATGTTGGACACTGTCGTTGCTCCTTCTGGTGTTCACACTCACTTTGGCCATGGCCTCTTGGGCAAGGAACTGCCCCTACCTTGACAACTGATCTGGACATGTGGTCCTATGTGCTTGCAGGAAACAAACAGAAGACTGCTGAACCTTGCCATGTCAGGGTAAGACAGCTTTTCTTCCTCTGTGCTTTTGTTGTGATCTGTCAGGTTCTCTTGGCCTTAGCCAAAACTTGCTGTACTAACATTGCTCTGAGACCTTGGGTGACTGTCCAGGTAGTTTGCTTTTTCTGTCTTCGAGGCATCTTTTGGAAATTTTCCATCTGCACATCCTTTCTACCCTAGTATTGCTGTTTTCCTTCTCAGGTCTTGATGAGGTTTTAGATTAAACTATCACAACTATTATTCTCCCTTCCTAGTTATATAGATTAGGTACTAGGCTTAAGCTTTCTAGCTTAGGATAACTCTATTGTAAACTCCATTATGTCTTCACCCTGGGACTAGATATGTAGGTTGTTTTGTTCTCAATTTTCCTTTTCTTAGAGCACACTTGTTATTCACACTTTTGTATATAGTTTTGTATCAAACCCAAAACTTTTCGTTAGACTAAAAGGGGAATTGTAGCGAGATATTCAACTTGTCTGCACCTGTGGCTTAGGCCATGCCCATTGCAACAGAGAGAGGGCCAGATGGGAGCTCGGAGAAAAGGCTGGGAAAGGGTCAGGTGGCAACTTTTGGTGGTGGACTCTGGAAGGCTTAGGATCCGGTGGAACCCGCTGGGTTCATCTGCCTATGTTGTGAGTTATTTCTCCTTTAATAAACATCTGATCGGCCTAATTGTTTATCCTGATCCTTATTAAATCACAATAGGTAGGTGTGTTGGCAATCGAGTCAGCATACCTCCAAGAAGTAGATCATGGTGATGGCAGGCATCACTGGGCATCTAGTCTAGGCAGCTGGTGAGATCCAGGCCCAATGATTGAACTTATCTCAAAAACATGACTCATGTTAATAGTCACTTCATGTCAACATGTACATAAATGCATAGACAGAGATACACACACACACACACACACACACACACACACACACACAAAGAGGGAGAGATAGAGAATGAGATGAAGAAAAGCAGAGTCAAATATAAAGAGACCAATGTTATAACAAATACACAGACACACATCTCAACAGAAAACAGAAGTTTGAATAAACATTTGGACACTTTAAGGATTACTACACACCACACCTGCAGAGAGAATCCCTGAGTGTGATATGGAGAGGCAGCCCACACACTGATGTTTCTAGCCCTGTATGACTCTCTGAACAGGCTTTTCTGAGACCCACATCTCTGAGTGCTGCCAGCGCCCCCTGCTGGTTCTGAGTGCCTTGCAGGGTGGTTTGTGTCTGAGTTTACAGGAGAATTCATTCACTGTGTCTCTTGCACAGTAATATGTGGCTGTGTCCTCAGACTTGAGATTGTTCATTTGCAGGTACAGAGTGTTCTTGGCATTGTCTCTGGAGATGGTGAATCGGCCATTCACAGTGTTGGCATACTTAATGTAACTACTATCAGATCTAATGTATGCGATCCACTCTAGCCCCTTCCCTGGACTCTGGCGAATCCAGTGCATGTAGTAACTACTGAAGGTGAATCCAGAGGCTGCACAGGAGAGTTTCAGGGACTTTCCAGGCTGCACTAAGCCTCCTCCTGATTCCACCAGCTTCACTTCACAGTGAACACCTACACACACAGAGATGCTGATCAGAATGTGTCACAGAAGCCAAATTTACCTTTATCTCCATTTGACACAGAAACACAGAATCTCATTTTGAAAAATTACCTTTTAAAATTACGATGAGGAAAAGCCAAGTGAGCTCCAAGTCCATGGTGAATGGTCTGTGTCCTTTGCTATTCACAGAATGGGAGGACCTGATAATTCAGGACTGGCCTCCTCTGCCAGAGCTGCAGGGTCAGAGGATGGCTGGTTTTCATGTATACAGAGAAGCCTTATTTGCATGTCTTCCTGCTGGAGCAGGCTCTGATTTGGGCAATGATCAGAGAACATATAAGCCATCAAAGACAATAGCATCAGTTACAAAAAAATGAAACAGTGTGGCAGCTTCATATCACCTTTTCCTACTTAAGCATTCACCATATTTCAGTTGGTTTCTTTGTGCCTGTGAACAGAATTTACTGTGTTTATACACAGCCTTGTGTTCTCACTGTAAATGTGAATCACAATGGCTCCATACACTTTTGTTTCTACACAAGATCTCTGTCTCTCTTACTCTCTGTGGTGGACCTGGCCCCTCCATAATTAATTTCTTAGGCAGGGTCAGATCTGCCTACAGTGGTTGTTGTAATTCCTTCTCTGAGATGAGAACAGGGGTTGTCATAACATATTCCATGTGATGAGAACATGTGTGTTCATATTCCTTTCAGTGTGATGAGAACAAGGGCTGCCACATTTCCTTCTCTGGGATGAGGACACTGGAGCCGTTCTTGAAGTTTATTCATTGCTGAAGATCTGGTTGCTCAAGTCTTTGGAGATGGAAATATGACTTCCCCTGACACCGTCTGTCTGCCAGTCAGTGTTGCTGTGGCGACAATTGCCAGTTTGTACCAAACTTGATGTTTTGTATTCTGACTTTATTCCTGAGGTTTCTTAAACTTCTTTCCACTCTTTCTACACCTTTCCACCAGGCAAAATACCTGTCTTTATGTTGTGTTAGACTAGTTTTAAATTTCCAAAATTTATACAATTAGCATAGCCAAGGCTTTTCCTTAAATTTTATGATGACTAGAACTTTAAATTGCACCACTAATGTAGTTTCACAGCTCCAATACTTTAAACAAGAGTAGAAACACATACATTATATCAAAAATAATCTTAAATTTGTATTAATATACAAAAATCCATACCAATGTAAAATTTTGAGGCTACTAGTTGTTTTTTACTTTAAAAGTAGACCCAAAATTCCACCCTTTGATCCATTCATTTTTATATTTTTTCCCTTCATTTTCCATTCAGAATGAGACTCCTCTGTTATTTGTCATTGTTAAGCTTTTTCTTTAACCACTAACACCTTGTAACAAACCCTCCTAAATGATGACAAACAATTGTAACTCAATAAATGACCAAAAACCACCTACCACACCTCCTGGGATTGTGAATGTTGTGTTCTCTAGACAGCTTCCTGTTGTGTATGGCTGTAGTCAACCCTATGGGATATAAATCTGGGATAATGGCCAAGTCCTGGAAGAACTAACTGTTATATTTTTTTTTTAGTCTCCTGTGATGAAACAGTGTAGAGCTCATCTTAAATCTTGGTTGGAGAGTCTGTTAGGCTGGAATATCTCAAGTAGCAACTCTGAAATTGTCCTTTTAGGCAAAATTTTGTGAAAACTTTAACAGGGGCACTGTGAAAAGCTGGATCATCTGGACTTTTGTCTTCATTGTTGTCTGGCTGTTTTCTTTTTCAGAAAAAACTTTATTGGTAATATATACATCTATGTGAACAAAAGTGTGGAATGTCTCATGTGCATAAGTCAAATAAATATGATTATTTGTTCTATGTCTTAGCAGATAAGAGACATCTGTTAGCTTTATAAGTACACTTGGACTATATAACAAAGTCTTTATACATGCCATATGAATGATGACATGTAATATCAAGTCATGAGGATTTGGTCAAGATTTATCATGTCTCACCTAATCTTCAAAACTGTTCCCGTGTATAGGGAACAGTTTATGTCACTTGCCTTGTGTATTTTTTGTTGTTAATATTCATGTCTATAGCTAATATTTTTAGACAGTCCCCCCAATCAAGTCTTGTCTTCATTAAGTTTTAAGAAAACCAGATCATATTGTTTCCAGTAGAAACAAAGGCAAAACTTCTTTCTCAATGCAATATATTTTTCTGATTTCCTATTTAAGTTAATATATATTTAAAAGTATGAAAGTTGGGCTTACTTTGTCAATTTCCATATTCCAATGTCTCTCAGCAACTATTGATAGTTTACATTAGCATTAAAAAATTCAAAGTCAACAAAGCACCATAAAAAATCTAGGCACCTTGGGTAGTTTCCACCTTTATGTGGCTCATTCTTTTTATATTAATTTTTCCTCTTTAAAAGACCTTGCTTATTGTTTTTAAACTATTTATTTTTCTATGACTCTATATATGAGTATTTACTGAATCTTCGTTAAGGTTTTCATGGATTAGTTTGCTTTATTTGTGTCTGCAGCCTTCTCTACCCATGCCTTAAACATGCTGTGAGGTCTGCACATGGCACTGGCTGGATCAAACCCCCAAGCAGCAGCAGGGACTACATCTCTCACCAAGGCATGTCTGATATTCTGTGGGGATAGGACATTATGTGGCTTCATGTTGGTATGTTTGAATAGTTTTTAAGTTTTCCCAGTTTGGACGTGGAAACTTGTGCGTCCATGTTGGATGCCATAAGTAAATGGAATTTTCATATGGGTGTTACATCACAAATAATGACATGAAAGTTCATTGTTAATTATGAAAGCTTGGCCATCTAAAGCCTGTTTGTTTTCAAGTAGCTCTTAAAACTTATAGTAACTGTAACACATGGTTTACTAATCTGCATTCTACCATGTGGCTATACACTCTATCATGTTTGTGCCTGCCTCGATTATACTCTTCTTCTCTTTGCGCAAATTCCAGACTGTGTGTATCTTCTGCATCGCTTTGGCCATTTTTATTACATCAATCACAGCCACACATCTTCACATAGTGTACAATTATTATAAAACATAGGTGTGTCATGACAGATGGAATCTGGCATTACTTATGATTTTCCTTTTCATGTATCTGTTAAAATCAAATGTAACACTTACTGAGTATCTGCTGAGTTTCAAGACAGTGAGACATTAAGTTGCTATGTAAAACAAACTCCCCGCCTTTAAAGACACATGCAGTGTGAAAGCAAATGTCAATCATTTTGGAAAACAGAGAGAGCAGGAGTGTCTACTGGCATTAGAAAAATTTAGCAATCATGTTTCCAAGGGAAAAAGACAAGAAGAACTCTGATGGGAGATGTGATTCTGTATATATGTTTCTCATACTGGTTAATAAAGCCCTGTGGCCAATAGAAAACTAGATAGGCGGGGCTAGGAGACGAGGAGGAGGAAGAGGAAGTAGTAGGTAGGAGTCGAGATGTAGCCCGGGAAGGAGAGTGGACCCTTGCCGCCGCTCCCCGATAAGACGACCACGTGGAAATACTTAGATAAGTAGAAATGGGATACTAATTAAGACAGAGCTAGCCCATAAACAGTAATGGTAATTGGCCAACAGGATTGTATCAAATACAGAGTCTCTGAGTGTTATTTGGGGCACACATAGTTGCAGGACAATGGCGGCAGAGCCAGCGGCAGCCGGCGGGGAAACCTGCTGTAACAGAACTCATTCACAAAGCATACACATTGTCAGGATGTATGCACCAGAGTGGCTAATAGAACCATGTATGGGCATACTGACAGAAACTTCAGGGATTTTTTTCTCTCTTACAGTGTAGTAGTTTCATGGATGTTTACTGACATTACGTGCAATCTCAACAAGACACATCTTTGTAAGCTGATATTTTTTAAACAATATAACTAATGTAAATTCTGGCCCCTTTTACTTACAAACCAGTTTCAAGCTGGTGATGCATAGTAGAAGGACCACAGGGATGTGAAAGCTAAAAGCTCAATTCAGTGAGGGGGGTCTCACTGAGGCTTCACAGACTTCAGCCCTTGAGATAGAGGATCCAGCAGTGAGACATAATGCAATTGTGGGATGGGATATTTAATATAGGATTGCAAAAATTAATTTTAAATGAAAATACACTTTCTTTGTCAACTCACCCATCCATGAGCTGCCTTTTGTGACTGAATCTGATTCCCTGCAAGAACAGTATGCTTTCTTATCCACTGAGCAGTTTTTCTGTGCCTGGATGAGCAGTCACAACTTTCCTTCTCATGTTTGCTGCAGATCTGTTCACAGCAGCCCAAATGTCACATACAGCTGCATGAAACTGAGGAACATTTAATGAGTGAAACCAGTTACCAAGAGAACAAAATGATATCTTATCAAGGATAATCTGAAAATACTTAGTTCAGGTTAAATAACATCCAGGGAATGTTGTCCATGGCTTAAGCACTGAAGAATGGGAAGACTAAACAGTTAGAATGTAAACGTTATTGTCCATTGTTTCTGTACACCACCACCCCCTTACTCAGAAGCTGTACTTTGGGGCTTCAATCAGAACCAGTTGAGTGGCTCCCTGTTTGTACCTGAGTGGGGGTTTGTAGATGGGGGAAAGGCCAGCTATAGGGGAAGGCTAGCTATAGATAATAAAGAAAAGACAGGGACACAGAATAGAATCAGGAGGCCAGATTCAGTTAATACTGAATTACCCTGACTTTATTTTTCACCTCTCTGATATACCTTAACCAAAAAGGAGAATATCATGTATATGGTACAAAACTTTTCTTCCTCACTTATTCTAAAGGTTCAGTAACCACACTTTTGATTCAACTTCTTGTTTCCTAGCCCTGAGGATCAAGAGTAGTCACACCTAAGATTAAGTTCTTTTGTTATTTATAATAAGACCCCCAAAAATTCTTCTGTAGACACACCTTTGACTTTTAGGTCTTATGATGTGCTAGGTACAGTTTTGAATTTTCTGTCCTTGTGCCAAGATGGAATGCAGTCATTTTTATGGGCACTGACAAATCCTCCACTCTTAATATAATTAAATAATACATGTGCTTCTGCTACAGTACAGATGGCTGTGTCTGTCGTACATTGAATTCTTCAACCTTCCAAGTTTACCCACCATTGGAACACACATTCTATCATTAGAGACCTTTCTTAGGTTGCCTGGAGACAATAAGACCTTACCTACACCTGACTACCAGCCTCTGAAATAAAAATATTAGGGGATAGTGAGCCAGGTTTTTATTGAGATTTTACAAGCAAGCTAGATAATGCATTTACTTTTATGGCCACAGCATCTCCTGCCAAAGGAAATGATCAATCAAGATAAAATGGACTTTTAAAATTGGTATGGGACGTCCCAAGTGGCTTTAGCTACATCAAAACCTATATCTGTCTATTTAATAACATTGTATCTAATCATTTATTAGCTCATGTCTAATTCCTAACAGAGTGAGATCTATTTCACTCATAAACAGTTACCTAGTATAACAAAGGTTGTAGAGGTTAATAATTTCATTATGGTTATTAACAAATGATAAATAAATAAATTACAAATTTATAATTTCAATTCAATCAAGAGACAACAAATGTTTCATGGTGAATGAAGTAAGAATAACAATAATAGGGGGGACTTCCTGGAGCTGCTCTGAGCACATTAGGCCTGCCTATCCACGTGGACCACCCATAATCCCCACCTGCCTGGTCTCAGACCCCACCACTGGTTCTCTACTGGATGTAAGTTTCCTCCCAGAAATCCACCTATCATGCCATGGCTACTCTGAGTTCTTGTGGGCTAGATCATTGACTCCCATCATTCTTTATCAGAGGCTTCAGCTGGAGAGTGCCAGGCCCCAGCTAGAGCTGCCCATCACTTAAGAAACATCCTGTTTATCAGACTAGTCTTTGACAAGCATAGTCTTTGAGCACCATACCAGACCTCAGCTAGAGGTGAGTCTGGGACCAATTTGGGTGGAACTCCCCCACACCCTTTTCCAGGAACTCCTGGCATTGCCCCCTGAGCTCACTCCCTCTGTGTCCTGTCCTCATCAAGAGTGCTATTGGAGCTCTGATACACCCCTACCCACCCTACCAAGAGCCTGCCCTCCCGCTCCCCTGTGCCCTACCCTGCACACTGTCCCACCAGCTCTGGTTGAGTGCTGGGACAGAACATGGAGCCAACAATTCAGCTACCTTCAGGGAACTTCCTGGAGCTGCTCTGAGCACACTACACCTACTTGTCCACGTGGGACCACCCATAATCCCCACCTGCTTGGTCTCTGACCCCTATCACTAGTCCTTTAGTAGAGTTCCGGACCCCTCCGATAGACCCAATTAACCCTGCAGGGCCACTCTGAATTCCTGTAGGCTGGATCTTTAACTGCTAAAGAGGCCTCAGTTGCAGAGTGCCAGGCCCAACCTTGATCTGCCTATTGGGGCTTGAAATATCCTTAGTCCAACACTTCAGGATTTTGACCCCCATTGCTGGTCTTCTGCTGGAGCCTGATCTTTGATACCCATCGCTGGGCCCCTTCCTGAAGAAAGACCTCTTGAGAACATGGCCCACCCAGAGATACAGACATCAAAATTCTGACCCACCTAAGCATTCTTGGGGAGTATGAGAGAGAGAGAGAGAGAGAGAGAGAGAGAGAGAGAGAGAGAGAGAGAGAGAGAGAAAGAGAGAGAGAGAGAGGAGAGCTCACCTACACCTACTAAAAGAAACAATGGGAAGAAGGCAATACAAGAAAACACCAAACAATACAAACAAGCATAACACCACCAGAATCTAGGGACTCTACAAGAACAAGACCTATATGCCCCAAATCAAATGAAACAGAAGATAACAACTTAAAAATTATAGTCATAAAAATGATAGAGACCCTCAAAGATGGTGAGAAAATCCTTTAAAGAAATGGAAGAAAAAACAAACAAAAAATTGGATGAAATAAACAAATTTCTTAAAGAAAGTATAGAAAGTCAAGAAAAAACAAATTAAACAGATGAAGGAAACAATTCAAGACTTGAAAACTGAAATAGAGACAATAAAGGAAACACATCTGAAAGAATGCTGGGAATAGAAAAACTGGGCAAACCATTAGGAACTACAGACACAAGCATAGCCAACAGAATACATGAGATCAAATAGAAAATCTCAGGCATGGAAGATAAACTAGTTTCATTGACCAAAGAAAATTGTAAATCCAACAAATCCTTAACACAAAACATCCAAGATATGTGGTACACCATACAAAGGCCAAAGCTAAGAAGAATAGGTATAGAGGAAGGCAAAGAAGCCCAGCTCAAAGGTGCAGAAAACGTATTCAACAAAATCATTCAGGAAAACTTTCACAATCTGAAGGAGGACATGCCCATGAAAGTACAAGAAGCATACCAAACACCAAATAGACTAGACCAAAGAAAACACAACCCTTGACACATAATAATCAAAACACCTAACATACAGAATAAAGAAAGAATATTAAGAGCAGCAAAGGAAAAAGGACAGGTAACATAAAAATGCAGACCTATTAAAATTACACCTGACTTCTCCACGGAGACTCTCAAGGCCAGAAGGTCCTGGATAGATGTCATACAAGTAATAAGAGTCCATGGAAGTCAGCCCAGACCACTATACCCAGTGAAACCGAGAAAACAAAATGTTTACTGACAAAGCCAGATTTTCTCAATACATATCTACAAATCCAGCCTTACAGAAAGTTTTGGAAAGAAAACACCAACCCAAGGAAGTTAACTATACACACAAAAACTTAGGCTACAGATAATCCACTTCAGCAGAACCCCAGGGTAAATCAGGACACATATATTCACAATACCACTGCCAACAACATATCTAAAACAAACAAGCATTGACCATCAATGATCCTTACTATCCCTCAACATTAATGGTCTTAACTCCCCTATTAAAAAAAAACACAGGCTAACAGAATGGATACAAAGACAGAATCCATTCTTCTGCTGCATATAAGAAACACATCTAACATTCAAAGATAGATACTCCCTCAGGGTAAAATACTGAGAAATGATGTTCCAATCAAATGGACCCAAGAATCAAGCAGGTGGCGCTATCCTATTATCTAACAAGTTAGACTTGAAACCAAAATAATCAAAACAAATGAAGATGGTCATTTCATATTCATTGCAGGAGAAATCCATCAACACAAAGTCAAATCTGAACATCTATGCCATAAATACCAAGGCACCCACATTTGTAAAAGAAATGCTACTAAAACTCAAAAATAACATAAAACCTCAAACACCTATAGTGGGAGACTTCTACAAGCCACTCTCACCACTAGAAAAGACCACCAAACAGAAACTCAACAAAGAAACAAAAGAACTAGCAGAAGTTATGTCTCAATTGGGTTTAACAGACATCTATAGAATAGTCCATCCAAACACAAAAGAATATACCTTCTTCTCACCTCCACATGGAACCGTGTCTAAAATCGACCAAATACTAGGCAGCATAACAACTCTCAGAAGATACAAAAAACTGGAATAGTCCCCTGTATCTTATCCCACCACCATGCTTTAAAATTGGAATTCAACATCAAGAAATATTGCAGTAACCCTACAAACTCATGGAAACTGAACAATGCGTAATTTCACCATACCTGGCAAAGACAAAATAAGAAAGAAATTGAGAACTTCCTAAAATTCAATGAGAATGAGGACACAACATACCCGAACTTATGGGACATAAGTGCTGATATGGAGAAAACAGAGGATAGTCACATTAGAGAATTAATGGCACAACTGAAAGCCTTAGAAGAAAAAGAAGTAAACTCACCCTGGAGGAGTAGATGCCAGGAAATAATCAATTTAACATCTGAAACAATAAAATAGAAACCAGGAAAACAATTAAAAAAAATCAATGCCACAAAGAGTTTTAAATTTTTTTGATAAAATCATCAAGACAGACAAACCTTTATCCAAACAAATAAAACAGCAGAGAGAGAACATGCAAATTAACAAAATCAGAAACAAAAATTGGGAAATGACAATGGACAAAGAGGACATCCAGACAAATTTCAGGTCATAATTTGAAAATCTCTACTCCAAAAAATTTGAAAATTCAAAGGAAATGGACAAATTTCTGGACAACTATCGCTTACCAAAATAAAATCAAGAACAGAAAAACAACTTAAATAAATATAGAAAAAACTGAAGAAGTAAAACCACATGATTATCTCCCTAGATGCTGAAAAAGCATCCGACAATATTCAACACTCTTTCATGATAAAGATCTTGGAGAGATCAGGGATAACAGGAACGTACATAAACATAATAAGAGCAATATACAGTAATCCAACAGCCAACATCAAACTGAATGGAGAGATGCTCAAGTCGATTCCTCTAAACTCAGGAACAAGACAAAGCAGCCCCTCTCTCCATATTTCTTCAATATCATAATTGAAGTTCTAGCTAAAGCTATAACGAAACAAATGGAGATAAAGGGATTCCAAATTGGAAAGAAAGAAGTAAAAATTTCTCTATTTGCAGATGATATGATAGTTTACATAAGCCACCCAAAAAACTCTACCATGGAACTCCTACAGCTGATAAACACCTTCAGCAAACTAGCAGGATACAAGATAAACTCAAAAAAATCAGTAGCCCTACTTTATTTAGATGACCAAGGGGCTGAGAAAGAGATCAAAGAAACATCTCATTTTACAATAGCAACAAACAACATAAAATTCTTGGGGTAGCCCTTACCAAACCAGTGAAAGACCTATATCATAAGAATTTCATGGCTTTAAAGAAAGAAATTAAAGAAGGTACCAGAAAATGGAAAGTTCTCCCATGCATTTGGATAGGTAGAATAAACATGTTATAAATGGCATCCTTGCCAAAATCAATCTACAGATTCAATGCAATCCCCATTAAAATCCCAGCACAATTCTTCATGGTACTTAAAAGGAGTACCCTGGATTGCTAAAACAACCCTCTACAATAAAGGAACTTCAGGAGCCATCACCATCCCCAACATTAAGCTCTATTACAGAACTATAGTACTGAGAATAGCCTGGTATTGGCATGAAAATAGACAAGTAGACAAATGGAATTGAATTGAAAATATTGTTATTAACTGACATACCTACAAATTGCTGATTTTTGAAAAAAACAGCTAAAAGAATACAATGGTGGGAAGAAATCTTCATTAACAAATGGTGCTGGCACAATTGGATGCTGTTGTATAGAAGACTGTAGATAGAATCATGTCTATTTCCATGCACAAAACTCAAGTCCAAATGGTTCAAAGACCTCAACATAAATCCAGCCACACTGAACCTCTTAGAGAGAAAGTAGGAGGTACCCTTGAACAAATTGGTATAGGAGACTGCTTCATGAATGTAACTCCAGTATCACAGACACTGAGATTGACAATTAATAAATGGGACCTCCTCAAACTTAGAAGCTTCTTTAAGGCAAAGACACAGTTGATCAGATCAAAGGCAGCACACAGATGGAAAAGTTTTTCACCAATCCTACATCTGATAGAAAGCCCTATCTCCAAAATATTCAAAGAACTGAATAACCTAGTCAACAAAACACAAAACAACCCTATTAAAAATGGGGTACAAAAGTGAAGAGAAAATTTTCAATAGAGGAAATCAAAAAGGCTGAAAGACACTTAAGAAAGGGCTCAGCATCCTTAGCTCTCAGGGAAATGCAAATCAAAACAATGAGATATGTTCTTACTCCTGCCAAAATGGCTAAAATTAAAAACCTTAATGACAACTTATGCTGGAGAGGATGTGGAGAAAGGGGAACACTCCTCCACTGCTGGTGGGAGTGCAAACTTGTACAGACATTTTGGAGATCAGTATGACAGTTCCTCATGAAAATGTGAATTAGTTTACCACAGAACCCAACAGCCATCCTCTTGGGCATATACCCAAATGATCCACATCCATGTAACAAAGACATGTGCTACACTATGTTCAAAGCAGCATTATTTGTAATAGAACAGGTAAGCAACCTAGATGCCCTTCAATTGAAGAATTGATAGAGAAGATGTGCCACATATACACAATGGAATACTACTCTGTGAAAAATAACAATGGAATCTTGAAATTCACAGGCAAGTGGATGGAACTAGAAGAAACCATCCTGAATGAGGTAACCCTTTGCCAAAAAGAGGAACATGGCACATACTCACTCATATATGGATTTTAGACCTAGAGCTAAGTGTCTCGAGCTTATAATTCACACTGCCAGAGGAACTAGCATACAAGTTTGAGTACAAGAGTTTTATATAAGTTACCTCACAGAAGGGGCAAGGGATAAGATCTCCAGATCATGTGTGGAGTGAGAGGGGCATTGAGGGGAGAGGGTAGTAGGAGAAAGGGAGGGGGAGGAGATGGAAGCATGTGGGAGCAGAAAGATTGTGTCAATGGAGGAATAGAAGACAGCAAAGAGAGAGAGAGAGAGAGAGAGAGAGAGAGAGAGAGAGAGAGAGAGAGAGAGAGAGAGAGTACATAAAAGAGGAAGGCATTATAGGTTCAAAGAGAAAACTGAACCTGAACTAGAGAACTACAAGACTGACTCCAACTAACAATTTGAGCAATAGTGGAATGGCTAACATATATGCCCTTCCCTGATAATGAGATTAATGACTAACTTATCCACCATCATGGAGCCCTCATCTAGCATCTGTTGGAAACAGAAGCAAACACCATAATTAAACAGTGAGTCGAACTAGAATCCAGATGCAGAGAGAGAGAGGACAAGACCAGGTTGCAGAAACAAATAGTGGCAGCTGACCTTAACAAGGTAGAGCTAATAGGCCCCCAGACTGATAGGTGGGAATCCAGCATGGGACTGACTCAGACCCCTTGAAACAGATTTCAGATCGAAGGCCTGAGAGTGGAACCAGGATTTATTCCTGGTGCAAAAGAGGACCTTGCAGGCACATCACACATGGAGAGATACTCCCTTAATCTAGAGAGAAGAGAACTCCTAGTCCTTACTTCAAATGACTTTACAGATTTAGGTGACCCCTCCTGGATGGCAACACCCAGGGGAAGGTAATGGGAGTGAGGTTAGTCAGGGAGAATGTGATGTGGTAAGGGAGGGAGATGGAACTTGGATCTATATGTAAAATAAAAAAAATAGAATAACTACACAATTCTGAACTATTTATTCCATCTCTAAAGTGTAAATGCTGGTAATGTCCAAAGGTAATTTTGAGATATCACAGTCCTTGAGTAGCAAATATTAACTTTAAACCTTTTTTTCATTGCCTGCTTACATACTGAAGAGGGACCTTTGCTACACTTCATGTCCACAACAGTGTTCAATTGTTCCAGATATGTCCCTGTATCCCAAAATAGAAAAACTGTCAAAAAGGGTTTTATGTTCCAACATGAGTTGTAGCTAATTGTTAAATGTTTATTCCTTGTCTGGATTCCAGGAAGATAACTCATGTGTCTAAGAAGTCAACACAGCAGGCTTGTTGAAGTACTGGACATCTTGAACCAAACTCGAAATCTCTAAACTTCTATCCTTCTGAAATTCTCAAACTGATTTTTCCTTTTATTTTTCAGGCCATGGAGTTGATGACATCAGGCATTCAGAAACAGATTTTCAGCAGATCTCACTCAAACTGTCTTAGACAGACTCCTAAGGTCTCAGGTCCACTTTTCCACACATCTCACCAAATTTGTCTGGCAGACACTGGACCTCATTTATTCCTGAGAGAAAACATAGACATGCCCTTGACCCTATATTAGGACAGGATCAGGCCCTTTCCATAGTATAGTGCATGAATCTGTCCATTTGACTTAAGCAAATATCCTTCATGTGCATCCACATTCAAAAATTTTAGAGTAAAGAGTTCATGGTTTAATGCATCATACAGAGATTGTGGGCACAACTCACCTCTTCTTATTTTTTTAATTTATGTTTCCAAAGGTACATGGGCATATCAATTGCATGTTCCATTTGAGTTAGCATTTTTGTAGCAGCTTCTGTAAGCTGTCTACATTAACTAGGGTCACAACGGCCCTTATGAATCTCATTGAGGGAGTCAATGTATCCTGTGGACAATTTTGAAGAGGGTCAAAATTCTCAATAAATTTTGAAATTTATTTAAAGTTTGTAAGCAATATGTTTTTAATATGACCTGTAAAATGTTCATTAGGTGGGTGGCTTGGTCTCATTTGTATCTATACAAACGCCTTTCTTGGTGGGGCCTACAGCCCCTGGTATTCCCAGCCTGGACCCTGATTAGGTACCGAGATCAGAAGAGATTTGGCACATTGAGGGTGTTATGGTCATAGAGACTCATTATGGAGTTTGTTTCCAATATGGCAAGACCTTTATTTTTATGTAGATATAAAAGAGTATGTGATGGGAGATGACATTTTATAAATAAGTTTCTCTTATTGGTTAATGAATAAAGCACTGTTGGCCAATAGAGAAGAAATACAGTTGGGACTAGGAGAGGTGGAAGATTCTGGGAAATATAGGACAGATGTGATCTCAGCTGGTTCCCCAGCAGTGGCTTCCTTCCCTCACAAATTGAGTCCTTAAATGTGGACTGAATCCACACACACTGGAATATGTCCCATGTCAATATTTTCTTCATCATTTCCCAACAGTGCAACTGTTTGTGTTGAACATATCTTTCACTTCCTATGGAACCTGAGCTCCTCAGAGACACTGGGAAGATCCATTCCTGGTAATGGGGTCACTGATGCCCCCTGTGCCTTGAAGAGAATTCCTTTAATCACCTCCTGGAAGTCCAGATAAACACAGACTCTTAGGAATGTTCCTCTCAGTTCCCTTCATCTTGCTCAAGTTTGTCAGTGTTTCTGTGGACAATCACTGCTTCTGCAACCATTTCCTCTTCTCTGTTTGTGTCTCAAATTAAGAAGCAAGACTTTTCCCTATTTTCCTCTTTTTTTCTTTCTTTCTTTCTTTCTTTCTTTCTTTCCTTCTTTCTTTTCGTCTTTTTTCTTTCTTCTTTCCTACCTTAATCCATTTACCATTTTTATTTTTCAAAAAGACACCTATCAATCACTCATATATGGATATTACAGATAGAGCAAAAACTACCAGCCTAAAATGTACATTACCAGAGATCCAGGATACAAGGAGGACCCTTAGAGAAAAAATGGAAAGGGACAAGTACTGCTGAGAAAATTGTAAACATCAGGGGAGAGGAGAAGGAGGTAGAAAAAGAGAAGGGGAGAAAAGTAGGTGGGAGGAGAACAAGAGAGGTCAGGAAGACATAGACAGTGGAAAAAGAGAAGAGAGCAAGAAGAGAGATATCTCAATAGAGGGGGACCAGCATAGGTTTAAAGAGAAATCTGACACTAAGGAAATGTTCAGAGATCCACAAAGATGATCCCAACTAAGAATTTAGGTAGTAGTGGAGAGACCACCTTAGATGCCCTGACCCTATAATGAGTTTGATGACTACTTTAATTGCCACTCTAGAGCCTTCATCCAGCAGTTGTTGGAAGCAGAAGCAGACACTCAGAGCTAAGCCCTGAGCCATACTCTGGGAATTCAGTTGTAGAGAGGGAAAAGTGATGAGCAAAGGAGTCAAGACTGTGCTGGGGAAACCAACAGAAACAGGTGACTTGAGCAAGTGAGAGCTCACACACCCAAATCTGATAGCTAGAGACCCAGCATAGGACTGAACCCGGCCCCTTGCTGGGCACCCTGAAGCAGCTCTTTATTGAGTTTTCTTTCAAAGTGCAAGGCTAGCATTTGGCATAAAACTGTTCTTTCCTGGTTTGCTTGACTACATGCTATATAAACAGGGCATGCAGCACCCTCTGGAAAATAACTGCTGAATTTGCCAAAACAAGATGGGACCGTCTTTCATAGTTGCTGCTTCTCTGAATGTCCTGCCAGGCATTCTGCAGTACACAGAGGAATATAACTAACAAACTGGTATTAAATACAAGACAGTTTCAAATTTCCTCCCTCCAACAAAATTCTGCCAGATCCTCTAGGCTTTTGGACTGAAGATGGATGTATCAACATTCCAGAAGTACTTTGGGTTACTGTCTAGGCAGACAAATATCCCTGCCATTTCTTGAGTTTTGGAAGTTGCTTGTTATGTACTTCCTATTCCCTCAGGTAATATTAATCCTTCTAGGTGTTTTGATGTAGCATAAGACTAGTTATAATTATGGTTTTCTTTTGTTATGTTAAAAGATAAATTAGATATGAAACTTGGGATTCACAAAGATAAGACAGATAATAGAATATTTTGTTTAATTTGGTCAAAACACATAGACTAAACATTATAATTCTTGCTTCATGACAATTTTGTTATATGCAATTTTATAATGCTAAATCCAAAACCTTCCTCTTTTACTATACAGGAAAAGGGAACTGATATGGAATGACCTTCTGTAGACTGTGGATATGAGTTGCTTTTATTGGTGATGAATTGAGCTGATTTGGTCTTTGGCAGTACAGAATATTGCTAGAAGGAAAGCAAACCTGAATAGAGAAGAAAAATGGTGGGGTTGAGGGACATGCTAGCAGCCACCAAAGGAGTAACATGCCACATATTACTAGTAAGCCAAAAGCTACATGGACATACACAGCATAGAAATGGGTTCATTTATATGTGTATGCTAACTAGTAATAATCCTGATCCATTAACCAAAAATTGTAATAAAAAATAAAGCTATATGTTGATACCTATAATAACAAGAAGTATATAGAAAGCTTAGACAATATGTGAGAAAAACATTTATTCTCGTGTGTGAATGAGTAGGAAGTTAAATAGTGCATGGCCAAGTGGAAGGGCCAATAGTGTGTTTCTGTGTAGAAAGTATTCCACACTTCTGACAATAAATCACATGCTCTTCCAGGTCCTGAAGTTACTCTTCCTGGTAGTGGGGAGGCTATGTTGTACCTCACTGCCCCCTGATGGTCCTGAGAGTCTCTGCTGGGAGGTTTCTGGGAAGGCTCACACTGGAGTTTCCTCACTGTGTCTGCAACCGTAATACATGGCTGTGTCCTCAGTTTGCAGATTGTTCAGCTTTAAGAAAACTTGGCTCTTGGACGCGTCCCTAGTGATACTGATTCAGGATTGGAGAGCTGAGTTACAACTGGTGCTTTCATCACCCCATATTACTCCCATCCACTCCAGACCATTTTCTGGAGGCTGGTGGACCCAGTTTACACCATAGCTATGTAATGAGAACCCAGAGACAGGGCAGGTGAGACACAGGCTCTGTGAGGGCTGCACCAGGCCAGGCCCTGACTCCTTCAGCTGCACCTGGGAATGGACACCTGGGGACAAACAACATCATATCAGTCATACATCCCTTAACGGCATGCCTGCCTCCCTCTCCTGAAATCCTGCACACTTACAGCTTGGAAAGGTCAGCAGACAGAGGAGCAGCACCAGGACAGCCATGCTCTGCTGGAGGCGCCAGCGAGAAGGAGATGGGGCTGCTCATCTAGGCCTGGGCTTTCAGCCTGAGCCTGAGGCTGCTTTGCATTATGGGAGGATCCTGAGAGGATAAAAGGAGGCACAGGACAAGGACTCTTCTCTCAGGTGACTGATATTTTCTTGTGCTTATCAGAGAAGCTGGTGACCAAATAATCAGGAACAATTTTCTTCTTCTTCCTGTATTCCCTCTTTCATATAACAGGAGATTTTATAATTCGCACTGCACAGGCTTATGTAAAATACATAGATCTCTACTCTTGCTGTGCAGAAACAAGAGGGTTCACATCTCTATAAATTCAAGTACTGTGTTTAGGATGCAGTTTAGTCACATGATGAACTACAGTCTCTTGCTGATGTGAAGTAAAGAATAAGAATATACTTAAAGTCCTTTATTTTGCCATTTAATTAACCTTATTCTCATGAATGACAAGGAATTCCAACTTGTGAGGAAGCAACTCACAAACATTAACAACATATGATATTTAATGTAACCCGCAGGCATTCTGTGTGTGATATTAAATGTTCATCAGAGAGGAGACCAAAGGCACTGATGTTGCCGCAATGTGAGTGATCTCAGGGTATTCACCGGCCAAATCAGGAACACCACACAGGGGGACCAGTCTCATTACCTGCTGTTTTCAATTTGTGCTGTCTTTTTCTTTGTAATTTTATGTTTCTCTCCTTTTGTCCTTACAAGTTGAGGCACATTATGAAAGCATCTTCCTAAATATGATTATTTTATTGGTAGGAATAGAGGATCAGCTTTTTATACCACATCACAAAATGCAGTAGCAAGCAGAATGCTTTAGCATTGTGTTAACTGAAGTAATAAAATGACAGAGAATCCTAAGTGATGACAAGCAGTGGAGAGCTCAGCAGATTTCAACAACTGGAAGTGTTTTATATGTGGGGAAGATCACTTAGAGTACAATGCATTGCGGGCTTCCCGCCATGCTTTTTGATGGAAATCACCAGGGAAGGGAAGAAAATAACTGCTAAACAACCTGTTCTGTAAGGACCCAGAGAACATCCACCACTCCTTTCACACAGGACACTCTGCATGCTTTGTCTCTTGTTCCTCTGTGCCTACTCTGTAGTGTGAGTGGCATGAATGAAGACAGGTCTTATCATTGGGAATCCCACCTTCCTGTGAAACTTCTGATTGATACCCACTACTAGGAGTGATGTGATCCCCTTGTCCATATTTTCCTGGTTATCGAGAATATTTCACACACATTATGCTCAATGTGTCTCATCTTGGGTTTGCCTGGTTTTTCATTGTTCTCTGAAGCTCTTACAAAAGCACAATAACAATTCCATGTTTTTTCTAACGTATGGAACTTTGTGTTAGACCACTTATTCAAGAAGTTTTGTAATAGTAGTAATAGCTAGTGTTCACATTTTGTGCTCTGTTGGGATATTCCCTAGTCCATCAAACTCTCTAGAAGGAAGTTACTAAGAAAATTCACTTTCAAAGGGAGTGCCTTTTGGATAAAGATGCACAATTCTCATAGTTATCTTCTATTTGATAGGTAAATCCTTGTATTTGTGTGCATTCAGTGGGGTATTTACTTCTATCATGAACACTAAGTTGCTGGTCATGTTACAGTGATTGTGCAAATCTGGACATTAGTGTGGTGGCTAGCATTGCATCAATGCAGCTAAAGCTGAGATCATCTGGGAACTGAAAACCTGAGTTGAAAGGAAAGCCTCCACCAGATTGTCCTCTAGGAAATCCTCTAGTTGCAACATTGGAGTCCTTTGTATTGGACTTTGAATTGGAATTTCCTTTGTATTGTTGAGCAAATCAGTGGACAATATATAATTTGAAACAGCAATGAGGACTTTATTGCAGAAGATGACATTTTTTGAAGTTGTGACAGAATAAATCTTATTCAAGGAAATCTATGAACCATTCATCAATACTTCTTTCTCTCTTTTCTACTTGTCATTCCTGATGACCCTTTCTGGTCCCTCATACTATCATGTCTCTTCACCCCTTTTTTTCTCCCCACCATCCCTGCCTTCCTGCCAGTTTTCCTGCTTCCTCATTGCTTCTTTTGGTTTTCTCCCCTTATACTCACACCCACATCCTCTTTTCCTTAACTTGCTTCCATCTGCATGTTTTTGGTTACATCAAGAAAGATGTTGGTCCTATGTGCGCATAAATGTAATGGCTGTATTGCTTCTCTCTACAATCATCTCTCTCACATTCCTATGGTAGTCTAGAAACCACACGACTCATCCTTAATGAAAAGATGTAGAGTAAATGAATGAGAAGAAGAAAGCCTAAGGGAAAGAATGAATATGAGTTAAACGGAGAATTCTTTAGCATGGGTAAAATCTGTTCAGTTTCCTCATAAAGCATTTAAACAAATATACCAAAGGAAATATAAAAAGAGAAATGATCCACACATATGGCAGCTCTTAGCATCAAAGACTGTCCTGTAAACTCCAATACACTGAGTGATACAACAGCTATCCTAGAAATGTAGGTGAGTTACCTTAACTAGTGAGTAGCCCAGGAGCCTCCTACAGACCCCTGAGCCTCCACAGCTGTCTATGTCCACTGTCACTCCACTCACACCATCAGCATCTTTACTTTGTCATTCATTGCCTTGTAATAAAGCAACAAGGAAAACCCAGTTGAGCCCCAATTGAATGGGGGTTTTTATTTCTTACTGAAATAAAAGACCTGGAATCCAAGGCTCGTCTCCTGGAGAGAATCTGCAGGATCAGGGAAGGGATAATTTTTCTGAGGAGAACAAGGTACCATCTGCTAATTTTCTTGTTACATATGTTTTCTTGAGCTGAGATAAAAAGGGAGGCTGTGTACAGGGCAGATCTCATTATCATTGCAGGAATTTTTGCAATGATATAATTATAGAAAATATAACTAATATGTGGTTTGTCTAGTATCTAATCAACACTCAAACAACCCAAGGCTCATTCATGTCTTCATGCATCATTAGACTACAAAGTTCTCTGTTTAAGTTCAGTAAGGAAGCCTGGTTCTCAGACATTCATTTTTATGCTTATACAGAGAACCATATATTGTTTCTCTTTAGAAGAATATCTGAGGCATGGGAGCATCGTATTCTGTAATTCTTCCCTAAAAACTGAGGGAGGTCACAAAAAAATCCTATGTTCTTTCACAATAAGTCATTTCAAATTGCCCTTATGAGGAACATCAACATCAAATATTCCCATGTACATCTTAAATGCATTTTATTCTCACATAGTTGGCTAATTCTATATTGAACCTGCTGTTGTATGTCATGAGTATCCTATGGTACATCTTGGGGAGCCCATGACCTCAGAGTCACATGTAGCATGTAAGTTTCCGCCAGCCCGCCCGCCGCTGGTCTGGCGTCCTGGCCCCCAATAACACGCAGGAGACTCTATATTTGATACAATCCTGTTGGCCAGTTACCATTATTGTTTATGGGCTAGCTCTGTCTTAATTATTAACCCATTTTTACTTATCTAAGTATTTCCACGTGGTCGTCTTATGGGGAGCCGCGCGGCAAGCTTCCTGCTTCTTCCCGGGCTACATCTCGACTCCACCTACTACTTCCTCTTCCTCCTCCTAGTCTCCTAGCCCCACCTATCTAGTTTTCTATTGGCCACAGGGCTTTATTAACAGTATGAGAAACATATATACAGAATCACATCTCCCATCATCTCCTCTTTTCTGTCTAAAGTAAAAGAAGGGGTTTAACCTTAACATAGCAAAATATACCATACAACAGTTATCAAATAAGAATCACAGTTAACAATATTTAGTCCATTAACATTTTGTAAGACTTAAAGAAAATATCATCAATCCTATCTTTGTGAGTCTAAAGTTCTATATGTAACTTATCTTTAATCCTAACTAAGGAAAACTATAACCATAACTATCTGTCTTCAATTCCTTCAAAGACCACAGAAGGATAATATATAAACTCTAGAAATGACAGAGACAACTCATTGCCTGGTCAGTCACCCGAAGTTCTTCTGTAATGTTCCATCTTCAGCCCATAGGCCATAGTGTGTGTCCAGACTCCTCAACAAGGCAGGAAACTTTTCTCTGTGTCCTGTAGACTGTCTGGCTGTCTGGCAGCCTCTTCCATGAAGCAGGAATCCTGTAGCAATGTCCATCTTGCATCAGCAGTCACCTTTTTTGTGGGTCCTGCATGTCCAGTTTCTACAACATAAAGTCAAACATTCCAGAAGAGCAGTACCTTGCCCAAATGGCTAGTCTTGCCATATTAGAAGCAAACTTCATAACGAGTTTCTTCAATGTCCATCTTCCTTTTTGATGCAGGTGGTGTTACCAGGAGCAGTTGTGCCTCCCTGTCAAGAAAATCCTTAAACCATTTTAAATGCCATATTCTGTAGGTCTTTGAAAGGTTTGAAGAATGCCTATTCATCTCAAATACATATCTAGAAATCCTAATTAACTTAACTATAAGTTCTCATTATCATAGGTAATTATCTATAATCCATACTAAATTATACATTACATTTCCCAATGAGCTATATAGACACAATATCTAAACAAGAGGAGAAATATACATTTTACAAAATTGACCTTAAATTGTATCAATAAAAGAAAATCCATTTCAAAGCAAAGTATTCATATCTATACCATAATTCCCTTTTTACCTTTAAAAAGATTGCTTGTGGTTATAGCCATTTATAACCAAGCCCATTTAAATGAAAACAAACATTTATAAACAATATTTGGGAATTTGGGCGTTGTTCTTTCCAAACTACTTCCTGCTGGTAGAGGGCGCTGTCATGGGGGTCCAAAGAAGACGCAGAAATCTTGGCTATAGTCTGCAAGGCTTTGTCTCAACTGCTTTGAATGTTGGATCAACTGGGAAGCTGTTTCAGGGGGTCTGGCTTGATCAAACCATATAAGTCTGGAAAGAATCCATAGTTTTTCATTTTCTGTGGAAACAAAAATAGAAATCCTTTTCCCCAGTAGCTTGTCCTTAGGCTTGAATTTTTGAGTCAAAGCATTTTTAAAATATATAAATTGAATTAATCCAGCAGCATTTCTTTTATCAGTAGTTGTTTTCTCAGCAATCAAATAATTTAAAGACAACAGAATCGCGTATAGTATCCAAAATTTCTCTGTGCTTTCCATCTTTACGTGGCTTTTTTATTACTCTATTTATTCTACTTCTAATTTTACATATTTTGAGGCAGGGTTTCTCTGTGTAACTTTTATCTGTCCTGGAATTCACTCCATACCAGGTTTACTTTGAAATCACAGAGATCTGCTTGCCTCTGTCTGCCGAGTACTAGGATTAATTCTACTTTCTTTTTTCTTTTTTAAACCATTGTATCCTGTTACTTTTTCTCTTCCAAGCCAGCGTATTTTTTAAAAACACAGTGTAAACCTTTATTGCAGCTCTCCTACACACCAATGAATTGTTAGCAGAGCTCTTTAAAAGCCAGGAGGCTTTTTGCCGCTTATGCTAATTTTGGAAACTTCCCTTAAAGGAGCCGCGCAAATCTCTGTCTACAGCAAAACAAATCCAATCAAGAAAATGCTGCTACTAAGAAGTCTGCTAGTCTCTGTTCCTTTGTTTCTAAACATTTCTTAAGCTCTTATTAGTTTTAAGTGAAAGTTCTTATAGCCACGTTGGGCGCCATATGAGGCATATCATTCTTCATCTCAGCTATGCATCTGTCCTTGCATGAACATCCTTGGATGTACAGAAGACACCACAGAGCAAGGGAGACATCACAATGTTGTTCATCTCTCACACACCTGTAAGCCCGTAGCACAATCACTTGGACTGCTCACTTGGATCAAGTGTACACTTTTTGTAGATTCTTGTGACACCAATAATAGAGCTCAGGGGAAATAGAGTCAAGAGAAGGAGTTGGCTGCTGTAATGAGAGCCTGTCTCTTTTGGACAACTCAGCCTCATTATTGGTTTTGCCTTGGGAACATTGAGATTTAGAAATATTTGAGTCCTCTCTCCATTTACTTTGGAGTATCAACCTCCCATCTAGTGCTTTCAACTCTCTCATCTTCCTCCCTTTAAGGGTGCTCATAAAATTTACAATCATACTGGAATAGAAGAACTGTGGTGTTTTCATCTCTGAACACATCCATTAACAAATACTTTAAGATGAATTAACCAAGACCTGTTGGAAATAAAAGCCAATCACAACAATTACCATCCTCACGCATGAGCCTGGCTGGAACTTATTTCAAGTTAGTCATTCACTAGTGCAATTGTGGCTGTGAGGCTGTTGTAGCCATGGTATTAATGTCTAAGCTTCCTTTCAGTCCAAACATAGTCCTCACACAAGTCTATGAATCTGATGTTGGAAGGGCGGGTCTGAGGGATTGAATTGCATTGTAGAAGTAGCCTTGGTCCCTGTCTGCAATTTCCAGGTCCTCCGTTTAATTGTTGGACTTATGAATACTCAGCCCATGTTTTGATATTTTCCCTGAGCTCACAGGATTCCAGAGTATCCCCATCATTATATGGCATCATTATAGTTTAGACAATTCAATACATGCTGTGCATGCCTAGATCTCTCTCAGGTGTCATCACACTGTCACTGAAAAATAAGAATTCCAGGTTTCCAATATGTAACATTGCTTTAAGAGTGACACCATCCACAGGCTTCCAGGATTTATAATAAGTAACTCTCCTTGCAGAATGATGTTATTCACAGGCTCCTAACATGGCATTGAAAAAGGAATCAAGATCAGTGTCTCCAAGGTTACTGTAGGACCCAAGATTGCACATATCTGAGCTTCAGGTAAAAAAAACTGTTTCAGATTTTGCAGCAGGGACTACAAATCATGTGCCCTGGGGAGGCAATGTAAGTCTGTCATGTAGGGGTCTGCAGGAAAAGAGACAGATTCACATGTTAAAAGAATTTTTCCTAGGTCCATTAAATTCAGAGGAAACAAGAGAGAAAACCTATAACAAATAGCATAGAAGAGGAGGAAAGGAGTAATGGGCATAGCTTTTCCCTGACTCCATGATGAGGACAGAGTCACACCTGCTTCATGAAGTTAGCAGAGCTCGTTCTCTGTAATTGGAACACAAGGACTTTTTCTGAATGTTACATTTTATGAGACAATAGTGTCTTCAGGCTTACAAATGAGACATCCCTGGCACTCATGTCATTTCAAGGCTCAGTGAACACCTAGGAAGGGGAGGTGGGAAGAACGTAAGAAGGAGAGCATGAGGAACAGTACTCTGAAATTTCATCTACTGGACTTGGGCATGGTATTCACAATCATTAACCTAGCAAGGCTATTGTTTCCTCTGTAAACCCTACTTAAGATCACAACCATAATGTCGAATATTTCAGCCCTTCTATCTTCTTCCTTAGGAGCTGTTGGATATAGACAGAGTAAGTGTAACTGGACAGGGGTTATCAGATGCATTAACTCTTCATGGATGTGTTTTTCTTTGTAAGCTATACCAAGTCCACAAAACTAGTGTAATATATTCCAGACATGTCCTACTTATGAGCTGTTCAAAGTAAATAATTCCTGGAGAGGAAGAAACCCTTCTTGAGGCTGTGGTCTGTGATTAGTGTTTTTCCTCTCCTGGTCTGATCCTATCATCTTTCCAGCCCCAATTAACACACGGACAGGCTGGTATTAGATATAATTCTCTTGGTCAGTTACTAGTTTCTTATTGGCTAGGTATGTTTTAAATACTAAACAATTTCTATTAACTTAAGTATTTCCATGTGGTCTCATCTTTCCAGAGAGAGGGGCCAGCATTGTGTGCTTTCAATTCTCTACACACTGACTCTCCACCCTACTTCTTACTCTCTCCTCCTAATCTCCTAGTCCAGCCTATATTACTTTCCTGTTGGCCAACAGTGCATTATTCATTAATCAATATGAGAAACATATTTGCAGAATGACATCTCCCACCATCTACTCTTTTCTGTCTGAACAAAAAGAAGTGTTTTTAACCTTAGCAAAACAAAATATATCACACGACAGTTATCAAACAAGAATCACAATTAACAATATTAATCCATTAACAATTAGTAAGATTTAAAGAAAACATTTTTATCAGCTATCATATCTTTGTTTGTCTAAAGTCTTATATGTAACTTATCTTTTATCCTGATAGAAAAACTAAAACCATAACCATCTGTCTTCAACTTTATCAAAGACGACAGAAGGATAATTTATAAACTCTAGACATGACAGAGTCAAATCTCTACCTTGTCAGGCACCTGATGATCATCTGTACCGTTTCATCTTCAGTACAAAGGCCATAGTGTGTCTGGCAGACTCTTCAGCAAAGCAAGAAACTTTAAACTGTCCATGTGTACTGGCAGTTTTACAGTAATATTTCTCTGTGTCGTGCAGATATTCTGGCAGACTCTTTCATGAGGCAGTAACTCTATAGCAATATCCATCTTGTGTCAGCAGTCACTTTCATCTGGGTCCTGCATGTCCAGTTTATACAGCATAAAATTCAAACAATCCATACAAAATCAGTATCTTGTCAAAATGGCTAGTCTTGCCATACTGTAAGCAAGTTCCATAACGTGTTTCTTTAATGTCCATTTTCCTTTCTGACTCAGGTGTTGTTGCCAGGAGCAGTTTTCCCTCGTAGTTAAAAAAAAAACCCTAAACCGTTTTAAATGTCATATTCTGTAGGTCTTTGAAAGGTTTGAAGAATGCCTATTTATCTCAAACACATCTATGTGTATCTAGAAAACCTAATTATTTTAAATCTAAGTTTTGACTATCATAGGTAACTATCTATAATCTGTACTAATTTATACATTTTTAAATGTGCTATACAAACACAATACCTAAACAAGAGGAGAAATATTCATATCCCAAATTTGACCTTTAAATTGTATCAAAAAATGAAAATCCATTTTAAAACAAAGTATTCATATCTATACCATAATGCCCTTTTTACTTTTTAAGACATTGGTTGTGCAGTAACCATTTATAACCAACTCCACTTAAACCAAAACAAATATTTGTAAACAATATTTGGGAATTTAGGCATCATTCTTTCCAAACTGCTTCCTGCTGGTAGGGGGCTGTGTCATGGGGATATTAAAAAGGTGAAGAAATCCTGGCTGTAGTCTGCAAGGCTGGATTGTCCCAACTGTTTTGAATGTTAGATCACCTGGGACACTGTTTCAGGGAGTCTGGCTTGATCAAACCATGTTAGTCTAGAAGGATTCCAAAGCTTTTCATTTTCTGTGGTAACAAAATTAGAAATTCTTTTCCCCAGTAACTTGTCCTTGAAAACAAATTTTGAAGTCAAAGCATTTTAAAATATATATGTTGGTTTAATCCAGCAGTATGTGTTTTAACAGTTCCCACAAACATTGGATCAATGATTTCCTTTTCCACCTGTTCACAAAAACCTCTGAGCAGTGAGCATTAATATATTCCCTATTTTGAAGTGCTTGTCTCCATGTTAATACAGTCAATGTTAACTGTCCTCAAAATGTCATGAAGTTCCTTGAGACATATGTTGGAAAAGTTATTGGTAGTTTTAAAACATAAATATGTAGAGGTGTGATTATAGATAAATGTCCCTTTAGAATTTACAATAGCTTAAAATGAAGAAAAATGGCAGTACCTAATAAGTGCTAAAATGTTTAAAGTAAAACAAAATTTACCAAGCATACTTAAGGAAGACTCTACTAAATGTGATATAAATGGGAAGACAAGGTGACCTTTAGTACCAGGAATGGAGATGTAGCTTTTTTCCATACTGTATTTCAAGTGCTACACTAGAGTACTGATGGGAGATGTTATTTTGTAAATATGTTTCTCATACTGGTTAATTAATAAAGCCATGTTGGTCCAATGGGAAAGCAAGATAGGCGGAGCTAAGAGACAAGGAGAAATAGAAGGGTCAACAAGTAGGGCATGGAGAATGGAAGACTCCAGCACCACTCTGGTCGGTAAGATGAGCAATGTGGAAATACTTAGATAAGTAGAAATGTGTTAATCATTAAGACAGAGCTAGCCCATAAACAATGATAGTAACTGGCCAACAGGATTGTATCAAATACAGAGTCAATGAGTATTATTTGGGGCTGGCGTGGTAGCAGGGAGGCGGGACCAGACTGGAGGCATTGGCGATTGGGAAAACATGCTCGTAACAGAGTACTACAATAATAAATCAGCATGGTACCAGCACACTCACATACATGTGGGGAAGTTAGTAGAGACACAGAACAACAAATATGATAAATGCTGACTTCAGAGGGGACAGTGGACATAGACAATTAGTAAGATCACCCCATGGTCCTTTAGGCCTCTGAGAGGTGTGTGTCAGGTAAATATCAGAGACTGGGGCATTTGTAATGAGATGAAACAGTAGATGAGGTGCAGGGAAACATATGAGCTCATAGGTATGTTTAGAGTTACAGTAAGAGTTGTAAATTTACCACTTAGATTTCCTGGCCATATGGGGAACTGAATGGTCACTGGCTGGTGAAAACACAACCTAAAAGACTCTAAGCAGAGGGGACCCATGAGAAGAGACACAGAATATTCAGGAAGCGACAGAAGGGGCTTTGGGAGATCCCCTATGGGACACATGCTGATAGTTAAATGTGCAGTGCCATCCATTCATTTTATCAATGTCTGACTTATTGGGACAGATGGAGGGACCTTGGTAGTCTGTGAAGAAGACTTGAGACACCTGAATGAAATGAGACCAGGAAGAAAAACACAAGGTACTAAAAAGAATATCAATTAAATATTTCTCAAAATTGCAGTATGCTGTAAAGATATATGCTTATGTACAGAGAAGTGAGTGTAAATATCTATATCTATATCCATATCCATATCCATATACGTATCTGTATCCATATCTATATCCATATCCATATCTATATGGAACATCTAAACCATAAGTTCATATGTGTGATATTAAGAACCATATAGACAGCTAAGAAAATTTGTTAAAAAATTGTTGTAGTGTGTGAATGAGTAGGAAGTTAAAAAGAACATGACCTTGGGAAGGGGGTTCTAGAGGTTTTCACTGGGCAGAAAAGAGCCCACAGGTGCCGGTGATACATATCTTGCTCTTGCAGCATAGTCCTCTACTTCCAAAGTGCTGCAGTAATCCCTATTGTTACAGGAGAGTCTCTGATGGTCCTTGTTGCCCTCTGCTGGTCCTGAATGTCCCTGCAGAGAGGTTTTTGTATAGTCTCACACAAGAGTTCCCTAACTGTGTGTCTCTGGCACAGTAATACATGGCTGTGTCCTCAATTTTCAGATTGTTCAGTTTTAAGAAAACTTGGCTCTTGGAGGTGTCCCTAGTGATGCTGATCCGGGATTGGAGACCTGAGTTATAATCGGTGCTTCCACCACTCCATATTACTCCCATCCATTCTAGCCCCTTTCCTGGAGGCTGGCAGACTCAGCTTACATGATATCTGCTTATTGCCAACCCAGAGACAGTGCAGGTGAGAGACAGGGTCTGTGAGGGCTGCACCAGTCCAGGTCCTGACTCCTTCAGCTGCACTTGGGACAGGACACCTGGAGACAAACAACAGCATCAGTCATACATCCCATAATGACATGCCTGCCTCCCTCTACTGAAATCCTGCAACTTACAGCTTGGAAAGGTCACCAGGCAGAGGAGCAGTACCAGTACAGCCATGATTTGCTGGAGACTCCAGTGAGAACTAGATGTGGCTGCTCAGCTAGGCCTGGGCTTTCAGCCTGAGCCTGAGGCTGCTTTGCATTAGGGGAGGATCCTGAGAGGATAAAAAAAGGCACAACAAAAGGTTACAATTTTAACTTCAGGTGTCTGACATTTGCCTTGTGCTTCTTAGTGTAAATGGAAATGTATACTCAGAAAGATTACTTTGGTTCTGTCTGGGTTTCTAATCTCTGATGAGCAATAATTATTATGAATCAAATTGTGTAGACCTGACTAAAAAATATTCATGCAATGAGGGTAAAACAAGGTTTCACATCCTCAATGCATTTATCTATCTCTGAAAATTCCAGAAGTGAATTAAAGATAGTTTGTTGCTCTTACTGATCATAAATTATACTTAAGAAACAACTGAAAGGTTGTTTAGTTGCCAAGAGCCATTGGAACACACAACAGTGTCAACTGGTATTGAACAAGCTGAACCACCAGAATTATGCTCCTGATGGGAAAGCCCCATATGACACATGCGTGGAGTTCCTGAATGTAAATGACACTATACTCTTGTCTGTACTGTCTTCCACTGTATTTTTCCCCTAAAAATCTTGGTTCTACTACCATTGTTTGTGTCTTAATCTCATTAAATCATTCATGTACTTGGCAAAAGTACAGCTGCAGTTCATCAGGAAGATGATGCTTATGGTGTATCATTTTGAAAAGTAACATTGTTACTAGGAAAAGATCTCTGTCTTGATTTTAAAATGTGAGTTAAGACTTCGTCAACTAACAGGAAGGGATCTAGGAGAAATTTTAGTACCTTTAACGAATGAGGAAATTTCCTCCTTATGGAAAGATAATGAATATTGGCAGAGAGCATTCAGTAATTTTTTGGGATAATTAGCAACAATTATCCCAAAATTGAAAGAATCAAATTCATAAAGAAGACGATTTGGATCCTTCCACACATTGTAAGACAAACACCTATCTCTGGAGTTCCTACATTCTACACTGATGCAAACAAACCTGGTAAGGCAGGATATAAATCAGGAGAAATAAGCAAAGTAGTTCAAAGCCCTTACAATTCTGTAAAAAAGGCAGAATTGTATGCCATTTTCATGGTACTTCTGGATTTTACAGACCCATCAATATAGTTACTGACTCTCAATATGCAGAGAGAGTAGTCTTACACATCGAGACTGCAGAATTTATTCCTGATGATACAGAATTAACTTCATTGTTTATACAGCTACAAGATACTATCAGAAAGAAGAATCATCCTATATATATAACACACATTAGATCCCATACGGGTCTGCCAGGTCCTCTAGCAAAAGGCAATGATGAAATTGATCGGTTATTGATAGGAAGTGTGCTAGAAGCCTTAGAGTTTCATAAGAAACACCATGTGAACAGCAAGGATTGAAAAGGATTTTTCTATCACTTGGCAACAAGCCAAGGAAATAGTAAGGAAATGTCCTACTTGCTAATTCTATAACCAAACTCCTTTACCACCAGGCAGTAACCCTAAAGGTATAAATAGAAATGAAATATGGCAAATGGATGTGTTTCGTTTTGCAGAATTTGGAAAATTAAAATACGTACATCACACTATAGATACATTTTCAGGGTTTCAATGGGCTACTGCTCTGAGCTCTGAAAAGGCAGATTCTGTTATTACACACCTTTTGGAGGTAATGACCATTATGGGCATACCTGCACAAATAAAAACTGACAATGCACCGGCATATATTTGCAGCAAATTGAAACAGTTTTCTGAGCATTATAACATAAAACACATAACTGGTATACCACACAATCCTACAAGACAAGCAGTAGTTGAGAGATCTAATCATACTTTAAAGGAAATGCTCCATAAACGGGCAGGAGGAACCCAGACACCCAAACAGATATTACATAATGCTTTATTAACATTACACTTTCTTAATGCTGATGAAAAAGGAAAAACAACTGCAGAAAGACACTGGACAATAGAAAAAATTTCTGAACTACATCAGCCGGTGTACTTCAAGGATGTATTGACCTCAGAATGGAAACCAGGATATGTGTTACGTTGGGGTAGGGGTTTTGCATTTGTATCTACAGGAGAAGAAAAGCTATGGATACCATCTAAGTTAACCAAGATCCGGGTTGAACAAGAGTAACATCTTAATGAAGAGAAATGACAAGTCATCCAATAAATAAGGTCCCATGAGATGTGTGGAGACTTCTCAAAGGTAGGGGAAGTGTTCTGCTCTTGTCCTTACAGGAAAACAGAGAACACCTATCTTCAAACAACCAAAGGACACTAAACATGTAGGTACCTACAGAAGAGAAGACAGCTCTCTAGAAAGAATCACTTAATGAAGAGGAATCTGATTTATGGTAAAAAATATTTAAGTCTAGTAAACTGTTTATATACTGAAATCTAGTTTTCTTTTCTATCTAATATTTCTGTAGTCCCGATTCATGTAAACCAATGCTGGCTTTGGAGTTGGATTTGGCTTTCCTTCTCTAAATTCTAGCATGTTGTTAAGATTAAATTCACAGTTTCTGCCTTATATCAAGAAGCCAATTGGTGTAAGGCAGAAGAAAACAAAATCTAAGGACTCATTCACTTATTCGCAATTTTCTGTCTGAAATCCTAATTTTCTCATTTACATTTTAATGCTTATTTTTGCCTTTCCATAATGCATATTGTAAAATTAAAAATTTTACTTTGATATTGATATTTAAGTTTTCCACAAGGACTATAACAGTTCTCAACAGCAATCTTTGAACACTCTGGAAAGGAGATGGGGCCCAATTGGACATTTCCACTTGACTCAACCTGATGCATCTGGACTACAAACTTCACCCTTAATCAGTTTGAGACTGCTTTTCTCGAGACAACTCATGACTAGCTAGCTGTATTGGTGCACCTTCTTATTACAACCTGGCCAGAGTTTCAAGTAGAATTCCACTCAAGCATTTTCTGCCACACAATGACTACTTACATATGTTACAGCCAGTTCTGTTTAGAAATTTGGTTGCTTAAAATTTTCTTCTAACAGGGTCCCATGGAGAAACCATCATCCCATTTCAGCAGGAAGTAATCTTAAGATAACGAAGCCCCCTTTCTCCACTCTTGGAATTTAGGAATAATATTCATCTTCATAGGGTTGGTCTTAGTTACTTGGGTTTGGGTTTGGAAGGTGATACTTAGACTTGGTTATCTCTTTTTGCCAGGAATAGGGTATGGTTGGGAAAGGTATGGTTCAGAATGGATATAGGTACATTAGCCTATTTTCTTGTGAATTATTTAGTAAGAGTGAGACATTAGTATTACAACTTACATTGTTATATATTATTGTTTGTGGTAACCTATGTAAAATTAAGTTTATTCCCTTCCTGGAAGAATTGTATCATATATTTGTTATATTGTGTGAAATCCTTTCATTTATGATGTTTTGTGCACATTATACTTGCCATATTCTGTGTATGTATACTTTTGCTTGTGTTCAAGACAATTTGTATTTGATACAATTTGGGGTATTTGTCTTGCTGCCCTTTAGAGCTCTAACTCTTGTTTAGACATTTTTACTCTACCTCTACTTTAGGAATTTACATGTGCATATATATATATGTACATAGTATATATACATATATATATATATATATACATAGTTATATTGTTTAGGTATTTATCCTTGCTTTACTCAAGGAAGTTTTATTCAGGTTTGATAGCCAAATTCCTGAGGATTACAGATTATCCTCACCCATGGTTCCTTTGTCTACGAGATTAGTCAGACATATACGCTTAGTCTTCAATCACTTCATAGACCTGCAGAACATGGCATTTAAATGTTTTTATATTAGCACTCTGTTGACATGAGACACTGTTGCTCCTGACGGCACCATGCACTTTCCCGAAAGTATGTTGGACAATGTTGTTGCTCCTTCTGGAGTTCATCCTAGCTTCAGCTAATTGCCTCTTGGGCAAGGGACTGCCTCAACCTTGACCACTGATTTGGACATGTGGTCCTATATGCTTGTAGGAGACAAACATAGAAGACTGCTGAACCTTGCCAAGTCAGGGTAAGACAGACTTTTTATCTCCCTACTTTTGTTGTGGTCTGTCAAATACTCCTGGCCTTAGCCAAAACTGGCTGTGCCAACGTTACTGTGAGACCTTGGGTGACTGTCCAGGTAGCTTGCTGTTTTTGTCCTCAATGCACCTTTTGAAAGTTGCCCATCTGCACTTCCTGTCTACCCTAGTATTGTTATTTTCCTTCTCAGGTCTTGATGAGGTTGTAGAATAAACTATCTTAAGTATTATTCTCTCTTCCTAGTTAGATATATCAGGTACTAGACTCAAGCTTTTCAGCTTAGGACAACTCTATTGTAAACTCCCTTATGCCTTCACCCTAGGACTAGGTATGTTTGTGGTTTTGTTCTTGATTTCCCTTTTCTCAGAGCACACATTTTATTCACTGTTTTGTATATAGTTTTGTACCAAGCTTAAATCTTTTCTTTAGACTAAAAGGGGAATTGTAGTGGGATATTCACTGTGTCTGCTTCTGTGGCACTGACCACACCCATTGAGGGGTGGAGCTAGGGGCGGAAGTGACCTGTGGGGCTTGGTCTCGGAAGGGAATGCTCTTTTTGGTGGGACAGGGAGAGGGGATCATCCAGTTTTAACTGCTGTGTTCATCTGTCTGTGTTGTGAGTTGTTTCTCCCTTAATAAACATCAATTTGGCCTATTTGTTTATCCTGACCCTTTTTAAACCACAATAGGATATTGTACAATACTCTGACTGATATAGAATTTTCAGTAATAGAGACATCTGCTTTACAAAGATAGCTATTTTAATCTTTAGAGCAGATCAAAGCAGGCTTATTGCCATACAGACAAACACTCATGTATGAAGTAATTTTCCAAGGTGTTTTTTTTCCAATACAAGGCCAGAGTTTGAATAAAGAACTGTAGACATAACTCCCTACATCAATGGACCTCTGCAAGGACTCTGTAATATTCTGAAGCTGAGAGGAACTGCATGACTTATATTGCATTTTACTTTTTGTTGCACTGAGAAAATTTGGCTATGAGCAGAACAGAGGCAGAGAGGCAGCAGAGGGGGGCAGAGGTGCAGAAAGAGATGGCTGGATGGAGGATCTATATCAGAGGTGTTACATGTAGGCGAAGTATTTGTGCTGACTGAGAGATGAAGGAGGAGGGGGAGCTGAAAATGTAGAGTGCTTTAAGGGAGTGCATGGGTGAGTGAGTAAGAGTAAAAAATGATATAGAAGGATGTGTGTATGAACACATATGCACATGTGCGTGCACACACACTCACACAGGAACACACACACACTCACACAGGAACACACACACACACACAAATGCTCACAGACACAGAGAATTACAGTCCCACTTTCAGAGACAGTCTCTTATCCCAAAAATACCCACACAGCATTACAATCCCCCACACAAACACTCTCATGTTCACAGGCAGAGGAGCTGATTCCTTTCTTCTTTTCATAGGATAATTTGTGTAGCTTGGACTTTCTCTTTAGACGAAGTTGGTATTGAGATATGGGAGATTGTCTTGCCTCTGTCTCCCTAGTGAATGAATTAAAGGCCTGTGCCACAGTGTGCAACCATCACATGCAGTGTTTCAATAATTAATTAAAATTAATGTAAAACTTTCAACAAAATATTGTTACAAGCACGTTTCCCCTACTGCCAATCTGGTTCCATGCTTTTTTCCTACGCCATGTGAGCCCCAATAACTCACAGAGACTCTATATTTGATATAAGGCTGTTGGCAGGTACTTGCTTGTTACCAGCTAGCTCTGTATTAATAATTAACCCATTTCTTCTTATCTAAGTATTTCCATGTGGTCATCTTATCCAATTGCGACAGGCTGGCATCTTGCTTTCTCAATGCTCTACATGCTGTCCCCTCTTTAGTCCTTCCTCTTTCCTCCTTGTCTTCTATGAGACAACCTGTGAGAACCTGTCTCAAAATATGAGGCAGAGGACATCGAGGAAGACTCTCAGAATCTAAATGTAGCCTCCACACTCATGGTGTGCACACACTGTCTATGAAACTACCATTTTCCACCATTCAAACATTGTCATTTGTCTGCATTGGGTTCATGGTCTGTGGTTATCTAGAACTGTGTCATGGATGGTAAGGTCTTGGATGAACTGATTGTTATGGAACCCAAGAGCTGACTCTCTGTAGACTTGTTCTCCCTAATCCCATTCCAAGCACTCTTCCTCCTCAGGGGACAGCCACTTCAAGACCTTAGATTGGCTCATTTACGTCTATAAAAGTGAGAAATGATACTTTTATATGCACTTAATACCTTCTTTTGAAGTGGGTTTAGTCCTTGAGTTTAAGACATTAACCATGGTCAGAATGCACCCTATCACTGAGGGAAATGACTATTTCAACCTTTTAAAACATCAAAATTTTTTTCTAAAGAAAATAAATTATGATAACAGGATCAATTAAATAATAAAATAAACACCTAGCATTGGTAATACATCTTTTTTATGTCTAACACTTATGAGTGATTCAGGAAAGGACCATTGAATGGAACATGGATCTCAAGAATGTTGGGTAAGGGTAGATTAATCAACGCAATCAAAGAAAAGAGAAGAAAGGGCTCAAGAAGAAGCAGAGGGAAAACCAACCTCAGCTGCTGACTCCCCTATGAGTCTGGACTGCCTGACATTATGAAGCCTAGTGTGAAGTTGAGACACAGTATATTACAGAATCTCACTATTCATTTTCAACACCACACAGCAGAATAAGAAAAGGTAAGAGCAGGCTGTTCATATGAATAACACAATGTCTGCCACCAATTGAAATACTCAAGGCAGGATAAGCTGAGCTGTGTCTCCAGCCCCTGTTATTCTGAGAATCATTGTAATTTTAGGAAGGGGAGCTGGAATATCTGCTCATGGAAAGGGAGGCTCTGACCTGAGGTCAAAGCCTCAATCCTATGCTCCCTGTGCCACAGACCCCAAAATTGGTTTCTATAGTCAGAAGGTGCTTCATGTAGTAACCTTTGTAATGCAAACTATTTATATAGTTTGTCCTCTAAAGTTAATAGGTACCCAAACCTGTATACACAAAAAAATAATTACAACAACTAAGAAAATCCTACACAAAGACACACATAGAAGGGCAAACAGGTATGTGTTTATTGATATCCTATGGTATTTGAAAATATTCTTTTTCCATACATATCATTCATTCTATTAAAAACAAATTCCCATGTTTATATAAAAGCATTGTGATTACATGGATTCATCCCACCACGCTATCTCTCCTTCCCCTCACTGCTATGATTCTTCTGGGCCCTCCTACACACATGTCTCCTATTTTCTCACTACCATCTTTCTATACTTGAGTGGTGTATTATTTAAGATTTATTAAGTCTGACCTCAGATTAAGAAAAACAAAAGTCAGCAAAGAGCCATAGAAGCCTGGCAAACAACTTTAATTCCTGTAGGCAGAAGATAGGGGATGATGGCACACTTTTAATTCAAGGACTCAGCATGAAAAAGTAGATGAATCTTTGTGAGTTCAAGGCCACCAAGGTCTACATAAGAGTGACTTTCTGTGGTAATTAGAGATGTTGGCTACATTCAGCCTTGTCTGTCCACATAAATTAGCCAAAATGAAGGAGCCAATCAGAGGATGGATTGTAGGATAATGTCTGCCAGTGAGGATATCAACTCTCAAACCAGGATTACCTGATCTATCTGTTTTTCTGATGACTCAAACCACAGAAAAGTGATAGAAATGATTTTCCTTTGAGAAGAAAAGAGAAACTTATCTCTCGGATGAGAGAAACAGCATCCTAACATTGAACTGGGAATTCTGATGTTTCAAACACAGTATTTATTAATTGAAATGAGAAGTGTAGTTTTGAAACACTACCATTTGATTAAAGTCTTAAATATACTACATACAAAACTTGGCCATTGGGCTAAATCACAGCGTTGTATGAGAACTTACAAAAATGAACTGTTTTAAAGTATGTGTTTATGTTCCTGTGTGGGTTGTGTAGTGATCACAGAGACAAAGATTTGTCTCAGGGTTCTTGACCTCACATTGTTTCTGAGTCTAGGGCTTACAATCTCATGATCTTTAGTTCCTTCAGATTTCTGTTGTCCACACAAGAATCACTTCTGCCCTGTGTGATCATCTGCATTTTGTTCAGGTCCAGGGTATCTTAATTTAAAAAGGTACCATAATAGGCCTTGAACATCACATTCTTGCCACACAAGAACCCTTCCCCATGTAGTAAACTCAGAGCTTAGATCCCTACAACTACAAAAGGAAATGGGTACGGCAGCCAACAGTGTAGACCATCTAGTGATCATGGAGATTGCACTATCATTAAGGCTATCAGGACATTCAGATGATCCAGTTGGTTATAGGGTCAGGACAGGGAGGGATTCATGAGTACAGAGAACAGTTTTTTACATATCTTTCTGTTAAAAGAATCTCTGGAATTGAAAAGTTTGTGGAAGGCATTGCCAGAGTAGATATAAGATATCAAAGAAAATAATAAAAGGTATGGAAATTGACATAGAATTGTAGTTAGTTTGAATTATTTAATTAACATTTTAAAAGCTTATTTTGTAAACTGACCACAGTTCCCCTCCTTCCTTTCCTTCCATTCCCTCCAAACAGACTCCCATCTATCCTAATCCCCACGCACTCCTGCTCCATCTCCTTTTAGAAAAGGACATGCTTCCCATGATTTGCACAAAGCATAGGACATCAAGATGAGTTAGAATTGAGCTCATCCCTGCATAAGAGCTATGCAAGGTAATCCAGCATGGGGGACAGTTTTTCAAAAGCCATCTCAGTGTCAGGATCAGGTCCTGATCTCACTTTTATTATCCTACAAAATCAGTTTTGTAATCACATTTTTCTTTTAAAGAATTTACTACACTCCTGGTAATTCACTTCTGTGCACATGTGTATAGAAATGCTGTTGTACACACTGTCATGTCTCCTTAGTTTAAATGCATGTTTCAATAGTTTTACTCAGGTTCATTTCTCTGTGGAGCTCAGTGTAGCGAGATATTCACCTTGTATGCACCTGTGGCTTAGGCCATGCCCATTGGGGCAAAGACAGGGCTGGATGGGAGCTGAGAGAAAAGGTTGGGAGAGGGTCGGGCCGCCCCTTTTGGGTGGTGGACTCTGGAAGGCTCAGGATCTGCTGGAACCCGCTGCGTGCATCTGCCTATGTTGTGAGTTATTTCTCCCTTAATAAACTTCTGTTCGCGTGCATCTGCCTATGTTGTGAGTTATTTCTCCCTTAACTAACTTCTGTTCGGCCTAATTGTTTATCCTGATTCTTATTAAATCACAATATCTGGTGTCAAAAGTGGGATTTGGATTTTCACTGGACCTGGCTTTTGCCCCAGTGATAGAGGTGGGAGAGGCGGCAGAAGCCAAGCCGCTCCCTTCCCCCACCATCCCTGAACTGGCAGGGTTCCTTGCCTAACTAGGTGGACTCACCACAAGTTGTGGGACAGTTGCCTCTGCCATCCAACCCCTTTACCTCCACAGAGGCCCTGAGAAGGCACTCCCAGCTTCTCATATTTTGCCCATTTCCCCACTTTGCATTCGCGCCGCCACCTGGCGCCTGCCCTGGCGCCCGCCTTGATTGTGTGTTTCCTGCGGCCATAGCCCCATGGTCCCAGCAATTACACAGGGTCCTTTTACTTATTCGTTTAACAAATTCTTGCTTGCTATAGTTTGTTAAGAGCTATTCTGCAGGGACTGAATCAGAAGAATCATCTGCTGGCAAACGCTATTTGGCGGTTACGGCTGGAGGTGTTAAGATCTGCAAATAAAAGAACCAAAGTTCCAGGAGAGCAGAATTACACCTAAGGGAATTGCAACATTCTTTGCAATTTAAGTTGATATAATATCTGAGATCAATTGTCCCATAGCTATGGCGGATAATCTTACAATGCAGGACTTTAGAAATTCCTTTACTTCTTGTATAGAAGTAATTTTAACAGAAGAAAATCATGACTTAACCAATATATACATTTTTCTTGTAATAGCAATGGGTTTCATTATTATTATGATATTTTTAAAGAAATGGTTTGAGACTAGGGCAAATAATAAGGAACTTGTAAAAACCATAAGAGAGTTAGTAACAAGGATTCAAATTGTAGAAAATGACAACAGAGAGCTAAAAAACAGAATGCAGAATATTGAAAATGACAACGGAGAGCTTAAAATTGGAATGCAAAACATACAATGTTTAGAAGAAAAGATTCAGAATATTGAAGATGGCAATAGAGAGCTGAGAAACAGAACACAGAATATTGAAAATGATAATGGAGAGCTGAAAATTAGAACGCAAAACATAGAATACTTAGAAAAAAAGGTTCAGAATATTGAAAATGATAATGGAGAGCTGAAAATTAGAACGCAAAACATAGAATCCTTAGAAAAAAAGGTTCAGAATATTGAAAATGACAATGGGAAGCTGAAAATTAGAACACAAAACATAGAATTATTAGAAAAAAAGGTTCAGAATATTGAACATGACAATGGAGAGCTTAAAATTAGAATGCAAAATATAAAATGTTTAGAGGAAAAGGTTCAGAACATTGAAGATGTCAATAGAGAGCTGACAGATAGAATGCAAAACATGGAACATAAAAATCACCAACTAGAAAACAGAATTTGTTTCATAGGTGATAACTCAACAACCAAAACAGAAACAATGCAATGCATTACCATGCTAGCAGAAACGGCTCGTTCCTGGTTGGACGAATCTACTAATAAGGTTAAAAAACTGGAACATCAGATGGAAAGATTAGCAGATAGAATCTGTTCCATGTCTGAGGATAATGACAAGCTGGCAGATAGAACGTTGTTTCTGGAAGGCAGTTTACATACCATTCAGATTATATCTAAGGATGAGAATATTAAAAACATGGAATCATTTGTAGTTGTAGAAAGTAATAAACTGACCGATGCAATGAAGTCTCTAGAAACTTATGTGGTTCAAGAAGTTCAGACACTCAAAGAAACAATGGTGAATAGATTTCAGGCCTTAGAAGATCATCGATCTGACATATCAGAAGGAGAACTACAGGGAACAGGGCATGAAAGAGTGTTAAGTTTTTCTACACCATTTAGGGTCAGGGGAGTTTTCCCTGTATCTGTTAATGAAAAACCAGAAACAAAAAAACACCCAAAAGGTGGTGTTGCCTATCAGTGGGAACCAATAAGTATGAAAGATTTAAAAGGTATAAAGGAAGCAGTAGTCTCTTATGGTATGCACTCACCATATGTGAAGCAGTTAATAGAATCATGGGCAAGGAATAACAAGGTAACACCTAAGGATTGGGATCAATTGATATCCCCGGTCCTTGAAAACACCTCTCAATTAGAATGGAGGGTTTATGGAGAGAGGAAGCAAAAGCTCTTAAACTTCAGGGCTTGAAGAAAGGTTATAAAGTTTCCCAAGATAAAATCCTTGGTGAGGGTATTCATGCTGACCCAGAAACCCAAGCTGCCTATGATGAACATATCTTGTCTCTATGCAGTACAGCAGCTCTGAATGCTTGGGATAAGGTTCATGAAGTAGGGGAAAAGATAGAATCCTATGTCAAGATAAGGCAAGGAACAAGAGAACATTTTACTGCATTTCTAGAAAGATTGTCTAGAGCAGTGCAATTAGAGGTAGCAGACATAGAAACTAGGGAAGTACTTATAAAAATATTACCTTATGAGAATGTGAACCCTCGATGCAAACAAGTGCTTTGGCCTTTAAAAACTCGATCAGCACCTTTAGTTGACTGGGTTCTATATACAGCCAACATGGAATATAATGATAATAGCACTGAAACTTGGGTAGGAGAGGCCATATCTAATGGTATGAGAAGACATCAAGATAACAGAGGTTTTAACTATGTTGACACTGATGCTTGGGTAGGAGAGGCCACGTTTAAAAATCCGAGAAGACATCAGGATAACAGAGATCCTAACTATGAGGACATAGCAGCTTGGCTAGGAGAAGCCATCTCCAAAGGTTTGAAAAGATATCACAATGTCAGATGTTTTAACTGTGGTAGGAAAAGACATCTAAAAAGAAATTGTAGGCAATTTATTTCTAGAAATAACACTCCCAGGAATGAATCAAACAGAAGGCCTCAGCCTTCTGGGTTATGTAGAAGGTGAGGCAAAGGCTGACACTGGACCAATGAATGTAGATTGACCAGAGACAAGCAAGGAAACCCTTTACCATCGGGAAACTACTTGGGGGGGCCTCTCGAAGGCCCCCATGCCGAAGGTGGTCCGAAAATTCCCAGTCACAGTGGAGGGCAAACTCCCACAGGACGATTAGAAAATCCAGTGCCTATTGTAAAAACTCATACCGCTTTGGATGACATACTAATGATGGAATTTGAATCAAACATGAGAAAAGGAAATAAAAAGCATATATTTTGGCAAACCTCTATAAATAGTCATAGGCCTAGATTGATAGTTAAAATGAATAACAGACTGTTTGAAGGTTTACTGGACACGGGAGCTGATGTAACTATCATAACTGATAAATCCTTGCCTCCTAGATGGCCCCTGCAAGAGGTAAATGTTCAATTCTTAGGGATTGGAACCCTGTCTCAGGTAAAACAGAGCACGAGATGGATTGAATGTGTAGGACCAGAAGGACAGAGAGGAAGGTTGAGACCATATGTGGCCGATATAGCAATAAATTTATGGGGTCGTGATCTATTACAGCAATGGAATACACAGATTAACATTCCTCCAATAATGGATAGGAACCATAAACGACCTCATGATTGTGGAAAGGGTGTTATAAAGTACTATTCAAGACAGACACCAAATATCCAGGCTGTACAAAAACAGAATGCAAGCGCTGAACAAACAGAGGAACCAAAAGCCCTACCCTTAAAATGGTTAACAGAGGAACCTGTCTGGGTAGGGCAATGGCCTATGACCTCTGAGAAGTTAGAAGCTTTAGAAAACCTGGTACAGGAACAGCTAAATGCTGGACATATCGAGGAATCAAGCAGCCCTTGGAATTCTCCTGTATTTGTTATCAAAAGAAAACTGGTAAATGGAGAATGCTTACCGACATGAGAGCCATCAATAAAGTTATTCAGCCAATGGGTTCTCTACAGCCTGGAATGCCCTTACCTTCTTTGATACCTAAGTAATGGCCTATTATAGTTATTGACTTAATGGATTGCTTCTTCACTATACCTTTACAGGAACAAGATAAAGAGAAATTTGCCTTCACGGCACCTAATTATAATAATTCTCAACCGGTGAAGAGATATCAATGGAAGGTTTTGCCACAGGGAATGCTAAATAGCCCCACTCTATGCCAATATTTTGTACAAAAACCACTGGAAATAATTCGTGAACAGTTTCCACAATCCATAATTTATCATTACATAAATGATATATTGTTAGCTGATTCTAAAATAGAAACATTAGAAAAAATGTTTGAGAAAGTAAAGGAAGTTTTACCTCGTTGGGGATTACAAATTGCTCCTGAAAAAATACAAAAAGGAGATTCTATCAACTACTTAGGATACAAAATAGGTCTACAGAAAAGTAGACAACAAAAAGTACTGATTAAGAGAGATCGTTACCAGACTCTTAATGATCTTCAAAAATTACTAGGAGAGATCTCTCAACTACAAACTATTATTGGAGTAGAAGGGCATGATTTGAAAAACTTAAAAATGACCCTAAAAGGGGACAAAGACTTGAATAGTCCACGAATACTATCAGCTGAGGCTGAAAAGGAATTAGAATGGGTAGAAAAGAGGATATTAGAAGCACATGTGGACCGTGTCGATCCAAAATTAGACTGTATTCTGGTTATATTACCATCTAGAGAATATCCTTCAGGGATTTTGATGCAGAGGGAAGATATCATATTAGAATGGATATTTCTATCACATAAACAGAATAAAAAACTAAAAACATATATAGAAAAGATCTCTGACCTGATTATAAAAGTTAAATTAAGACTTCGTCAACTGACACGAAGGGACCCAGCAGAATTCATAGTACCTTTGACTAATGAGGAAATTTCCTCCTTTTGGAAAGATAATGAATATTGGCAGAGAGCATGCAGTAACTTTTTGGGAATGATTAGCAACAATTATCCCAAAAGTGAAAGGATAAAATTCATAAAGAAAACGATTTGGATCCTTCCACGCATTGCAAGAAAAACACCTATCTCTGGAGTTCATACATTCTACACTGATGCAAACAAATCAGGTTAGGCAGGATATAAATCAGGTAAAATAAGCAAAGTGGTTCAAAGCCCTTACAATTCTGTACAAAAGGCAGAATTGTATGCCATTCTCATGGTACCTATGGATTTTACAGAACCTCTCAATATAGTTACTGACTCTCAATATGCAGAAAGAGTCGTCTTACACATTGAGACTGCAGAATTTATTCCTGATGGTACAGACTTAACTTCATTGTTTATACAGTTACAAGATACTATCCGAAAGAGGATTCATCCTATGTATATAACACATATTAGATCCCATACGGGTCTGCCAGGTCCTCTAGCAAAAGGCAATGATGAAATTGATCGGTTATTGATAGGAAGTGTGCTAGAATCATCAGAGTTTCATAAGAAACACCATGTGAACAGCAAAGGTTTGAAAAAGGACTTTTCTATCACTTGGCAACAAGCCAAGGAAATAATAAGGAAATGTCCTACTTGCTCATTCTATAACCAAACTCCTTTACCACCAGGCAGTAACCCTAAAGGTATAAAAAGAAATGAAATATGGCAAATGGATGTGTTTCACTTTGTAGAATTTGGAAAATTAAAATATGTGCACCATACTATAGATACATTTTCAGGGTTTCAATGGGCTACTGCTCTGAGCTCTGAAATGGCTGAGTCTGTTATTACACACCTATTAGAAGTAATGGCCATTATGGGCATACCTGCACAAATAAAAACTGACAATGCTCCAGCATATGTTTCCAACAAATTGAAACAGTTTTTTGAATATTATAACATAAAGCACATAACTGGTATACCACACAATCATACAGGACAAGCAGTAATTGAGAGATCCAATCGTACCTTAAAGGAAATGCTCCATAGACAGGCAGGAGGAACCAAGACACCCAAACACAGATTACATAATGCTTTATTAACATTTAACTTTCTTAATGCTAATGAAAAAGGACAAACAGCTGCTCAAAGGCACTGGACAATAGAAAAAACTTCTGAACTAAATCAGCCGGTGTACTTCAAGAATGTATTGACCTCAGTATGGAAACCAGGATAGTGTTACGTTGGGGTAGGGGTTTTGCATTTGTATCTACAGGAGAAGAAAAGCTATGGATACCGTCTAAGTTGATCAAGATCCGAGTTGAACAAGAGAAACATCTTACTGAAGAGGAATGACAAGTTGGGTCAAATTGGGTCCCACAAAATGTGTGGAGACCTCTCAAAGGTAGGAGAAGTGTTCTTTTCTTGTCTTAACAGTAAAACAGAGAACACCTATCTTCAAACAATCAAGAGACAAGGAACATGTAGGTACCTACAGAAGACAGCTCTTCAGAAAGAATCATTTAATGAAGAGTAATCTGATTTATGGTAAAAATATTTAAGTCTAATAAACTGTTTCTATATGGAAATCTATTTCTCTTCACTATTTGGTATTCCTGTAGTCCCGATTCATATAAATCAATGCTGGCTTTGGAGTTGGATTTGGCTTTCCTTCTCTAAATTCAAGAATGTTGTTAAGATTGAATTCACAGTTTCTGCTTTATATCAAGAAGCCAATTGATGTAAGGCAGAAGAAAACAAAATCTAAGGACTCATATGTTTATATGCACTTTTTCTCTCTGAAATCCTCATTTTCTCTTATACATGTTAATGCTTATTGTTGCCTTTCCCCTAATGCATACCGTAAAACTTGAAAATTTTACTTTGATATTGATATATAAGTTTTCCACAAGGAATAATAACAGTTCCGAACAGCAATCCTTGAACACTCCGGAAGGAAGTTGGGGCCCCAAATGGACATTTCCATTCTATTCACCCTGATGCATCTGAACTACAAACTTCACCCTTTAACCGGTTTGGGACTGCTTTGCTCAAGAAAACTCCTGACTAGCTAGCTGTAATGGTGCAACTTCTTATTACAACCTGGCCAGGTTCCAAATAGAACTCCAGTCAAGCATTTTCTGCCACACTATGAATACCTACATATGTCATAGCCAATTCTGTTGAAAAATTTGGTTGCTAAACATTTTCTTCCTACAGGATCCCATGGAGCAATCATCGTCCCATTTCAGCAGGAAGTAATCTTAAGATAACGACGCCCCTCTCCCCACTCTTGGAATTTAGGGATAATATTCATCTTCATAGGGTTGGTTTTAGTTACTTGGGGTTGGGTATGGAAAGTGATATTTAGACTCGGTTATCTCTTTTAGACAGGAATAGGGTATGGTTGGGAAAGGTATGGTTCAGAATGATATAGGTAGATTGGCCTACCTTCTTGTGAATTGTTTAGTAAGAGTGAGATATTAGTATTTCAGCTTACACTGTTATATATTCTTATCTGTGGTAATCTATGTACTGGAAGAATTGTATATTATACTTTGTCATATTGTGTGAAATCTTTTCATTTATGTTTCATGCACATTATTCTCACTATATTCTATGTATGTTTGAGTTCAGACATTTTGTATATTGATACAGTTTAGGATATTTATCTTGCTGCCCTCTTGTCTAGACATTTATACTCTACCTCTACTTTAGGAATTTACATGTGCATAATTATATTGTTTAGGTGTGTATCCTTGCTTTTCTCAAGGAAGTTTTAATCAGGTTTTTAGCTAAGTTCCTGAGTATTATAGATCATCCTCACCCGTGTTTCCTTTGCCTATGAGATTAGTCAGACATAGATGCTTAATCTCCAATCACTTCATAGACCTGCAGAACACAACATTTAAATGCTTTAATATTAGTACTCCGTTGACATGAGACACTGTTGCTCCTGACAGCACCAGGCACTTTCCCGAAAGTATGTTGGACACTGTCGTTGCTCCTTCTGGAGTTCACCCTCACTTTGGCCATGGCCTCTTGGGCAAGGAACTGCCCCCTACCTTGACAACTGATCTGGACATGCGGTCCTATGTGCTTGCAGGAAACAAACAGAAGACTGCTGAACCTTGCCAAGTCAAGGTAAGACAGCCTTTCTTCCTCCCTGCTTCTGTTGTGATCTGTCAGGTACTCTTGGCCTTAGCCAAAACTGGCTGTACCAACATTGCTCTGAGACCGTGGGTGACTGTCCAGGTAGCTTGCTGTTTCTGTTATTGAGTCATCTTTTGGAAGTTGTCCATCTGCACTTCCTGTCTATCCTAGTTTTGCTATTTTCCTTCTCAGGTCTTGATGAGGTTGTAGATTAAACCATCACAACTATTATTCTCTCTTCCTAGTTAGATAGATTAGGTACTAGGCTTAAGCTTTCTAGCTTAGGATAACTCTATTGTAAACTGCGTTATGTCTTCATCCTAGGACTAGATATGTAGGTCGTTTTGTTCTCAATTTTCCTTTTCTTAGAGCACACTTATTATTCACTGTTTTGTATATAGTTTTGTCTCAAACCCAAATCTTTTCTTTAGACTAAAAGGGGAATTGTAGCGAGATATTCACCTTGTCTGCACCTGTGGATTAGGCCATGCCCATTGGGGTGGAGACAGGGCCGGATGGGAGCGGAGAGAAAAGGTTGGGAGAGGGTCGGGCCGCCCCTTTTGGGTGGTGGACGCTGGAAGGCTCAGGATCTGCTTGAACCCGCCACGTGCATCTGCCTATGTTGTGAGTTATTTCTCCCTTAATAAACTTCTGTTAGGCCTAATTGTTTATCCTGATTCTTATTAAATCACAATAGCTCAGTGTTTTCCACTGTCTGTGATACACATGGCTTCTCCCTGGTATGGACGTTGGACAATGGCACAGCTACCAAGTGATGTAAGCAGAACTCATTCTCTGTGATGAGAACACTTGGGACGTATCTAAATTTTTACCTCTGAGACAATGATGTCCTCAATCCATAGGAAGTTGGGAAATGAGATATCCCATATCACTCTCACTTAATTTTGTGATACATTCCTATTTTCAACAAACGTGATGTTTTGCATCATGAACTTTTCTCTGTGACTACTATCAACTCCCTTGTCATTCATTGTAATCTCCCTTCTTTATGCTTGTCACCTCATGCAAATTATTACTGACTAGATTCCTGCAGGGTACCACAGGACTTTATAGCATAACAACTAGTATTTAAAAATTTAACCCAGTAGACATTGTTTGAGAGTCTTACTTGAAAAAGGTGAATCAAAAGACATTATGGGGGACACTCACTTGGCAAAACCACAGTGTATTTGCCTGTGAATGATTGGTTGTTGCTCCATGTAACATACTTAGTTACATTTGCCAATATGTACAGCTATGGGGCACTTTTCACAACCCTCTGTTGTGTGTTATATCTTTGAGTACATATAGTTGTGGATAATATAAAAGATGATTCTGCTTAAGTTATATATTAGTCATCAACAAAAATAATACTAGGATGTGAGTCATGATGCATACTGAAAGAATTCTCAGTTACAAAGATAACCATTTACACACTTGGATGTCCTCAAAAAGAGAAACCAGAAGTGTAAGTAAAGCTTATAAATAAACAATGAATAGTGACTTGTGAATTCCATATGAGCATGGGTGTTGATGAGAAACACCAGTATTGACCAGGCATCCCAGGCCTATGGAACAGTTGTAGGATCCCTGGAAGAGAATGGTGTCAGCAACCGTATTCTTAATGTCTCATGTATCCATTAAGACACATTTAAGAAAAAGTTCTTGAGCATATGCTTAGGTTTTAGATAGTGGGAAATAAAGATCATGTGTAAACATTGATTTTTCATCATTTATGAAACAGGTAATTTGACCAGGAAGCCCGGTGATAAACAATCCTTGAGAAGAGCAAACAAAAGTTATCCTACCATTACAAAATACCATCAACATTTTCTACAGGGAAAAACTCAGGGAAACTCATCCTGAAAGCAAGAAAAATGTCAGTACAGATTACATAAATTTGCTAGCACAATCATTTGAGAGAATCTTGACAGAAACTTCAGGGAAGAAATAAATGTTTGATTTTCTAACAGCGTAATGGCCCATGGGTATTTACTCATCTGGAAACTCTAAAAAAATGTGTTAGCAAGCGGAAATTATCATGCCCACAATAGCTCAATTAATTAATTTGTAAAACTCCAATTGATGCAAATTCTGTCCACATGTGAGTAGAATCATTTTTATTCTTATCACTCATCTAGACTATAACTTGTGAGGAAGCAGCTCACTAACACCATGGCATGGGATATCATGTGTTACCTGAGAGGAGACCCAAGAGCCTGATTTGGTTTTGCACTCACTAGGCTCAGCCTTGTTAAGGCAGGTTTCCCCGCCAGCTGCTGCTGGTTCTGCCGCCATGGTCCCACAACCACCTGTGCCCCAAATAACACTCTGAGACTCTGTATTTGATACAATCCTGTTGGCCAGTTACCATTATTGTTTATGAGCTAGCTCTGCCTTAATTATTAACCCATTTCTACTTATCTAAGTATTTCCACGTGGTCGTCTTATCGGGGAGCCGCGGCTGGCGTCCTCCTTCCTCCCTGGGCTACATGTCGACTCCTCCCCCCTACTTCCTCTTTCCTCCTTGTCTCCTAGCCCCGCCTATCTTGCTATCTCATTGGCCCAACGGTTCTTTATTAACAAGTATGAGAAACATATTTACAGGATAACATTTCCCATCCCAGCCTATTCAACTTTTCACTTAGAATCACCATGCCTGAGGGACTAGGTTTACTATCACTTGGTTTACAACAGTCTACTGATCTCAGTTGACTTTTATGTCACTCACTTTAATTTGTAATATAGAAAAACCAAAAAAAATACAGGTTTCTATGTGAGTTTTTGCATTGGTAAATGATGGGAAGTACAGCTGTTTATTAAACTTTATAACACAATGCAATATGTAAATTGGCTTGAATTATGTTATCTAAAGTAGAAATCAAGCCAATGAATGTGAATCCTGGCAGGAGGCAGGGAAGAGGGCAGACATGAGCTTAGGAAACCCTGGGCAGTGAGGTGTAATTCTCCAGGGAGGACAAGTGTTTCCTCCATGCCTTGGTAAAGTAAACTTCAGGCAAGTAAAGTACAGATGTGGAACCACCCTGTTCAGTCATCACTCAGAGAGTGTCTGTCTGCTGCTTGGTAGTGGCAATCTCACATCTGCTCCTTATTTCTGTGCATAATCTTTGTGTACTCAATGTAGCAGAGGTAGTGTCTGGGTGAACATTATTGAGCCAGCCATATTGTGCAGGCTCTGATGGACTCCTACAGTATGAGTATTGTGTTTCTCAATGCTTAAGCTCTGAATATTATGGATATTTTTTAAGATATTATTTCCAGTATGTCTCATCTTGGATTTATCTGATATTTTCATTGTGGTAACAAAAATTTGAGGAGTATTGAAAAAAAGTGCATATAGCTCATACTACATTGAAGATCATGGAATAAGTCCACTTATTGAAGTACTTTTCCTTTTGTTACTCTGGAAACAGTTTGTATCCATATTCTGTATTCTCTTTTTCCTTGAGTTTGCCTTTTCTTTGAGTTCCTAAAGGAAGTCATTAATCAGAAGGGATTTTCAAAGCTAAATAGTTCATAGTAAAGCAAAGAATCTATTTGAGATATGCATTCTTATTCTTGAGTGTGATATCAGACATTTGTTTACATATATCTGGTGTATTCATGGATATACACTTAATAGACTAAGTTAGCCAGACATTACCAACATGGCCATGTGTGTTGTGGTTGGAACTTTGTCAGAGAAACACAAACTAGGGTCATCAGGGAAAAATGAACCCCACTTGAAAATCAGTGTCTCCATCTGTTGTTGTACAAGAATCACTATGGGGTGATTTTCCTGAGTATTGATAGATGTGGGAGGGTCCTGGCAGACTGGGTGGTGCAATCCATGGGGAAGTGTTCCTGCATTGAGTGAGAAAAAATGCTGAATAACCATGGAGTGAAGACATAAGTACATTTACTTCATTGTTCTTGATTTGATTGACATCTTTACTTTACTGTCTTGATTTTATGCCCTTATTTTATCCATGATGGAATGTCATATTAAGATGACATACAGTTTTATTCTCCCATGTTGCTTTTGGCATGATGATGGACTGATTTATAGATTAAAAAGCTAGGATATTTTCAGTCTTTTTGTAAAGAATGAGGTGTCAGTTCTTGTTTATATAAAAGTAACCATATTCATACATAGAGTCACACATCCGAACACACACACACACACAAACTCACACATGCACACACACACACACACACACACACACACACACACACACACACCATATCAACGTGAAGCAACAGATATCCACAAGTAGATGAACTGACTTAGTTTCTCCTTTTCTTTTTCAGGGACATATTTTTTGGCTTAGACTCAGTGTGTAGACCAATCTGACAATGAATTATGAGAGATTTTCTTGTCCCTGTCTTTCTAGTGACTAGATTAAAGGCAAGAATCACAAATTCTTACCATTCCATAGAGATTTTTTTAAAAAATAATTAATTTGTACAAAATACATATGTATATGGAAATGTGCAAGCATATGTGTATAGATATGATATTTCTCATTTGCTATTCAATGGGAAAACAAGAAGCAACTAGAATACTTAGAAATTTTTGGAGAAAACATTTGTTCTAGTGTGTGAACATAAAACTTGAATAGAATATGATAACAGAGGGGCTCCAGAAGAATCCCATGGCTGGAAGAGAAAACCACACATGCTGACATTAAAACATATGCTTATGCTGTGTAGTCCAGAATTGCCTAGTCTGAAGAAACCTGGTACTGGTCATGAGCATTCTTATTGGATGTCAGATATTTTTGCTGGTCCTCAGTGTCCCTGCAGGGAGGTTTCTGTGCAGGCTCACACTGGAGTTCCCTCACTGTATCTGGCAAAGTAACACATGGTGGTGTCCTCAGTTTGCAATGAACAGTATTAAGAAAAATTGTCTCGTGGAGGTGTCCCTACTGATGCTGATTCAGGATTTGTGACCAGAAATATCATACAGGCCACCAACATTATCTATTACTCCTATCCACTCAAGGCATTTCCCGGAGGCTGTGTTCCAGGTAACATCATAGCTAGTTAATGAGAAACCAGAGACAGTGCAGGTGAGAGATAGGATCTGTTAGGGCTGTACCAGGTCAGGTCTGGATACCACGAGCTATACTGAATGTTTCTGTAGTGAGATTTTTGTACTGTCTCTCATTGGAGTACCCTCACATTGTATCTGGCACAGTGGTAAGTGGCTGTGTCTCAGTTTGCAGACTGTTGAGTTTTAAGAAAACCTGGCTGTTGGAGGTGTCCCTGCTGATGGTGAATCAGGATTTGAGAATGGAACTATAAATATTCCTCCACCACTCCTGTTCCTCCCACCCACTCCACACCCCTTTCTGGAGGCTGGTAGAACCTGTGTCCTCCTTAGCCAGTCAATAAGAACCCAGTGACAGAGCAGGGGATAGACAGGGTCTGTGAGGGCTGCAAAGGCTTGGTTCTGATTCCTTCATCTGCACCTGGGACAGGACACCTGGTGCCAAACAAAATCACCACCAGTCATATATCCCATAATGATATGTCCGGTTGCCTCTCCTGAAATCCTGGAATCTTACAGCTTGGAAAGTTCACCAACAGAGGAACAGCACTGGGACAGCCATGGTCTGCTGGAGACTCCAGTGAGAAAGAGATAGGGCTGCTCAGCTAGACCTGGGCTTTCAGCCTGAGGCTGAGGCGGCTTTGCATTTGGGGAGGATCCTGAGTGGAGGAAAGTGGACCAGGGCAACGATTACAGTTTCCCTTCACATGTCTGGTATTTGCCTTGTGCTTGCTTGAGTTAATGGTAACAAACAAAAGCTGCAGAACATTTCCCGGTCATCTTGTGAATTTATAATTCCATGTAAACAGGAAATTGCATGGTTTACACTGTGCAGTCCTTAAATGCAAAATGTTAATTGAGTCGAAGTTCATTCTCTGAAGGCAGATGAGGGCACCACACACTTCGTGTGAATCACTGTATTGGATGCAATTTGCATTTAGTGACTTGGTGTACTTCAATTCTTAGTGATGGGAAACCAGAATTAAGGAACTAGTAGGGATCTTTTCTCTTAGTGTCAATTGAGTTAATCTCATTCTCATCAGTGATCTAGAAAGTTCAGCTTTGAGAGAGCAACTTGCAAACATTTAGTACATTTGCTTCAAAATATTTATACTAGAAGAGATACAGGGGAATTGCAGAACTACTATACCCTATGCAGTACAACAACCACATTTGTGGGTCAAGATTTCAGAAGGTGAAATTTTAGGCATTAATCCTTCTCTAGAGATGCATTCCATGGGCTGTATGCTAGTTTAAACTTCCCATGGACCTCAGGATCATCTGAAAATGCTCTCGTTGTGTTAGGATATATCATGTTCCTGTTGATTTTTAAGTCTGACCTCTTGACTAACATCACTGTCAGTTTTCACTGCAGAGAAATTCTGCAGACTATAGATTTTATGTGTAAGACACGGAGCAGAGAACTAACTCTCTGCACATGGGAACACGAAAAAACATAGCAACATTCTCAGCAACAATGGAACATGTATGTGTTGAATTGTCCATGTAAGATTCCCATGAAATAATTGTGCTAATCTCAGGTTAAAGGCACAATTTTAGGTTGTTAATGCGAAAGGGAAATTGTAAGAACACCAGTGCTTTGGATCTGTTTCTTTGCTTGCCTTGGCATCCCTGCATGTGCACAAAACAAGTAGATCAATAAAATTATTTTGATTCTTTTTCATCACTCACAGATATGAAAACCAGCAACACTAACATTTTCACTGTTCCCTTAGTCAAGTACATATTTTTCATATTCTCTTGTGTCATAGCATCATGGTTATGCTTCTTCTGTCTGCAGTAGGACATTTAAAAGAGAGCCTGAATGGACTGAGGTAATCACTTCGTAACAGCAGTGAGGTAAACATTTGTGATGACCACACTTTCTTGGACTCCTCTGGCAATTGTCTAAGCTTAGCTGCACAGAGTCAAAGCAGGGAGATGGATCATGCGATGAGGGCCTGTGACTTGGGGACAAGTCAGCCTGACAATTGGACATCCCTTGGAAACACTGGGATTTAGTCACTCTTGATTCCAAACTTCATTTCTTTTAGTCTGGTAATCTTCCACTCGTGCTCTTGTCTCCCTCTGAATTACCCAACAAGCATGCCCATCTACTTGACAAATGTCCACATGTTACAAGAATTTTCTGTATGGATCTAATAAAACATGCACTACCAAATATTTTAGAATTTGTTCAGCAAAAGTCTGATGAAAATAAGAAGAAATCACTGTAATTTTTAGTCTCCGGCATCAGCTTGTGTGGACCCCAGTTTCCAGTTACCCTGCCAATCACTAGTCCAGTGTTGTCTTTGAAGCTGTTGCAGGCATGCTATTAAAGCCCCAGCTCTTTCTTTGGAGCACTGTCCTCACATGTTTGGATGGAGCAGATGCAGGCAAAGCAGGACAGAGGTGGTAGAGTCTCTCTGTAGAAGCAGCTGTGGCTGCTGCCTGTGTCTTACAGATCTCTGCCTAATGGCTGAAACTATGAGTATACAGCACTATCCATGACATTTCTTTAGATACCACAGGACCCAAAAGTGTTGCATCTACATGTGTGCCATTATCACCAGGAGAAAGACCCCATTACAATCTGATAGACCTAGATCAGTTTCCAGGTGCCACCATGCTTTCATTGAATAAACATCTTCACCTGGCTTCCAGTGCCCACCATTCCTTCATAATGACACTATGCATGTGATCCCACAATGCCACTAAGTACAATGCTCTGTTTTTGTGCCTTTATAATCCAAAGTTTGAGTGCATCTGTTACAAAGTGAGATTTTTTTTCCTACCTAACACTGTCCAAAGGGAATGGGTTCTCTATGCCCACAGAGTGCTGCAGCTGCTTAAAGAAATTACCATTCTGAGACTTAATACAAGTTACAATCATTTAGCTAATGGTTCGGGCTTCTTACTGTCTTTCTCTCTCTTATTCATTCACCCATTTATTTTTAGCTGTGTGCCCCCATGTGGTTTTGGGCTACCTACATCAATTCCTGATGTTCTTCGGCCCCAGGGGCTTCATGATTTTCTGTCCCTAGCTCCTACTTCTCTCTGTCTCTTTGTTCATAATACCTGCATAACTAAATTCTGCCTGTGCAATAGTGTAAATAGTTTATTCATCACCTATTAAGAGAAACATATATTCACAGCATTCATAAGGATGTCCCCCATCATATCTGAGCTTTACATTAATATCCCAAACTCAGAATTATCTACAGGTCTATCATACCCAGTTTCTGGGACACTATGTAAATAATGCCCACAGAAGCCTAGAGAAAAAAAATGAATTAATTTATTTAAAAAATTCATTATATCAATTAAATTCTGCTGGAAGTTTATAATGTAAACCATGACAAATGAACAGAAACGAAAGAAATAAAATACACATTACCCATGAGTCAGTTAGGAGCAGTTTGTACTAACTGATGTTTAGTGAGTGCTGCTAGCTACATTAGCCTCATGTCTCAGTGCAGCAGACTTATCAGCAGTATACTGGGTCAGGGATGGTTTTGTTGCCCATGGTCTGTGCGAGGATGACACAGAGACTGAAGGTCAGCAGGGTTCATGGGTCATTAACCCTTCCTGATTACCTTGCTTTATTTAGCTTGAACCCACACAAGTGCTCTAACCAGGGAATCATACTGATTCTCTGTCCTGAGTCTGGGGTTCCTCAATCTCAAGGGCCCATTGTTTCTTCTGCATCTGATTTTAGTCACCATACAGAATTATCTGCCCTGTGTGACCCTTTGCCTGCTGTTCACGTCAGAGTACATCCTACATAAAATATGTATAATGGGGCTTTGGAAATAGCTCTGTGGTTCAAGTTCCATCCATAGAAGAGCAAGGACCTGTGTGTAGTCCTCTGTAACTAAAAAAAGAGTTAGGTATGCTAGCAACCCAGTAAGCCCATCTCTGTGAGGTACATTATGGTGATGTCAGGCATCACTGGGCAACACTCCTATGCATTTGGTGAGATCCAGACTGAGTGAGGGAACTTATCTTAAAAATAAGGTGCAGATTGATAGTCCCTTCATGTAAACATGTATATAAACACAATACATACATACATAAATACATATATATATATATGTATATATATATATATATATAGAGAGAGAGAGAGAGAAAGAGACACAGAGAGAAACAGACAAAGAGTGAGAGTTAGAGTGAGAGAGATGAAAGAAATTAGAGTCACAGATTTAGAAACCAATGCTATATGAAATACAGAGACACATATATCAATAGAAAACAGAAGATGGAGTAAACATTTGTACACTTCAAGGAATTCTACACATCACACCTGTAGAGAGAATCCCTGAGTGTGAGATGGAGAGGCAGCCCAGACACAGAGGTTTCCAGCCCTGTATGCCTTTCTGAACAGGCTCTTCTGAGACCCACAGCTTTGTGTGCTGCCAGCACCCCCTGCTGGTCCTGAGAGCCATGCGGGGAGGTTTGTGTCTGAGCTCACAGGAGCAGTCACTCACTGTGTATCTTGCACAGTAATACGTGGCTGTGTCCTCAGACTTGAGATTGTTCATTTGCAGGTACAGGGTGTTCTTGGCATTGTCTCTGGAGATGGTGAACCGGCCCTTCACAGTGTCGGAATAGTAGATGGTACTACTACCACTACTAATGTATGCGACCCACTCTAGACCTTTCCCTGGAGCCTGGCGAACCCAGTTCATTTCAAAGTTACTGAAGATGAATCCCGAAGCTGCACAGGAGAGTTTGAGGGACTTTCCAGGCTTCACTAAGCCTCCTCCAGACTCCACCAGCTGCACCTCACACTCAACATCTGCAAACAGAGAATTCTTGTCAGAAACCTGAAACAGAAGAAATTATGTTTTTCTTCTCATGTTAACAGAACACACACCAGTTCATCTCCAAAAGTTACCTTTTAAAATAAGGACACAGAAAACCAAGATGACTTCCAATTCCATGGTGTGTCCTCTGTTTTAGTGCTGATCACCGAATGGAAGGACTTAGAATGCAGGGCTGGGCTCCTCTGCCAGAGCTGCAGGGTCAGGGCAGGGCTCATTTTCATGGTCACAGAGTAGCCTCATTTGCATCTCTTCCCGCTATGGTAGCCTGTGGAGTTGAAACTGGGGTGAGGGCAGTGGTCAGAGTAGACATAAGACATCAGATGCACTGATGACAGATACAGAATTGACAGAGTAACTATGTCTTTGTAGACATTTTACACGTGAAAGACTCACAACCACTCTTCATTTAGGTCCTTTTTCAGTATACACACAGCACATACTGTGTTCCAACACTGTCATGTCTCCTTAGTATTAGTGGGAAATGAAATATGCACACAATTGTGTGTCTAGATATGTGCTCTGTCAATCTCTCTCTCTGTGCTGACATGGCTTCTCCCTGATGTAGGTCATGGATAGGGTCATACCTGCCTCTAGCAGACCTCCTCTCCTGTGACAGGAACAAAAAAGACTTTCTGAAATTTATGCTTCTCTGAGTGAGGTTGTCCTAGGTCCTCAGGAAGTGTGCAAGGGGAGGCAGTGCTTGTTATTGCTTTTCATCCTCATGGGGAATGTTATGGAGATGTATTTTTAGTTGCAGCACTCACATTTTTTACATCCTGAAGTTCTCCCTGTGATCACTCTATTGTCCCCTTTCTGCCTTTCTTTTTCCACCTCACATCAGGCATCACATGACTGCCTTCATGATCTCCTATGCACATTTTCATTTCTCCATATTTATATAGTCAGAATAATGGGGTTAATTAACCAAATTTTATAACACACAGAATTGTGGCATTGATTGGCATTGTTTTTATTTTCCCCAGTTCTTATACTTCCTACTACCCATCCCCTTTCTCTCATACACACAACCTTTCCTTTCAAACTCCAGTTTTTCCCTGTGATTTGCTCTTCTTGTCCTTCACTTAAGATGTCTTTTCCTGTCTTCACTTCCATTCTAGTTGCAAATCTATAAAACAGAAGCCTGAACAGCCAACAGCCACAGTCTCATTTCAAATTCACAATCTGGATTCTGCTCTTCCCAGTCTTCAATATGCTATGTGATGTAAGATTTCCAGTGCCATTCATGTTCAAAGAATACTGAGGAAGAAGAGGTAGTAAGAATGTAAAGTGTGGAGCACAGGGATGAGTGCTGTTAAATGTCCTCTTCTGCACATGACATGGAATAAGGTTTATGAACTCATCATGATGTTATCACCCGTATAACGCTAACTGGGTTCAAGTCAGCCAAAGTGCTTGTATAGGTAGGGAGATGATTTCTTGACCTTACTTCCTACTGAGGAGCAACTGGAAATATATTGTTCTGGATAAGGGATTAAGTCATCTTTTTTTTGAGGGTAGGGTCACTGTGCTTGACTCCACACCCATGTATTTATGGGCAGGAGTAACTCTGCATCAATGAGTATAAGGTGGTTAGGGCCCCATGTTTGGAAGGTGTGGGAGAAGTTGGTAAAAAAAATATGGCTTTTTATAGTATAAATATGGAGATACTCAAGAGTAAAGAGAAATAGTAAAAACAGTATAGCTTATATACTGAGTAGGCCACTTTGTTTCTATTCACCTTCCTATTCCACTAAGAACTGGAAGGGTCTTTTAATTGGTTTAAAAGTAATCCATTTCCATATAATCCTATATTGTGGTTTAATAGGGGTTGAGATAAACAATTAGGTTGAATAGATGTTTATTCAGGGAGAATTAGACAGAATCTGTCACATCATAGACAGATGAACACTGGCAGGTTTCACAGGATCCTCTCCTCTCAGCGTCCCAGCAGCAAGAGAGTCTCTGAATCCTCCTCAGGTCATGTCCAGCCCTATCTCCACCCCCAATGGGCATGGTCTAAGCCACAGGTGAGAACAAGGTGAATATCTCACTACAATTCTCCTTTTAGTCTAAAGCAAAAATTTGGACTTGAATCAAAACTATATACAAAACAGTAAATAAAAAGTGTGCCCTAAGAAAAGGAAAATTGAGAACAAAACGACCTATATATCTAGTGTTAGGGTGAAGGCATAACAGAGTTTACAATAGAGTTGTCCTATGCTAGAAAGCTTATTCTAGTACTTAATGTATCTAACTAGGAAGAGAGAATTATAGTTGTGATAGTTTAATCTACAACATCATCAAGACCTGAGAAGGAAAATAACAATACTAGGGTAGACAGGAAGTGCAGATGGGCAACTTTCAAAAGATGCATGGAGGATGGAAACAGCAAGCTACATGGACAGTCACCCAAGGTCTCACAGCACATTGGTACAGCTAGTTTTGGCTAAGGCCAAGAGTACTTGACAGACCACAACAAAAGCAGGGATGTGGAAAGTCTGTCTTATCCTGACATGGCAAGGTTCAGCAGTCTTCTATGTTTGTCTCCTGCAAGCACATAGGACAGCATGTCCAAAACAGGGGTGAAGATGGGGGCAGTTCCTTGCCCAAGAGGCCATAGCCAAAGCAAGGATGAACTCCACAAGGAGCAACAGCAGTGTCCAACATACTTTCTGGAAAGTGCGTGGTGCTGCCAGGAGCAACAGTGTCTCATGTCAATGAAATACTAATATTAAAACATTTAAATGTCATGTTCTGCAGGTCTATGAAGTGATTGAAGATAAACATTTATGTCTGACTAATCTCATAGGTAAAGGAAACATGGGTGAGGATAATCTGTAATACTCAGGAACTTAGCTAAAAAACCTGATTAAAACCACTTTGAGTAAAGCAAGGATAAATGTATAACCGATATAAATATCTCAAATTGTATCAATAGAGAAAATGTCTTGAACAGAAGCAAACGTATACATACATAGAATATGGCAAGAATAATGGGCACAAAACATCATAAATGGATACATTTCACACAATATAACAAATTATAATATACAATTCTTCCAGGAAGGGAATAAGCTTAATTTTACATAGATTGCCACAGATAAGAATATATAACAATGTAAGCTGTAATACTAATATTTCACTCTTACTTAATAATTCACAAGAAGATAGGCTAATCTACCTGTATCCATTCTGAACCATACCTTTCCCAACCATACCATATTCCTGTCTAAAAGATATAACCAAGTCTAAGTATCACCTTCCATACCCAACCCCGAGTAACTACAACCAACACTGTGAAGATAAATATTATCCCAAATTTCCAAGAGTGGAGAAAATGGGCGTCGTTATCTTAAGATTACTTACTGCTGAAATGGGACGATGATTGCTCCTTGGGATTCTGTAGGAAGAAAATTTTTAGGAACCAAATTTCTCAACAGTACTGGCTGTGACATATGTAGGTATTCATAGTGTGGCATAAAATGCTTGACTGAAGATCTATTTGAAACTCTGGCCAGGTTGTAATAAGAAAGTGCACCATTACAGCTATCTAGTCATGAGTTGTCTTGCGCAAAGCAGGCACAAACTGGTTTTAGGTTGAAGTTTGTAGTCTAAATGCATCAGGTTTAGTCAAGTGGAAATGATGGAGTGGAGCCCCATCTTCTTTCCGAAGAGTTCAAGGATGGCTGTTAGGAATTGTCATTATTCCTCATGGAAACCTGCAACATCAATATCAAAGTAAAATTTTCAAGTTTTAAGGCGTGCATATAGGGAAAGCCAACAATAAGCATTAAAATATATATGAGAAAATTAGGATTTCAGAGAGAAAATTGCGAATAAGTGAATGAGCCCTTAGATTTTGTTTTCTACTGCCTTACATCAATTGGCTTCTTGATATAAGGCAGAAACTGTGAATTTAATCTTAACAACATGCTTGAATTTAGAGAAGCAAAGCCAAATCCAACTCCAAAGCCAGCATTGGTTTACATGAATTGGACCTAGAGGAATACTAAATAGTAATCTTCTGATGTCCAGATAAAAGGGAAATAGATTTCTGTATAGAAATAGTTTACTAGAATTAAATATTTTTACCATAAATCAGATACGTCTTCATTAAGTGATTCTTTCTGGGAGCTATCTTCTCTTCTGTAGGTACCTACATGTTCATTGTCTTTTGGCTGTTTGAAAATAGGTGTTCACTGTTTTTCTGTAAGGACAAGAACAGAACACTTCCCCTACCTTTGAGATGTCTCTGCACATTTCCTGGGACCCAATTTGTTGGATGACTTGTCATCCCTCTTCATTAAGATGTTTTTCTTGTTCAACTCGGATCTTGATCTACTTAGATGGCATCCATAGTTTTTCTTCCAAATGTGAAACACATACCACAATGTAACACATATCCTGGTTTCTATACTGAGGTCAATACATCCTTGAAGTACACTGGATGATTTAGATCAGAATTTTGTTTTCTATTTTCCAATGCCTTTCTGCAGCTTCTTGTCCTTTCTTATTAGCATTAAGAAAGTTTAATGTTAAAAAGCATTATGAAATCTGTGCTTGGGTTTCTTGGTTCCTTCTTCCTGTTTATGAGCATTTCCTTTAAAGTATGATTGCATCTCTCAACTACTGCTTTTCCTGTAGGTTTGTGTGGTATACCTGTTATGTGTTTTATGTTATAATACTCAAAAATTGTTTCAATTTGCTGGAAACATATGCCAGAGCATAGTCAGTTTTGTTTGTGCTGGTATGCCCATATGGCCATTACTTCTAATAGGTGTGTGATAACAGAATCAGCCTTTTCAGAGCTGAAAGCAGTAGCCTATTGAAACACTGAAAATGTATCTATAGTATGGTGCACACATTTTAATTTTCCAAATTATACAAAGTTAAACATACCTGTTTGCCATATTTCATTTCTATTTATACCTTTAGGCATATATATATTATATTGTTCCTTCCTTCTACTCCAGACCCCATTTTGGAGGCTGGGGAAACCAGTGTACTCCATAGCCAGTGAAAAAGAACCAGAGACAGTGTAGGTAACAGACAGGGTCTATGAAGGCCTCACCAGCCCAAGTCCTGATTCCTTCAGCTGCACCTAGGGCAGGATACCTGGGGGCAAACAACATCACCCTCAGTCATACATCCTATAATGACATGCCTGGTTCGCTGTCCTGAATCCCTGCACACTTACAGCTTGGAAAGTTTACCAGGCAGAGGAAAAGCACCAGGACAGCCATGCTCTGCTGGAGGCTCCAGTGAGGTGATGGGGCTTTTCATCTTGGTCTTGGCTATCAGCCTGAGCCAAAGGCCTCTTTGCACTGAGAAAGGATCCTAAGAAGGATAAAAGAGACCCAGGGCCAGGTTTACAATTTCTCTTCAGATGACTGATATTTGCCTTATGCTTGTTGGAGGTACTTTTAAGAAAAGCTACAGGACATTTTCCTGGTCCTCCTCTGAATTTTCAATTCCATGTAAACATTGTGCAGTCCTTGAATGCAAAATGTTAAGTGAGTCCAGGTTCATTCACTGCAGGCACAAGAGTGTAACAGGTCCTTAGTGCAAATCTCTGTAAATTCAAGGAGAATATATTGGATGCAGTTTGGATTTAGTCATGTGGTGTACTTCAGTCCTTGGTGATGGGACACATGAATTAAGGAACTAGTAGAAATCTTTTCTCTTAGTGTCATTGACTTAATCTCATTCTTATTAGTCATCTAGAAAATTCAGCTTGTGAGAGAGAAACTAGCAAACTCTTAGTACACTTGATTTTAAATGTTTATATGAGAGGAGACACAGGGGAATTGGATTACTGCTTTACTGTATGCCGTCCACCAACCACATTTGTGCATCTAGATTTCAGAATGTGAAATTTTAGGCATTTATCCTTACCTGGAGACACATTCCACAGGCTGTATGTTAGTTTAAACTTCCCAAATGAACCTCACAATCATCAGAAAACAATCTCTTCAAGTTTAGGATATGTCATGGTATTTTTGATTTATTAAGTCTGACCATATGACTAACATCACTGTCAGTTTTCACTGTGGGAAATTCTGCAGGCTATAGATTTTATGTGTAAGACACTGAGCAGGGACCTGTCTTCCTGTAATTGGGAACACAGAAAAAAACACAGTGACTTTCTCAGGAACAATGGTACATGAATGTGTTGAGTTGTCCATTCAAAGTTCCCATGAAATAATTGTGCTAATCTCAGCTGAGAGGCACAGATTTTAGGTTGTGAATATAAAAGGTAAATTGTATGAATGCCGCAGCATTGATCTGGGATTAAAATGCATGTTTTTATCTTTGTCTGGGCGTCCCTGGCTGTGCCCAGGACAAGAAGGAACAATAAAAATATTCTGATTCTTGTTCATCACTCAGAGATCAGAAAATCAGCAACACTAACTCTTTCACTGTTTCCTTAGTCAAGTACATATTTTTCATATATCCTTCTGACATGACATCATGTTTATTCTTCCCCTATCTGCAGTATGACATTTAAAAGTGAGCCTTAAGGGGTTAAGGTGACCACTGAGTGACAGCAGTGAGATAAACATTTGTGATGAGCACACTTTCTCGAACTCCTCTGGCCACTGTCTAAGCTTAGCTGTCCAAAGTCAAAGCAGGGAGATGGGTCATGTGATGAGGGCCTGTGACTTGTGGGCAGCTCAGGCTGACAATGGGACCTTGCCTGGCAACACAGGGAGTTAGTGACTCTCAATTCCCTTCTTCATTTACTTTAATCTTGTAATCTTCCACCTGTGCTCTCGGCTCCCACTGAGTTATTCACCAAGGATGCACATGTACTTTACACATGTACCCAGTACAGGAATTTTTTGTCTGGATTTCTTAAAACATGCACTCCCAAATATTTTAGAATTTGTTCAGCCAAAGGCTGCTAAAAATAAGAAGAAATCAATGCAAATTTCAGTCTCCAGCTTCAGCATGAGTGGACCTCAGTTTCTAGTTACCCTGTCATTCACTAGTCCAGGGTTGTCTCTCTCTTAGGAGCACTGTCCTCACATGTGTGGATGGAACTGATGTAGGCAGAGTAGGACAGAGTAGGTAGAATTGCTTTGTAGAAGCGGCTGTGGCTCCTGCTTGTGTCTTAAAGATCTCTGCCTAATGGCTGAAGCCATGAATACAGAACCCTCTCTATGACATTTCTTCAGATATCACAATATGACAATGTGTAATAGCCACACCTGTGCCATCATCACAATTGGCACAACCCCATGACAATCTGACAGATCTAGATCACTTTCCAGGTGCCATCATGCTTACGTTTAACAAACATTGTCTCTTAGCTTCCAGTGGCCACCACTCTTTCATAACGACACTATACATGTGATCTCAGAATGACACTAAGTATTATTCTTCGTTTGGTGCCTGAATGAGCCACAATTTGAGTGCATCTTTGTCAATGGGAGATTTCTTTCATCTAACATATTCCATGGTAATGGTTTCTCTATGCTCACGGGGTGCTGCAGCTGCTTAAAGAAATAAACACTCTGAGAATTAATGCAAGTTACAATCATTTAGCCAATGAATCAGGCTTCTAACTGTCTTTCTCTCTCTTATTCATTCACCCATTTCCATTTAGCTGTGTTTCCCCCTGTGGTATTGGGTTACCTATGTCACATCCTGATGTTCTGCCTGCCTTAATGTTCTGCCTGCACAGGGGGTACATGATATCTGTCCATAGACCCTAACTCTCTCTGTCAGTTTGTTCGTAGTTCCTGCATACTTAAATTCTGCCTGTTCATTTGTGAATAAATAGTTTTATTCATCACCCGTTAATATTCACTGCAAATTCCCCATCACATCTAAGCTTTACATTAAGAACCCCAACTCAGAATTAACTACAGGTCATTCACACCATTTTTTGGGACATTTTGTAAATAATGGCCACAGAAGTCTGATAACAGAAAATGAATATATTAAAAAATTCATTATACCAAGTAAATTCTGCTAGAACTGTACAATGTAAATCATGACAAATAAACATAAAAGAAACAAAGATAATACACACTACCCATGAGTCAGTTAGGAGCCGTTTGTGCTAACTGATGCTCAGTGAATATCACTAGCTACATTAGCCTCATGTCTCAGTGCTGTGGACTTTTCAGCACTATACTGTGTCCGGGATGGTTTTTTTTGCCCATGGACTGTGTGAGGACAACACAGAGTCTGTAGGTCATCAGGGTTAATGGGTCACTGACCCTGCCTGATTCCCTTGATTTATAGAACTTGAACCCACACAAGTGGGTTCTTACTTTGTAAGATTCCAGGGAATCTTACTTTGCCTCTGTCCTGAATCTGGGGCTCCACAATCTCAAGGGTCCTTTGTTTCTTATGCTTCTGATCCTGGACCCCATATAGAATCATCTGCCCCATGTGACCCTCTGCCTGCTGTTCAGGTCAGAATACAATATACATAAAACATGTATAATGGGGCTGTAGAGATTGCATTTTGGTTCAAATTCCAACCACACAAGAACAATGACCTGTGTTTAGTCCTCTGTAACTATAAAAAGAGGTATCTGTGTTGGCAATCCAGTCAGCCCACCTCTGAGAAGTAGATCATGGTGATGTCAAGCATCACTGGGCATCTAGTCTAGGCAGCTGGTAAGATCCAGGATCAGTGATTGAACTTATCTCAAAAACATGGTGCCCATTTATAGTCACTTCATGTCAACATATACATAAAAACACAAACAGAGATACACACACACACACTGACAAAGAGGGAGAGATACTGAGAGTTATATAAAGAGAAATAGCAGAGATATAGAGACAAATGTTAAAACAAATACACAGACACACATCTCAACAGAAAACAGAAGTTTGAAAAAAACATTTGGAAATTTCAAGGATTATTACACACCACACACTTGTAGAGAAAATTCCTGAGTGTGATATGGAGAGGCAGCCCAGACACAGAAGTTTCCAGCCCTGTATGCCTCTCTGAACAGGCTTTTCTGTGACCCACAGCTCTGATTGCTCCCATGGCCCCCTGCTGGTCCAGAGTGCCATGTATAGAGGTTTGTGTCTGAGCTCACTGTAGTATTCATTCACTGTGTCTCTTGCACAGTAATAGGTGGCTGTGTCCTCAGACTTGAGATTGTTCATTTGCAGGTACAGGGTGTTCTTGTCATTGTCTCTGGAGACGGTGAACCGGCCCTTGACAGCATCATTATAGTAGATGCTACCACTACTACTACTAATGTCTGCGATCCACTCTAAACCTTTCCCTGGACCCTGGCGAATCCAGCTCATGTAGTAATTACTGAAGGTGAATCCAGAGGCTGCACAGGAGAGCTTCAGGGAATTTCCAGGTTGCACTAAGCCTCCTCCAGACTCCACCAACTGCACCTCACATTGGACACCTGCACACACAGAGAATGCTGATGAGAAACTGTCACAGATGCCAAATTTTCCTCTATATCCTGTTGACCCAGAAACACAGGATCTCATATCCATAAATTACCTTTTAAAATTACTGCGAGGAAAAGCCAAGTGAGCCCCAAGTCCATGGTGAGTGGTCTGTGTCCTCTGCTGATCACAGAATGGGAGGACCTGGTATCCAGGACTGGGTTCCTTACCAGAGCTGCAGGGTCAGGGCAGGGCTGGTTTTGATGGGTACAGAGAAGTGTTATTTGCATGTCTTCCTGTTGCAGCAGGCTTTGAATGGGCAATGCTCGGAGAAGATATAAGACATCAAAGACAATAGCATCAGTTACAAAAAATGAAACAGTGTGGGAGCTCCAGATCAGCTTTTCCTAGTTAAGGATTCACCATATTTCACTTGATTTTCTTTGTGCACATGGTTTTTTCCTGCCCATGAACAGAACTTGCTGTTTCCTGATTATAAATCTGAAATGAAATGGCATCACACAGTATTGTTTCTACACAAGAGCTCTGTCTGTCCCAATCTCTGAGGTTGACGTGGCCCCTCCATAATGAGGTTCTTACACAGGGTCAGACTTGCCTACAGTGGTTGTAGTAATTCCTTCCCTGTGATGAGAACAGGGGGTGTCATAGTTTATTCCATGTGATGACTAACATGTGTTGTTATAATCCCTTCAATGTGACAAGAACATGTTGTGTTGTAATCCCTTTGAAAACAGGGGTTGTCACATTACTTCCCTGTGATGAGAACACTTGAGATTTCTTGACATTTTCTCAATCCTGAGAAAGCTGTTTGCTCGGGTCCTTGGAGGTTGCAAATGTAAGTTCCTCTCTCATTGTCTGTCTGCCATTCAATCTTTGGTGTGGAGACAAATGCCTGTTTGTAGCACACTTGATTTTTTTGTATCTGGTCTTTAAAAACCACAGGGTTTTTAAACTTCTTTCTGCTATCTTCTTCACCTTTCCACCAGGTAAAAATTGCTGTTTTTATGTTGTGTTAGACTAGTTTTCAATTACCCAAAATTATACCATTAGCACATTCCAAGCTTTTCATTAATTTTTATGATGACTAGAACTTTAAATTGCATTATCAAAGGAGTTTCAGAGGTACAATACCTTAAAAATGTAGAAACATATACATTATATCAAAAAAATCGATATACAAAAATCCATACCAATGTAAAATGGTATAACTAGTAGTTGTGTTTTACTTCAAAAGTAGACTCATCATTCCGCCTTTTAATCCAACACTTTCTATTCTATATCCCTTCAGTTTCCCTTCAGAATGAGACTCCTCAATTATTTGCCTTTGCTAAGCTTTTTCCTTACACTGACCAGTAACACCTTGTAACAAACCCTCCTAAGTGATGACAAACAATTTTAACTGAATAAATGACCCAAAACCACCCACCCTATTCTTGGGATTGAGGATGTTGTGTTCTATAGTCTGCTTGCTGTTTTGTGTGGATGTAGTCAACACTATGGAACTCTGATAAAACTAGGATAATTGTCAAGTTCTGTGAGAACTAGCTGTTTTATCATTGCTTAGTCTCTTGTGATAGGACAGTGTCACAAGCTCTTCTGAAATCTTGGGTGGGTAGTCTATGAAGCTGGACCATGCCAAGTACCAACAAAGAAATTGTTCTTGGAGGCAAAATTTTGGGGAAACTTTAACAGTGTTATCCTGAGAGTCTAGATCATTAACCAAGATCTGTTGGAAATAAAAGGCATTCACAACAATGACAACCATCAGGCATCAACCTGGCTGGACCTTATTTCAGGTTATTTAGTTATTCACTAGTGCAATTGTGGCTGTGAAGCTGTTGTGGCCATGGAATTAGTGTCTCAGCTTCCTGTCAGTCCAAACATAGTCCTCACACAAGTCTATGTACCTGATGTTGGAAGGGCGGGTCTGAGGGATTGAATTGCATTGTAGAAGTAGCCTTGGTTCCTGTCCGCAATTTCCAGGTCCTCCTATTAATTGTTGAACTTATGAATACCCAGCCCCTGTTTTGACATTTTCCTTGAGATCACAGGATTCCAGATTATCCCATCATTTTATGGCATCATTATAGTTGAGACGATTTCAATACATGCTGTGCATGCCTAGATCTTCTCTCAGGTGTCATCACACTGTCACTAAAAAATAACATTTCCAGGTTTCCAATACGTAACACTGCTTTTATAGTGACACCATCCACAGGCTTCCAGGACTTACAATAAGTAACTCTACTTGCAGACTGACATCATTCCAAGGCTCCCGACATGCCAATGTGAAATGAATCATGGTCATTGTCTCCCAGGTTACTGCAGGATCCTAGCTTTTACATATCTGAGCTTCAGTTAAAAACCTGTTTCAGATTTTGCAGCATAAACTTCACATCATGTGCCCTGGGGAGGCAGTGTAAGTCAGTCATAGGAAGGGTCTGAAGGAAAAGCGACCATTGCACATGTTAAAAGAAATTTTATTAGGTCCATTAAATTCATGGGTATCAAGGGAGAAAACCTATAACAAATCAATAGCATAGCATAGGAGGAAAGGAGTAATGGATATGGTTTTTCCCTGACTCAATGATGAGGACCTTGGACAGAGTCACACCTGCATCATGAAGTTAGCAGACTCATTCTCTGTAATGGGAACACAAGGACATTTTCTGAATTTTATATTTTATAAGACAATAGTGTCTTCAGGCTTACAAATGAGACATCCCTTGTGATTCATGTCATTCTAAGGCTCAATGAACACTGAGGTAAGGGAGGTGGAAAGGATTTAAGAGGGAGAGCATGAGGAAGAGTACTCTGAAATTCTGTCTGCTGGACAGGTCATGGTATTCCCAATCATTAACCTAGAATGGCTATTGTTTCCTCTGTAAACCATAATTAAGATCACAACCATAATGTAGAATAATTTCAGCTCTTCCTCCTTCTCCCTGAGGACTTCTGGGATGTAGACAGAGCAAGTGTTACTGGAGAGAGGTTATCAGATTCATGAACACATCATGGATGTGTTTTCCTGTGTAAGCTGTAACAATCCACAAACCTAGTGTAAAATATCCCAGGCATTTCCTCCTACATATGAGCTGTTGGACGTAAATGATTCCTGGAGAGGAAGAAACCCTTTTTGAGACTGTGGTCAGTTATGTGTGTTTTTTCCCATGCTGGTCTAGTCCCACCATCTTGCCATCACCAATTAACCTACAGAGAGGCTGTCTTAGATATAATTCTGTTAGTCAGTAACTAGTTTCTTATCGGCTAGCTCTGTCTTAAATACAAAGCCATTTCTATTAAGTTAAGTATTTCCATGTGGTCTCATCTTACCAGAGATAGGGGGCAGCATTCTGTGCTTTCCAGTCTCTCCATGCTGACTCTCTACCCTACTTCTTTCTCTCTCCAACTCATCTCCTAGTCCTTCCTATTTTGCTTTCTATTGGCCAACAGTGCATTATTCATTAACCAATATGAGAAACATATTTGCAGAATGATATCTCCCACCATCTCTTCTTTTTGTGTAAATGAAAGGAAAAGCTTTAATCATAGCATAGCAAAATATATCACATAACAGTTATCAAGCAAGAATCACAATCCATTAAAAATTAGTAAGATTGATGGAAAATATTTTATCATGTATCCTCTCTTTATGAGTATAAGTCTTATATGTAACTTATCTTTATCCTCATAAGAAAAACTATAACCATAACTATCTGTCTTCAACTCCTTCAAAGACCACAGAAGGATAACATATAAACTCTAGAAATGACAGAGACAACTCACTACCTGGTCAGGCACCTGAAGTTCATCTGTAATGTTTCATCTTCAGCCCAAAGGCCATAGTGTGTCTGGAAGACTCTTCAGCAAAGCAGATAACTTTGAAATGTCTATTTTTAGTGGCAGTTTGTCAGTCATTTTTCTCTGTGTTCTGAAGATTGTCTGGCAGACTCTTTCATGAAGCAGGAACTCTATAGCAATGTCCATCTTCTATCAGCAGTCACTTTCTTCTGTGTCCTGAATGTCCGCTTTCTACAGCATAAAGTCAAACAGTCCAGACAAAATCAGTATCTTGTCCAAATGGCTAGTCTTGACATATTAGAATCAAACTCTAATTAAAGTCCATCTTTTGTTCTGATGCAGATGGTGTTGCCAGGAGCAGTTGTGCCTCACTGTCAAAAAAACACCCTAATCCATTTTAAATGCCATATTCTGTAGGTCTTTGAAAGGTTTGAAAAATGCCTATTTATCTCAAACATATCTCTGTATATCTAGAAAACCTAATTAACTTAACTCTAAGTTTTGACTATCATAGGTAACTATCTATAATCTGTACTAATTTATACATTACATAATGAGCTATATAAACACAATACCGAAAAAAGAGTAGAAATATTCATATCACAAAAATGACCTTAAATTTGTATCAATAAATTAAACTCCATTCTAAAACAAATTATTCACATCTATTCCATAATTCCATTTTTACATTTTAAGATATTGGCTATGATCAGTAACCATTTATAACCTACTCCACTTAAATTAAAACAAATATTTATAAACAATATTTGAGAATTTTGGCATCATTCTTTCCAAACTGCCTCCTGCTGGTAGGGGGCTGTGTCATGGGAATAATAAGAAGATGAAGAACTCCTGGCTGTAGTCTGCAAGGCTGGCTTATACAAACAGTTTTGAATGTTGGATCAAAACCCTGGGACCCTGTTTCAGGTGGTCTGGCTTGATCAAACCACATTAGTCTGGAAAGAATCCAAAGCTTTTCATTTTCTGAGGAAACAAAATTAGAAATCCTCTTCCCCAATAATTTGTCCTTGAACATACATTTTTTAACTCAAAGCATTTTTAAAATATATAAATTAGATTAATCCAGCAGCATTTGTTTAACAGTCCTCACAAACGTTGGATCAATGATTCCCTTTTCCACTTGTTCACAAAAGTCTCTGAGAAGTGGTCATTGGTAGATTTCTTATGGTGCAGTGCTTGTCTCTATGTAAATATGGGCAATATTAACTGTCCTCAAAATATCATGAAGTTCCTTGAGTCGTATGTTGGGGAAGTGATGGGTGGTTTTGAAACATATATATGTAGAGGTCTAATTATAGATATATGCCTGTTTAGAGGTTACCACACCTTAAAATGAAGAAAAATGGCAGTATCTAATGAATGCTGAAATTTTTAAAGTAAAACAAAATTCACCAAACATACTTAAGGAAGACTATACTAAATGTGATATAAATGGTAAGAAAAGGTGACCCTTAGTACTAGGAATGGTGATGTAGGTTTTTCCATACTTTATTTCAAGTGCTACAGTAGAGAGCCACAATAATAAATCAGCATGGCACCAGCACACTCACATACATGAGGGGAAGTAAGTAGACACAGAACAACAAATATGATATATGCTGACTTCAGAGGAGGCAAGTTACAGAGATGGTTAGTAAGGTCACTCCATGGTCCTTTAGGCCTCTGGCAAGTGTCTGTCCAGAGGACATAAGGGCACCTGGGTGTTTGTAATGTAGATGAAACAGTAGATGAGATGCAGGGAAACAGATGGGCTCATAGGTGGATTTAGAGTTACAGATAATGCTAGCAAGAGTTATAAATTTACAACTTAGATTTTTTTCCATAGGGGAAATTGAATGGTCACTTAGATTTCTTTGACATAAGGGAAACTGAATGGTAACTATCTGGTGAAAACAGAACCTAAAAGACTCTAAGCAAAAGGGACCCATGAGAAGAGACACAGAATATTCAGGAAGTAGCAGATGGGGCTTTGGGATTTCTCCTATGGGACACATGCTGGTAGTGAAATGTGTAATGTCATCCATTCATTTTATCGATGTCTAACTGAGTGGGACAGATGGAGGGACCTTGGTAATCTGTGATGATGAATTAAGAACTGCTGAATGTAGTGAGACCAGGAGCAAAAACACAAGGTTCTAATAAAGAATATCAATTAAAGATTTCTCAAAATGGCAGTCTGCTATGGAAATGTATGCATATGTACAGGAACGTGTGTGTATATATCTATATCTATATCCATATCCACATTGATATCCATATCCATATCTATATCTATATCCATATCCATATTTGATATGTTTGATAATAAGATCCATATAGACAGCTAGACAATTTGTTAAAAAAAATTTGTTTTAGTGTGTGAATGAGTAGAAAGTTAAATAGAACATGACCTTGTGAAGGGGTTTCTAGGGAATTCCCTTGGGTAGTAAAGAGCCCACAGGTGCTGATGATATATCACTTGCTCTTGCAGAATAGTCCAATACTTCCAAGGTCCTGCAGTAAACCCTATTGTTAAAGAAGAGTCTCTGATGGTCATTATTGCCATCTGCTGGTCCTGAATGTCCCTGCAGAGAGGTTTTTGTGCAGTCTCCCACTAGAGTTCCTTAACAGTGTGTTTCTGGCACAGTAATACATGGCTGTGTCCTCAGTTTCCAGATTGCTCAGTTTTAAGAAAACTTGGCCCTTAGAAGTGTCCCTAGTGATGCTGCTTCGGGATTGGAGACTTGCGTTATAATGTGTGCTTCCACTGCTCCATATTTCTCCCATCCATTCCAGACCCTTTCCTGGAGGCTGGCGGACCCAGTTAACATCATAGCTGGTTAATGAGAACCCAGAGACAGTGCAGGTGAGAGACAGGGTCTGTGAGGGCTGCACCAGTCCAGGTCCTGACTCCTTCAGCTGCACCTGGGACAGTACACCTGGAGACAAACACATCAGCATCAGTCATACATCCCATAATGGCATGCCTGCCTCCCTCTCCTGAAATCCTGCAACTTACAGCTTGGAAAGGTCACCAGGCAGAGGAGCAGCACCAGTACAGCCATGATTTGCTGGAGACTCCAGTGAGAAGGAAATGGGGTTGCTCAGCTAGGCCTGTGCTTTCAGCCTGAGCCTGAAGCTGCTTTGCATTAGGGGAGGAACCTGAGAGGATAAAAGGAGGCACAGCACAAGGTTACAATGTTTACCCCAGGTGTCTGACATTTGCCTTGTGCTTCTTAGTGTAAATGGAAATGTATACTCAGAAAGAATTTTTTAGTTTTGTCTGGGTTTCTAATCTCTGATGAACAAGAATCATTATGAATCAAATTGTGTAGACCTGACTAACAAAAATAGTCATCTTTACATTGAATCCATATTTATGCATTGAGGGTAGAACATGCTTTCACATCATCAATGCATTTGTCTATCTCTGAAAATTCCAGAAGTGAATTCAAGATAGTTTGTGGCTCTTAGTGATCAAAAATTATACTTAATAATTAACTGAATGATTCTGGTTGTCAAGGGCCATAGGAACTTACAGCAGTGACAACTTGTATTGAACAAGATGAACTACCAGACCTATGCTCCTGATGGGAAAGCCCCATATGGCACAAGTGTAGAGTTGCTGAATGTAAATGACCCTTTACTTTTGTCTGTAATGTCTTCCACTGTAATTCTTCCCTAAGAATCTTGGTTTAATTACCATTGTTTGTGTCTTAATCTTATTAAAATAATTCATGTACTGGGCAAAAATACAGCTGTAGATCATCACGAAGATGATGCTTATGGTGTACCATTTTAAAAATATAATTATTACTAGGATACTTTACATTACTCAGACTGAGTAATTTCAGTAACATTTTCAGTAACAGAGACATCTTCTTTACACAGATAGCTTTTTTTTAAACTTTAGAGAAGATCAAAGCAGGCTCATTGCCATAGAGACTAATACTCATATATGAAGTCATTTTCCCATGTGTTTTTTCTCCAATTCAAGGCCAGAGTTTGAAAAAAGAACTGTAGACATAATTCCCTGCAGCAATGGAACTCTCTGCAAGGACTCAGTAATATTCCTTAGCTGAGAGCAGCCTCATGACTTATATTGCATTTTACTTTGTGTTGCCCAGAGAAAATTTGGCTATGAGCAGAACAGATGGAGAGAGGCAGCAGAGGGTGGGCAGATGTGTGGAGAGAGATGGCTGGATGGAGGATCTCTGTCAGAGCTGTTAAATGTAGGTGAAGTATTTGTGCTGAGTGAGAGATGAAGGAGGAGGAGGAGGAGAAAATGGAGAGTGCTGTAAGGGAGTGCATGGATGAGTGAGTAAGAGTAAATAATGATGTAGAAGGATGTGTGTATGAACACATAATCACACGCACATGCACACACACACAGGAACACACAAACATGAACAGAGGAACACACACACTCATACTCACCGATACAAAGAATTACAGTCCTATTTTCACAGACAGTCTCTTAGCCTAAAATACCCACACAGCATTACAACTCCCCACAAAAACACTCTTATGTACAAAGACAGAGGAGCTGACACTCTTCTTCTTTTTATAGAATCATCTGGTTGGCCTGGACTTTCTATTTAGAAGAAGATGGTATTGAGCTATGAAACATTGTCTTGCATCTGTCTCCCAAGTGAATGGATTAAGGCATGTGTTATTGTGCACAACTATCACATGCAGTGTTTGCATTAATTAATTAAAGTTAATGTAAAGCTTTCATCAAAATATATTCTAATAATTACTTTCCTTCCCTCTTCTTTTCCCAGGTCCTGCCTGTCTTTCCAATTACTGAGTTTCATAACAGGCAGAATATAAGAATTGTTTATGAAGACATATATTTGGTTGAACTCATGGCATTCACTTTCAAAATGATATTCAAGGGCATAAAAATCCAGAACTGATGTTACATTTTGTCTTTTAAAATTATTTTTAATGAAATAATTTGCTTTAATAGAAGACATTTTTCTTATTGATGTGTTAAGTGTGTAGTGTTTGTGTACACAAATCAGGAGATGGCTCGGAGGTAAGGTGGCTTTCTCCCAGTATGAGTATATCAGTGTGATCCTTAGCACTTAGCTCAGAAGAAAGATTTGATGTTTTATCATAGAGTTCCTGCACGGGTAGATGGTGACAAGGGCCTCTCCGGGAGTTGTCATTCAAACATTCTATCTGAACAGGTGAACTGCAGGTTAAGTGTAAGAGGCCCTTTCTCAAAAAATAAGGCAAAAGTCATCGAGGAAAACTCTCAGAATCTAAATGTAGCTTCCACACTCATGTTCAAAATAAGCTGTGCACACACAGTCTACGAAACTACCATTTTCCATCATTTGAACATTGTCATTTGTCTGCATTGGGTTCATGGTTTGTGGTTATCTAGAACTCTGTCATGGATGGTAAGATCTTGAATGAACTGATTGTTATGGAATCCAAGAGCTGACTCTCTGTAGACTTGTTATCTCTAATCACATTCCAAATCCTCTTTCTACTCTGGGGACTGACATTTCCAGACATGAGATTGGCTCAATTATGCCTACGAAGGTGAGAAATGATATTTTTATGTGGGTCTAGTTCTTGAGCTTAAGACATTTCTCATGATTAGAATACACTCTACCACAGGGGTAAAGGCCTAGCTTAATCTTTCAAAACATCACATTTTTTTTACAGAAAATAAATCATGAAGACAGCATTGATTCAATACTGAAATAAACATCAGGCACTGTGAATTCTTCTTCCTTGCTGTCTAACACTTATGATTGATTCAGCAAAGGATCATTGAATGGAGCATAGATCTTAAAAATTTTGGGGTATGGAGGATCAATCAAAGCAATCAAAGAAGAGAGAAGGAAGTGGACAAGAAAAATCAGAGGGAAACCCTCCCTAAGTTGCTGACTCCCCTCTGAGTCTGGACAGCATGGCATTATCAAGTCCTGTGTGAAGTTGAGGCACAGCATATCCCAAAATCTCACTATTCATGTTCAACACCACACAGGTGAAGGAGAAAACAAATAAGAACAGGTTGTGCATATGAATAACACAATGTCTTCCAAACATTTACTTGATGAATGTAGGATCACCTGATCTGTGTCTGCTGCTGTTTTTGTTTTGAGAATCACTTGGATCTCAGGAAGGGGAGCTGGAATGTCTGCAGAGGATTGCTCAGAGTAAGGACACCATTTCCTGATGTCAAAACCTTAATCCTAGTATCTCTGGGAAACAGAAATTATAACAGGTCTCTATGTTCAGAAGATGCTGTGGTAATCTCTTTAATGCCAACTATTTATACATTATGAGAAAAATATGCACCTCTAAAGCTAATAGACACCCTAACCTGTATACAAAGATACAAAACAACTGAGAAAATCCTACACAAAGATACACATAGAGGGACAGACAGGTATCTATTTATTGACATCCTATGCTATATGAATATATTCTTTTTATACATTCATTCATTCTACTTAAAAACAAATCTCCATGCTCATATAAAAAGCATTGTAATTACATGGAGTCAGCAAACCACATTCTCCTTCCTCTCACTCCTGTGATAGTTCTCTATCGTCCTCTCATGTCTCCTTTTCTTTCTTCCATCTTTCTCTACTGTAGTTGTGTATTATTTATTATTTATTAAAGCCTGACTTTGGTTAAGAAAAACAAGTCAGCCACAAGCCATTCAAATTAGACACACAACTTTAATATCAGCAGCCAGAAGTTAGGAGGTGATGACACACTTTTAATTCAAGAACTCAGCATTAAAAAGTAGAAGAATCTCTGTGAGTCAACTGCCACCATGATCTACACAAGAGTGAATCAGTCTAAAAGAGCATCATATCCCACACCTTTAATCCCAACATTAGGGAAGCATATAAGACAGAATCAATGTCTCATAAAGAGGAATTTGGCTCCCTAGCCACACTGAAGAGCAGTTAAAATCTGAAGCTTGCTGAGAGCTCATGGAGACAGGATCAGCCCTTTTATCCTAAGGTAAAGGTGAGAAGCTAGTGGCCAGCTGCTTTGCTTTACTGATCCTCAGCTTGAAATCTGAAACCCAATATCACTCTTGGGTATTTTATTAATTGGTGTGGCACCTGCTTTCCTGAACACCACCCTGCTTCCATTGTCTACTCACTCAGATGTGACATAGGTCAGTCACATCATCTTGTGTGTGTTTGTAATTGTATGAGAGACCAGCATATTGTTTGCTAATGTCTTAGCAGATGTCTTCCAGTGAGGTCTTCAACTTCAACTCTCAAAACAGTGTTCCCTGACTTATCTGTTGTTCTGATGACTGAAACCACAGAATAGTGATAGAAATGAGTTTTCCTTGAGAAAAAAAGTGAAACATATCTCTTGGATGAGAGAAACAGTGACATAATATCTAACTTGGAGTGCACATGTTTCTAACACAGTGACTATTAATGAAAATGAGAAATGTAATTTTGAAATAAAACAATTTGAATCAAAGTCTCAAATATACTACATACAAAACTTGACCATTGGGCTAAATCGCAGCTTTGGATGAAAACTTAAGAAAATAAACTGTTTTAAAGTATGTATATATGTCCTATGTAAGTTGTGTAGTGATCACAGAGACAAAGATATACTCTGGTTCTGTGGGCTCACATTGTTTCTGAGCTCCCCTGCGTCTAGGGCTTACAATATCATGTTCTCTTGTTTCTTCAGGATCACTTCTGCTCTGTGTGATGAATTGCATTTTGTTCAGGCCAGAGGGAATCCTATATTCAAAAAGGTACCACAATAGGCCTTGAAAATCACATTTGTGTAAAGTGAACTCAGATCTCAGATCTCTTTAACTACAAAAAGAAATTGGTATGGCAGCCAACACGGTAATCCATCTAGGAAACATGGAGAATGCACTCTCAGTAGGGCTCACAGGAAATTCAGATGATCTAGTCGGTGATGTCCAGGCCCGGTTATAAAACATCACCGAAAATATAATGCATATTTTTAGAAAAATGCATAAAAATCAACATGAACATAAATAAGCACACGTATATGGAGAGGAATGAGAAAGAATGAGAGAGACAGAGAAAGAAAAAGAGTGAGAAAGAGAGTCAGAGACAGAGATTGAGAGATACAGGGAGAAAGGGTACAATAATATTATACATATTATATATTTAATATATAATAAATAAACATGCAACACAATAGGAAACAGAAATCAAATAAACAATTGGTCTTTCAAGGATTACTACACACTCTAACAGTAGATAAAATTGCTATGTGTGATATGGAAAGGCAGCCAAGACATAGAGGTGTCCAGCAATATTTGCCTCTCTGAACAGGCTCTTGATTAGCCCAGATCTGTGTTTGCTCTCTGCGTGCCCTGCTGGCACTGATAACCATGAAGGGAGGTTTATGTCTGAGCTCACTGTAGCATCCTTTCACTGTGGTCTGTTGCAGTAATACGTGGCTGTGTCCTCAGACATGAGGTTATTCATTTGCAGGTACAGCTTGTTCTTGGCATTGTCTATGGAGATAGGGAATCAGCCATTCACAAAATTGGCATAGATGATTTTACTACTGCTACTACTAATGTATGAAACCCACTCCAGCCTTTTCCCTGGAGCCTTGTAGAACCAGCTCATGTAAGAGCTACAGAAGTGAATCCAGAACTGCACAGGAGCATTTCATGGACTTTCCAGGCTGCACTAAGCCTCCTCCAGACTCCAGCAACAGCCCCTCACACTGGATATCTGCAGACAGAGAATGATGATCAGAAAACTGAAACAGAAGCCATTTTTTCTTTTTCTCATGTCAATACAATACGTCCATCTCATCTCTACTAACTATGTTTTAAAATAAACATTAGAAAAAGCCAAATAATCTCCAAATTCATGGGATGTGGTCTGTGTTCACCGCTGATCCTAGAATAGGAAGATCTAGGAATGCAGGTCTGTGCTCTACTGTCAGAGCTGCAGGGTCAGGGCAGAGCTGGCTTTCATGGGCATGGAGAGATCTTATTTACATATCTTCCTGTTATAAGAAGCTCTGAAGTTGAAAAGTTGGTGGAAGGCAGTGCTAGAGCAGATATAAAACATCAAAGACAATAATGGAAGTTATAGTTACTGACACAGAATTGTAGTCAGTTTGAATTATTTTATTTTATTATCATTTTAAAACTTTATTTTTTATACTGACCACAGTCCCCCTTCTCTCCTAAACATTCCGAACTGACTCTTAACTATCCTCATCCTCATGCACTCCTCTTCTTCTCTTTCTCCTTTCAGAAAAGGACATTCATCCCATGGATAGCAGAAAGCATCGGATATTAAGTTGATGTAGGTTTGTACTCCCCCTTTATAAATGTTATGGAAGGTAATCAGAATGAGGAACACGTTCCTTTCAGCAAGCTAGGTGCCAAGGACAGTTCTACAGCTCACTGCAGAGCCTTACAAATGCAGTTTTGTAGTCACACTTTGCTTGTAAAGGCTTCAGTACATTCCAGGTAATTCCCTTTTGTGCCCATGTGCACAGAAAATGCTGCGGAACACACTGTCATGTCTCCTTAGTTTCACAGATGTTCGTTTCTCTATTGGAGTTTAGTGTTTCCCCCTGACCGTGCTGCACTTGGCTTCTCTCTGGTGTGGGTATTTGATAGGGTCACAGCTTCCATGTGTTGTTAGCAGAACTTATTTTCAGTGATGAGAACACTTGGAATTTTCTTAATTTTACTTACTTCTGAGACAATGCTGTCCTCAAGCCACAGAAAACTTGCAAGGGAGACATCATTTTCACACTCTCTAAATGAGACATAATCCTATTTTCAGCAAACATGCTTTTTTTGCATCATAAACTTCTCTCTTTGATTCCATTCAACTTCCCATTCCACCATTATAATCTTTATTCTTAATGCCTGTAACTCATGCAGATCATTACTGACTAGTTTCATTCAAGGGTCACAGGACTGTATCTCAAGAACAACTAGTATTTAAAAAGTCAACCACTAGACATTGTTGGAAAGTCCTACTTGCCAAAGGTGACTCACAAGTCATTATGGGGGACCCCTGTTACAGCAGGTTTCCCTGCTGGCTGCTGCTGGTTCTGGGGCCATTGTCCTGCAACCACGTGTGCCCCAAATAACACTCAGAGACTCTGATTTGATACAATCCTGTTGGCCAGTTACCATTATTGTTTATGGGCTAGCTCTGTCTTAATTATTAACCCATATCTACTTATCTAAGTATTTCCATGTGGTCGTCTTATTGGGGGGCCGCGGCAAGCGTCCTGCTTCTTCCAGGGCTACATCTCAACCCTACTACTTCCTCTTTCCTCCTCCTGGTCTCCTAGCCTCGCCTATCTTGTTATCTCATTGGCCACAGTGCTTTATTAACCAGTATGAGAAACATATATACAGAATCACATCTCCCATCATCTCCTCTTTTCTGTCTAAAGTAAAAGAAGGGGTTTAACCTTAACATAGCAAAATATATCATACAACAGTTATCAAATAAGAATCACAGTAAACAATATTTAGTCCATTAACATTTTGTAAGACTTAAAGAAAATATCATCTATCCTATCTTTGTGAGTCTAAAGTCCTATACGTAACTTATCTTTAATCCTAACTATAAGCATAACTATCTGTCTTCAACTCCTTCAAAGACCACAGAAGGATAATATATAAACTCTAGAAATGACAGAGACAACTCATTGCCTGGTCAGTCACCTGAAGTTCTTCTGTAATGTTCCATCTTCAGCCCATAGGCCATAGTGTGTGTCCAGACTCCTCAACAAGGCAGGAAACTTTTCTCTGTGTCCTGTAGGCTGTCTGGCTGTCTGGCAGCCTCTTCCATGAAGCAGGAACCCTGTAGCAATGTCCATCTTGCATCAGCAGTCACCTTTTTGTGGGTCCTGCATGTCCAGTTTCTACAACATAAAATCAAACAGTCCAGAAGAGCAGTACCTTGCCCAAATGGCTAGTCTTGCCATATTAGAAACAAACTCCAAAATGTGTTTCTTTGAAGTCCATCTTCCTTTCTTCTGTAGGTGGTGTTACCAGGAGCAGTTGTACCTCACTGTCAAGAAAAACCCTAAACCATTTTAAATGCCATATTCTGTAGGTCTTTGAAAGGTTTGAAGAATGCCTATTCATCTCAAATACATCTTTGTATATCTAGAAATCCTAACTAACTTAACTCCAAGTTTTGACTATCATAGGTAATTCTCTAATCTGTACTAAATTATACATTACATTTTCCAATGAGCTATATAAACACAATACCTAAACAAGAGGAGAAATATAAATATCACAAAATTGACCTTAAGTTGTATCAATAAAAGAAAATCCATTCCAAAGCAAAGTATTCTTATCTATACCATAATTCCCCTTTTACCTTTAAAAAGATTGCTTGTGGTTATAACCATTTATAATCAAGCCCATTTAAATGAAAACAAACATTTATAAACAATATTTGGGAATTTGGGCATCGTTCTTTCCAAACTACTTCCTGCTGGAAGAGGGCACTGTCATGGGGATCCTAAGAAGATGCAGAAATCTTCGCAGTAGTCTGCAAGGCTTTCTCTCAACTGCTTTGAATGTTGGATCACCGGGGGAGCTGTTTCAGGGGGTCTGGCTTGATCAAACCACATATGTCTGGAAAGAATCCATAGCTTTTCATTTTCTGTGGAAACAAAAATAGAAATCTTTTGTCCTTAGGCATAAATTTTGGAGTCAAAGCATTTTTAAAATATATAAATTGAATTAATCCAGCAGCATTTCTTTTATCAGTAGTTATTTTCTCAGCAATCAAATAATTTAAAGACAACAGAAGTGCGTATAGTATCCAACATTTCTCTGTGCTTTCCATCTTTACGTGGCTCTTTAATTATTCTATTTCTTCTACTTCTATTTTTATATATTTTGAGACAGTGCTTCTCTGTGTAATTTTTATCTATCCTGGAATTTAGTGCATACCAGGTTTACTTTGAAATCACAGAGATCTGCTTGCCTCTGTCTGCTGAGTGCTGGGATTAATGGCCTGCGCCACCATACCCATCCATTTAATTCCTTTTTGCTTTTTTAAATTATTGTATCCTGTTTCTTTTTCTCTCCCAAGGCAGCGTATTTTTTTAAAACACAGTGTAAACCTACATTGTAGCTCTCATACACACCAATGAATTGTTAGCAGAGCTCTTTAAAAGCAAGGCTGTTTTTGCCACTTATGCTAATTTTGGAGACCTCCCTTAAAGGAGCCGTGCAAATCTCTGTCTACAGCAAAACAAATCCAACTGAGAAAATGCTGCTACCAAGAAGTCTTGCTAGTCTCTGTTCCCTTGTTTCTAAAAACTATTTTTTAAGATTTTGTTAAGTTTTAAGTGAAAGTTCTCAATCCCACTTCTGACACCATTATTTTACAGCAGGTTTCCCTGCCGGCTGCTGCTGGTTCTGCCACCATTGTCCTGCAACCACATGTGCCCCAAATAGCACTCAGAGACTCTGTATTTGATACAATCCTGTTGGCCAGTTACCATTATTGTTTATGGGCTAGCTCTGTCTTAATTATTAACCCATATCTACTTATCTAAGTATTTCCACGTGGTCGTCTTATTGGGGGGCGGCAAGCATCCTGCTTCTTCCAGGGCTACATCTCGACCCTACTACTTCCTCTTTCCTCCTCCTGGTCTCCTAGCCCCGCCTATCTTGTTATCTCATTGGCCACAGTGCTTTATTAACCAGTATGAGAAAAATATATACAGAATCACATCTCCCATCAGACCCCACTTGGCCAAACCATGGGGTTATTTCCTGTGAATGATTGGGTGTTTTCTGATGGTATCTACTCAGTTACCACAGGTAATATTAACAGCTGTGGGACACTTTTCACAGCTTTTTGGTGGTGTGTTTTAGACTCTTTAGGTACACATAGTTATATAATATGGATGAATAATAATAATACAAGGATACGTGTCATGATCCATAGTGATGAAGGAGAAATCTCATATACAAACACAGCATTTTACACATTGGGATTTCCTGAAAAAGAGGGATGAAGAGTGGAAGTAGATGTTATAGATGAACAATGGATAGTGACTTGTGGATTCCATATGAGTGTGGCTACTGAGGAGGAACAGCATTATTATCCAGGCATTCCAGGCCTGTGGGGCAGTTGTAGGATCCCTGGCGTGGAAGGTGACAACAACCATATTCTTAATGTTTCATGTATCCATTAAAATACATTTAATTAACAGTTCCCAAGGAATGCGTAGTTTCTAGATAGTTGGAAACAAAGATGCTGTATAAACATAGATTTTTCATCATTTATGAAACCATTTTGACCAGGAAGCTTGTTGAGAAATAATCCTTGAACAGAGAAAACAAATTAAACAGGTTTCTGCTACCATTACAAAACACCATCAACATTTTCTAGAGTGAAAATATCATCAAACTAATCCAATAAGCAAGAAAATTTGTCAGGACACATTCCACATATTTGCTAGCACAATCATATGAAGGAATATTGACAGAAACTTCAGGGAAGTAAGAAAGGTTTTGTATTCTTGTAGTGTAGTGGTTCATGAGTGTTTACTCACCTGGAAACTCTAAAAGGTATGTTTGTAAACAGAGATTATTGTGTGCCCACAATACCTCAATAAATTACTTTGTAAAATCTGACTGATGTAACTTCTGTCTCCATGTTAGTGGAATCATTCTTATTCTCGTCATTCATCTAGACTACAACTTGTGAGAAAGAAGCTCACTAACACCATGGCATGGGAGATCATGTGTTACCTGAGAGGAGACACAAGAGTCTGATTTTGTTTTGCCCTTACTAGGCTCAGCCTATTCAACTTTTCACTTAGAAACACCAGGCCGAGGGACTAGGTATACTATTACTTGGTTTACAACAGTCTACTGATCTCAGTTGACTTTTATGTCAGTCAGTATAATTTGTAGTATAGAAAAACCAAAACAAAACAGGTTTCTAAATCAGTTTTTGCATTGGTAAATGATGGGAGGTACAACTGTCAAACACCGCACTATGTAAATTGGCTTGAATTATGTTATCTAAAGTAGAAATTTAGCCAATGAATGTGAATATTGCCAGGACACAGGGGAAAGGGCAGACATATGCTTAGGAAACCCTGAGCAGTGATGTGTAGTTCTCCATGGAGAACAGGTGTTTCTTCCTTGCCTTGGTAAAGTAAACTTCAGGCAAGTAAAGTACAGATGTGGAACCACCCTGTTCAGTCAGCATTCACAGAGTGTCTGTCTGCTGCTTGGTAGTGGCAATCTCACATCTGTGCCCCTTATTTCTGTGCATATAATCTTTGTGTACTCAATGTAGTAGAGGTAGAGTCTGGGTTAACATTATTGAGCCAGCCATACTGTGCAAGCTCTGATGGACTCTTACATTATGAGTATTGTGTTTCTCAATGCTTGAAGCTTTGAATGTTATGAATATTTTTAAGATATTATTTCCATATGTCTCATCTTGGAATTATCTGATATTTTCATTGTGGTAACAAAAATTTGAGGAGTAATGAAAAAAAGTGCAGATAGCTCATACTACATTGAAGAACTTGGCATAAATCCACTTATTAAAGTACTTTTCCTTTTGTTACTCAGGAAACAGTTTGCATCCATATTCTGTATTCTCTTTTTCCTTGAGTTTAACTTTTTTTTGAGTTCCTAAAGAAGTCATTAAGCAGAAGATATGTCAAAAGGTAAAGAGTTCATATTAAAGCCAAGCATCTATTTGAGATAAGCATTCTTATCCTTGAGTGTGTTATCAGACATTTGTTTACATATGTCTGGTAGATTCATGGATATACACTTTATGGACCATGTTAGCCTGAAATTACAGACAAGGCCATGTGTGTTGTGGTTGGAACTTTGTCAGTGTAACACAAGATAGGGCCATCAGGGAAAAATGCACCCCACTTGACAATCAATGTCTCCATCATTGTTGTACAAATCACTGCATGGTGATTTTCCTGAGTATTGATAGATGTGGGAGGGTCCTGGCAGACTGGGTGGTGCAATCCATGGGGAGGTGTTCCTGCATTGAGTGTCAAAGAATGTTGAATAAGTATGGAGTTAAGACATAAGTACATTTACTTCAGTGTTTTTATTCGATTCACATCTTTACTTTCCTGTCTTGATTATATGCCCTTATTTTCATCCATGATTGACTGTCATATTAAGATGACATACAGTGTTATCTTCTCATGTTGCTTTTGGCATGATTATGAACAGATCTATAGATTAAAAATCTAGGATATTTTCAGTCTTTTATGAAAGAATGTGGGGTCAGTTCTTTCACACATCAAAACAGACATAAACACAAACACACATGCACACACACAGACACACACACACACACACACACACACCTTCATATCAACATGAAGAAAGAGACATCCACAAGTAGATGAACTGACTTAGTTTCCCCTTTTCTTTTTACAGGGCCATTTCTTTTGGCCTGGACTCAGTGTGTATAGCAATCTGACATTGAATTATGAGAGATTTTCTTTTCCCTGTTTTTCTAGTGACAAGATTAAAGGCATGAACCACCATTTCATATCATTCCATAGAGGTTTTTAAAAATATAATTTGTACAAAATAGATATGTATATGGAGATGTGTGAGCATATGTGTATAGATATGAAATTTCTCATTTGCAATTCAACGGGAAAACAAGATGCAACTGGATTACTCAGTAATTTTTGGAGAAAAACATTTGTTCTAGTGTGTGAACATAAAACTTGAATAGAATAGGATAACATAGGGGGTATAGAATAATCCCATGCTGGAAGAGTAAACCACCCATGCTGATATTAAAACATATGCTTATGTTGTGTAGTTCACATTTCCTAGTTCTGAAGCAACCTGGTACTGTCCATGCGTGTCCCTATTGGATGTCAGGTCTTCTTGCTGGTCCTCAGTGTCCCTGCTGGGAGGTTTCTGTGCAGGCTCACAGTGGAGTTCCCTCACTGTGTCTGGCACAGTAACACATGGCAGTGTCCTCAATTTGCAGATTGAACATTATGAAGAAAACTTGACTAGTGGAGGTGTCACCGATGATGCTGATTCAGGATATATGACCAGAAATATCATATAGTCCTCCAACATTAACTATTTCTCCTATCCACTAAAGACATTTCCTGGAGGCTGACATACCCAGGTAACATCATAGCTAGTTAATGAGAACTCAGAGACAGTGCAGGTGAGAGACAGGATCTGTGAGGGCTGTACCAGGTCAGGTCTGGTAACCTCAATCTGTACTGAATGTTTCTGTAGTGAGATTTTTTTTTGTAGGGGCTCACATTGGAGTACCCTCACAGTGTATCTGGCACAGTGGTAGGTGGCTGTGTTCTCTGTTTGCAGATTGTTCTGTTTTAAGAAAAGTTGCCTTTTGGAGGTGCATCTGCTGATGGTGAATTGGGATTCGAGAATGAAACTATAAAATATTTCTCCACCTGTTCCTCAGGAATATTCCCTGTTCCTCCCATACACTCCACACCCCTTCCTGGAGGCTTGCAGAACCAGTGTATTCCATAGACAGTCAATACGAACCCAGTGACAGTGCAGCGGATAGTCAGGATCTGTGAGGGCTGCAACAGGCCAGGTCCTGACTCCTTCATCTGCATCTTGGAGAGGACACCTGGGGCCAAACAAAATTACCACCAGTAATATATCCCAAAATGATATTCCCTGTTCCCTCTCCTAAAATCCTGGACACTTACAGCTTGGAAATGTCACCAGGCAGAGGAGCAGCCCCAGCAAAGCCATGCTTTGTGGGAGACTCCAGTGAGAAGGAGATGGGGCTGTCCAACTAGGCCTGGGCTTTCTGCCTAAGGCTGAGGCTGGTTTGCATTGGGGAAGGATCCTGAGTGGATGAAAGAGGACCAGGGCTAGGTTTACATTTTCCCTTCAGATACCTGATATTTGCCTTGTGCTTGCTTGAGGTACTGGTAAGAAACAAAAGCTGCAGAACATTTCGTGGTCGCCCTCTGAATTTTTAATTTTATATAAACTGGAAATTGCATGGTTCACATTCTGCAGGCCTAGACTGCCAAATGTTCAGTGAGTCCACGTTCATTCTCTGTAGGCAGAAGAGGGAACCACATCCTTAGTGTGAATCTCTGTATTCAAGAAGAATATATCAGTTGTAATTTGCATTTAGTCACGTGGTGTACTTCAATTCTTAGTGATGGGATACCAGAGTTAAGGAACTAGTAGGGAATCTTTTCTCTTAGTGTCAATTGAGTTAATCTCATTCTTATCAGTCATCTAGAAAATTCAGCTGGTGAGAGAGCAACTCGCCACCATTTAGTACATTTGCTTCAAAATATTTATACTAGAAGAGACACAGGAGAATTGCACTGCTGCTATACCCGATGCAGTCCAACAACCACATTTTTAATTTTTATTTCTCCACATTTAAATAGCATAATGTGGACATGTAGTCAAATTTATAACACACAGATTTATGACATTTATTGGCATCCCTTTTATTTTCCCCAGTTCTCATACTTCCTACCTACCTGTTTCCTTTTCCTCATACACACTTGTCCTTTCAATGTCCAGTTTTGCCCTTTGATTTGCTTTTCTTGTCCTTCACTTAAGATGTCTTTTCCTGTCATGACTTCCACTATAGTTGCAAATCCCCAAAACAGAATCCAGAACACCCAAAACCCACAGTCTCAAATTCACAATCTAGATTCTCTATGTGGCAGGAACTACCCTTCCCAATCTTCAATATGCTATGTGATGTAAGAGTTCTAGTGCCATTCATGTTCCTCCTCAGCTCAAGGAACGCAGAGGAAGAAGAGGTAGGAAGAATGTACAGTGTGGAGCACAGGGAGGAGTGCTGTTAAATGTCCTCTTCTGCACATGACATGGAATCAGGTTCATGAACTCATCATGACACTGTCACCTGTATAACACTAACTGGGTTCAAGTCAGCCAAACGCTAGTATAGATAGGGTGATGATTTCTTAACCTTACTTCCTACTGAGGAGCAGTAGGAAATGTATTGTTCTGGACAAGGGATAGAGTCATCTTTTTTTTAGGGTGGGATCACTGTGCTTGGCTCCACACACATGCATTTATGTGCAGCAGTAACTGTGCTTAAATGAGTATAAGGTTGGTAGAGAAGATACATGTTTGGAAGGTGTGGGAGATGTTGGGTAAAAACATATTTCTTTTTATAGTATACATAGGAAGATAATCGAGAGTAAAGAGAAATAGTAAACACAGTGTAGATTGTAAATAACTGAGTAGGACAATATAGCTGGCAACACCTTCCCATGCCAATAAAAACTGGTGGGGTTTTTAATTGCTTTAAAAGACATGCATTTCCAGATAATCCTACACGTTAAGTAAGATATTTAATCTCATTTTTCTAACTGTTACATTACACTAATGAGGCGATATGACATCAATGGATAGAACTGGGTTATAAACATTGCAAGAATATGTATCTACCTTGTCCTTCCGTCTAAGGTTACGTGCTGTAAGGCCACTTATTCTGATATGGAGTTGTACTTATATGTCACCTGATATTGTTTTTCATTATAATTCTCTAGAATGAATCACAGCACATACTGAATGGAAGACAATTTCAAGTCCGTCTCCATACACCATTGTTACCTTTGTTCATATTGTTGGCTCTGCATAATGAGTTTTGTATACTCTTGTTCAAAAGTGAAATCCTTGGGTTTAGAAGTAGAGACATTTGATCTTATACATTTTAGGTCCAACAAATTGATCAGATATTTTTCTCGGCCTACTCCTATTTCAGAAGAAGCAATGTAAGCTGATCCTTACTCTGACCCTGGGAAACGTGACAGTTGAAGCTTTGTGCTCAGCATTGTGCTGATGTGTTCAAGTCACTGTCATGTGTCTGATCTCAGAATTCTAAGAATCTAGTCATTTTCACATATAAAGCTTCATCACTCACTAGTGGACCAATTCAAGAGTTCTTGGGAATCTTGGCCTCATATGAACACATTATTTTCTCCTATTTACTCCTCAAGCTGCTGATCCATTAACATGGAGCACACAGCCACACTGCTCCTCTGAATGACTCTTCTCGAACTCACATGAGACACCAGGCTGTTCCAGTCAGCAGGAACAGAGCGCCAGAGGAGGAATTATGGAGCCTTTGTGGACAGCAAATGCACCAACTGTGAGAATCATAGAACTCTCTTGTAGCCAGCTGGTTTCCGCCAGCCTGCCTGCCGCCAGTCTGGTCCCACAGCCACACCAGCCCAAAATAACACACTAAGACTCTGTATTTGATATAAATACTGTAGCCAGTTCCAAATTCCTTATTGGCAAACTCTGTCTTAATTATTAACCCATTTCTACTAGTCTAAGTATTTCCATCTGAAGACAAACAACATCGTCATCAGTCATCTTACTGGCCAGAGTGGCACTGGCATCCTACTTCTCAGGGCTCTATATGTTGATTCCTCCTATACTTTCCTCTTTCCTCCTACTTGTCACGTAGCCCCATCTATCTTGCTTTCCCATTGGCCACAGTGCTTTATTCATTAAGCAGTATGAGAAACATATTTACAGAATAACACCTCCCATCACCCTGTTGTCTGTGTGAATGGCTGAAAAGAGATGGAAACAGGAATGTGCTGACATCAGCTGGGGTGTTCACACAGTGGCTGAGAATTCATATATGAAGACATATACATATATGTAAGTTTATGTACTTTTGTATGCATATATATATATATATATGATGTGATGTATGTATGGAATGCATAAAATTAATGTGGTGCCTTGACAGATAACAAGAAGCAACTAGGTCTTTCAGTAGTAAAAAGCGAGATGAATGGACTATGGCATGTAAAGTGTACTCTTGGGATTTCCTTGTGTCGTGGAAGAAACAAAAGTTTCTAGCATCAAAATAAGTGCAAATGCAGAACTTATGAATAAACTACTGTTCTTAGGATGGCTTTGCTGTTCCACAGCTCCCCCTGCTGGTCCTGAGTGTCTCTGCAGGGAGGTTTCCGTGAAAGCTCTCACTGGAGTTCTTCCACTGTGTGTTTCTGGCACAGTAATACATGGCTGTGTCCTCAGATTTCAGGTTGTTCAATTTTAGGAAAACTTGGCTCTTAGAGGTATCTCTGCTGATGCTGATTCGGGATTGGAGAGCTGAGTTATATTCTGTGTTTCCATTTCATGCTATTACACCTATCCACTCCAGACCCTTTCCTGGAGGCTGGCAGACCCAGTGTACACCATAGCTACTTAATGAGAACCCAGAGACAGTGCAGGTGAGAAACAGGGTCGGTGAGGGCTGCAGAAGCCCAGGTCCTGACTCCTTCAGCTGCACCTGGGACAGGACACCTGGAGACAAACAACATCACCATCACTCATACATCAAATAATTACATGCCTGGTTTTCTCTCCTAAAACCCTGCACACTTACAGCTTGGAAAGGTCAGCAGGCAGAGGAGCAGCACCAGGACAGCCATGCTCTGCTGGAGGATCCAGGGAGAAGGAGATGTGGCTGCTCAGCTAGGCCTGGGCTTTCAGCCTGAGCCTGAGGCTGCTTTGCATTTGGGGAGGATCCTGAGAAGACAAAAGAAGGACTGGGCAAGGTTTACGCTCTTCCCTCAGGTGACTGATATTTGCCTTTTGCTTCTCAGAGGAACCTGTGACAAAATAATTAAGAACATTATCTGATTAGGTCTGGATTTTCAGTTCCATGTAAAAAGGAAATTTTTTGAACGATACTGTGTAGTAGTTGGATGCAAAACACTGAATTAGTTCACATTCATGCTGGGATAGGAGGATACCATGTCTTCAGTGCAATGTATGTCACAGTAAATTCCAGCAGAGTGTTTAGATGTTTTATAGTCATTTTAATGTAGTCATCCCTCTGAGCTTTAAGTCTGAAATACAGGGTAAGGAACTACTTAAAATTCCTTCTCAGTATATCAGTGAAATATATATATATATACATATACATATATATATATAACTATATATATTATTGATACCTGTTCCCTCTCCCTATGTCCCTTGCCCCCTCCCCCCTCCCATCCCAACCCCACCACTCCATAGGGAATGTGATGGCTTTCAGGAGGGATCATCAAATCTGTCAATCATTTGGAGTAGGTTCTAGACATTCCTTTTTGCCTCTAGGAGTCAAACTTTTTTTTATCATGGACCTAGTATTCAACTTGGGAGGAAGCAACTCACAGACATTTAGTAAATGTGATGTTAAATGTTTACCTGAGAGGAGACACAAAGGTCCACTCTCGTGTCAGTGGTCTTGGAATCAGTCACCTGTCTACTCATGACATCAAATGTGCAGACCAATCTTCCTACTTCCTGTTTGTGTGTCTCTCTGTCTGTTTCTATATACTTTTATGTTTCTCTTTGTCTCACTACTTCATGAAACACATTACAAATCAAGGTTCCTGAATGAAACTATTGAATTGGGTAGATCAGTTTTTCATAACACATCATGAAAAGCAGTAGCATGCATCCAGGCATGATGGTTATGTTAACTGAAGCAACAAAAAGTCAGAGAACCCTAAGTGAGGACAGGATGTGGAGAGCAGGGCAGGGTTGAACAATAGGAAATGTTTGCATTGTGTTGAAGGTCACTGTGGAGAACAAGGAATTGTGGGCTTTCCTCCATGCATTGGTGATGTAATTCATCAGGGAAGGGAAGAGAAGAGCATTAAACAACCTGCTCATAAAGAACACATATCCTGTCTCTTATTTTGTTGTGCATACCTTGTACTGTGAATTGCAGTTGTGATAACAGGATTTAACATTGGGGTTATAGCAATTCTGTGCAAGCTCTGGTGGACACACCTCAGGATGTGTGCTGTGTCCCCCTTGTTCATGTTCCTCTGAGGTTTAGAAGAGAATTTTTCAGAAATTATGCTCACTGTGTCATATCTTGGTTTTGTCTGAGTTTTCATTGTGATTATAAAATCTTGGGAAACAAGATCACAGGAATAATTTAACATTTCCACACCATCATGGAATTTTTTTTTCATGCATAGTCTGTGCCTGAATTTTGTGCTCTCGTGCTTCTGTGTTTTCCTCCTCCATGAAATTCTAAAATGGAAATCAGCAGGAAAAGTCATCTACAAAGGGAACGCCTTTAGGATAGAGTGGCACACATTTGTAATTATCTTCCATTTGATCAGTAAAATCTTGTAATCAAGTGCTTGCTCTGTCAATTGTTTACTTATGTCTTGTAGACACATGGACACTCATTTAATGCCTCAGGTTAGAATACGGTACACAACTGTGTATTTATGTGGTGGTTAGAATTTTGTCAACATAGCACATGCTATGAACATCTGTTTACTGCAAATCTCAGTTGGAAAAATTGTCTCCATCATAACAGCCTCTAGCCAAGATTTCAGTAGCATTTTTGCAACGTGCGAATGGTACAATTTTATTTACACATCTTTTTTTATATTTTACTTTATTTTTTAAATTTTATTTTACATTCAAACCAAATTTCTCCCTTCTACTCCTTTTTCTTCCTCCATTACCTACCCCACCCTGACCACACAGCATACACTCCTTCCAACTGGTAAGGGCTCAAATGGCGAGGCCACAAAGTCTGGCACAGTAAATTGTGACTGGTCCAAGCCCCTCTTCTCTGTGTTAAGGCTGAGCACAGCATCCCTTTGGAGAGAATGTGCTCCCACAAAGCTAGCTCATGTACCCGGAAAGATCCTGATACTACTGCCAGGTTGCCTTCAGCTAGTTTAAACTTCACAACTGGTTCCTACAAACAGACAGAAGCTATGTCTGTCTTATGGAGGTTCCACAACTGTCATTCTAGAGTTCATGGGTTTCCCCAAGCTTGGTTCAGCTGTCACTGCAGATTTCTCCATAATGACCTTGACTCCCTTGCTCATGTATTCACTCCTCTCTCTCTTCAACTGTATTCCTGGAGTTTGTCCCACCACCCAAATCAGGCTCATTCTGTAATCATATTGGTGACTACCACAACTATCATCATAGAACCTTTATCCGAAATTAATGAAACCAGACACAGGTATTCACAAATAAGCACCAAGTCGAAATCCTTTATATTTTTTAGGAAGATACTGGAGAATATTTCTTTTGAAAAAGGGAAAGCACATTCACTGCAGAAAAGGACATTTTATGAAGAATTAGATAGATACCCCCCCCACACACACACAGAGGGGGGGCAGAGAGGTTGAAACAGGGAAACAAAGAGATACAGGGAGAAAGAGAGTATTAACATTTTTTATATTATATTCAATATGTAATAAACACACATGCAACAACCAACAATTGGTATTTCAAGGATTACTACACACTCTACAGAGAGCTAATATCCCTAAGTGTGATATGAAGGGATAGGCAAGACGTAGAATTGTCCATCGATGTTTACCTCCGTGAAAAGGCTCTTGATTGGCCCAGATCTTTGTTTGATCTCTGCAGCCCCTGGGGCTCCTGACAACCACGATTGGAGATTTGTGTCTGAGCTCACAGAAGCATTCATTCACTGTGGTCTGTTGCAATAGTGCATGGCTGTGCCTCAGAATTGGGGTTATTCATTTGCAGGTACAAGGCATCCTTAGCATTTTCTCTGGAGATGGGGAATCGGCTCTCCACAGAGTCAGTGTAGGTGATGTAACTACTGCTACTACTAAATTATGCAAAGGACTCCAGCCCCTCCCCTGGAACTTAGCGGACCCAGGTCATGTAAGACCTAATGAAGGTTAATCCAGAGGCTCCACATGAGAGTTTCATAGACTTTACATGCTGCACTAAATGCCCTCCAGACTCCAGCAGCTGCAACCAGAGAATTCTGGTAAGAAAAGTGACATAGAAGGCATGTTTTCTTTATCACATGTCAATACAACATATCCATCTCATGTCCGCAAACAACCTTTTAAAATAATGACAAGGAAAACCAAATAATCTCCAGTTCCATGGCGTGTGGTGTTTTCAGTGCTCCTCTCAGAGTGGGAGGACCAGGGAATCCAGTACTGGGTCACTCTGCTAGAGCTGCAGGGTCAGGGCAGAGCTGGTTTCCATAGGCACAGAGAAGCCTTATTTACATTTCTTCCTGTTATAAGAAGCTCTGGAGTTGAAAGATGGTGGAAGGCATTGCCAGAGCAGATTTAAGACATCAAAGATGATAATGGAAGTCATAGAAATTGACACAGAGTTGTAGTTAGTTTCAATTATTTCACTTTACTATCATTTTTAAAGTTTATTTACATACTGACCACAGTTCCCCTCCCTTCTCTCCTTCTCTCCCCTCAACATTGATTCCCATCTATCCTCATCCCCATGCACTCCTCCATCTCCTTTCAGCAAGGGACCAGCCTCCCATGGTTAGCATGAAGTATAGAACATAAAGTTGAGGTAGAATTAAGCATCCCATGCACAAATGCTTATGCAAGGTAATCCAACATAGGGAACGGGTTTCAAAAAAGGCAGCTAAGTGCCAGGAATAAGTCCTGATCTCTCTGCTAGGAGTCTTACAAAAGCAGGCTTGTGTTTGCATTTTCCTACACTCAAGGTAATTCACGTTTGTGCACATGTGCACAGAAAATGTTTCTGTACACACTGTCATGTCTCCTTAATTTAAATGTGTATTTAAATTGTTTCACAAAGTTCATTTATGTATTGGAGCTCAGTGTTTTCACTGCCTGTGCTGCACAAGGCTTCACCCTGGTTTGGGCATTGGAGAGGGTCACTGCTTCCAAGTGATATTTGCTGGGCCCATTCTCTGTGAAGAGAACACTTGCAACTTTTCTTAATTTTTACTTTGGAGATAATGCTGTCCTTAAGCCATAGGAAGCTTGCAAGTGATTTATCTCATGTTGATCTCTCTTAATGTTGCAATATATTCCTATTTTCAGAAAATTTGCTTGTTTTGCAACATGAACATCTCTCTTTTGACTCCTTTCAATTCCCCACTCCACCATTATCATCTTCCTTCTTTCCCCCTGTCAACTGATGGAAATCATTACTGACTAGTTTCCTGCAAAGGCCACTGGACTGTATATCAAGGACGTCTAGCATTTAAAAAGTCAAACCACTAGACATTGTTGGAGCGTACAACTTGTGAAAGGTGATTTACCAGACTTTTGTGGGGGACCCCCATTTAGCAAAAACCACAGAGTTATTAAGTATGAATGATTGTGCTATTGTGAACAGCTGTGGGTCACTTTTCACAGCCCTTTGGGTACATATAATTGTGAATGGTCTAGAAGTTGATTCTGCTTAAGTTATATAATATTTATAAACAAAAATGATCCCAGTATATGTTTCACGATGCATAACGACTTGGGAGAATTCTCAGTTATGAGAACAGCCTTTTACACATTGCTATGTCCTCATAAAGAGGGGCAGGGTGTGGAAGTAGATGTTATAGATGAACAATGGACAGTGACTTGTGGATTCCGTGTTAGTAAGGGTGCTGAAGTGGGACAGCAGTATTGAGCATGCATCCCAAGCCTGTGGGACAGTTGTAGGATCCCATGAGTGGAAGGTGACAGCAACCATATTTTTAATGGTTTATGTATCCATTAAGACACATTTAATTAGCAGTTCTTGATTATTTGCTTAGTTTCTAGATCTTTGGAAAAGATGCTATATAAACATAGATTCTTTTCATCTTTAAGAAGCAGTCATTTTGTCCAGGAAGCCTGGTGAGAAACAATCCCTGAGCAGAGAATACAGATTAAACAGGAGTTTATGCTACCATTACAAAACACTATCTACATTTTCTAGAGTGAACATCTCATCAAAATAATCCAAAAAGCATGAAAATTATCAGAACATATTCCATAAATTTGGTAGCACAGTCAAATGAAGGAATATTGACAGAAACTTTAGGGAAGCAATAAATGTTTCACTGTCTTACAGTGTATTGGTTCATGGTTGTTTACTAACCTGGAAAGTCTAAGAGGTGTGTTAGTGAATAATGGTTATTGTTGCCCAGAGTACCTCAATGAATTACTTTGTAAATATCTGAGTGATGTAACTTCTGTCCCCTTGTTACTCAAGGGCAAGATACATACTGAAGACTGATAGGAGAAGGTCTGCAGGGATGTGAGATCTAGAAGTGCCATTCAGTGAGGGCATCTTTCTGAGATTCCACAACTCTGCCAATCTGAGAGGGACTCCAGCCCTGGGGACAGTTCGACACTGGCATGAGGAAATGAACACAGATGTGCAAAAATCTATTTAAATGAAAGTGCCATTTACCTACCCATACATGAGATTGTTATGTAACATTGTCGTTATTTTAATTATGAGTGTCCTGAACATTGTTTGCCAATGTCATAGACGAACTATTTTCACATAGGCAGAGAACAGGGGTCCCTTCATTCAATGCCAGACACATTGTTTTTAATTATTGCTTAGTTAATGGCAGTCATTCCATTGGTTACAAAACAATTCATCATTTAGAATTTCATTTAGATTTCCTTGGTGATTAGAGATGCTGGCTATTTGCGACTTTTTCTGCACATGTGCATTGGCCAAAATGAAAGATCCCAAAATTAGAGGACATAAGGCTGGAAGATGACTGTGTGATAAATCATTACCTCTCTCTTCCCGTTATCCTGATCAATGTGTTACCTTGTGGATTCACATCATAGTCATGTGATAAAAAAATGAGTTGTTCTTGGGAAGAAAAAAGATACTGCTTTCTTTTGGCATCTTGATTTTCTATAAATTATAATTAAAGGTATACAAAGAGAGGATTTCAAGGGCATTCTTCCTTATATTCATACTTCTTTTCTGTTTCATTGGGCAGCTCTTGACTGTACCATTTGTTCACCAATTTACACAAGTCCATATGGATATATGGATGGTCATTTTTACACAGTGTTAGAATTTCAATAAATGGTTGTATGTATTTTTGGCCAATAATGAAATCTTGGGAATTAGAAACCATAGATGTTATTTCTGGTATATTGCGGGTTCAACCGACTCCTATTTGAGTTTCTCTCTGCTAGTCCATTTTCACCAGCACCTATGTATGCTGATTGTCAACCTGACACTGGAAAACGTGACAGTTGAACCTTTGTGTTTAGCATTATGTGGATTTGTGCAAGTCACTGTCCTCTGTGCTGAGCTCAGGATCCTAAGATTCTACACAAATCTGTCTCCAAAGTTTTGTCACACACAGTTGGTGTCACTGATTGATATTCTAGAGAAACCTCAGCCTCAGATACACAACTGTCTTTTCCTTTCCTTTTAAAAGCATCCTCAAGGCAATGCATTAACAAGGAGGCTACAGAAAACACTGTTTCTCTATGATACTTCTCCAGCTCACATATGAGACACCAGGCTCTTCCTGTCAGAAGATATAGAGAGAACCACAGGAGGAACTCTGGAGCTTTTGTAGTCAGCAAAAGAACCAACTGTGAGAATCATGCAACTCGGTTGTCTATGTGAATGGCTGATGACAAATGGAAACATGATTGAGCTGACACCAGGTGATATGTGCACACTGGGGCTGAGCATTGATTTTTTCTGAGAGTGCATGTCACTTATTGAAAAAATCAATACTTGGGACTTTGAGATGAAGGTTAATTTTTAAAAGATACAAGTGTATAAATAGAAAAGGTTAAAAATGATAACCAAATATTTTATAGATCTTCTTAGTTTAGGAGGAGGAATTTATATGAATATTTCCCTTTCCTAGATAACTTTGTAAAGTAACAATATATCAGGAAAATTTTCTTTTTCTTTGTCATATGTAAGAAAAAAATGATAATTAAAGATCACTCAAAATTCCAAGCTCTTTTTTGGCTTACAGTCAAACAGTATTATAATGATGATTTCTTCAGAAGTGTCTCTATGCATATATACATAAGAATTTTATAAAATGTTGTGCCATTCTCTCTGATATACTTGCTCATAAAGCATAGTCCTGTGATTCCTACCATTTTATTCCTCTATAGCTAATTTTATTGTATTCTTGTTATTTTTTTCCACTAATCTTTTGTTTCCTTTGATGATTTCTTTTTTAAACACATTACCCATCTTCTATTCATTTATATTTTTTCCTATTTTACATACAGATACCAATTACCTCTTCCTCCCATCCTCCCAAGTCTTGCACAGATCCCTCTATCCCATACCCCATTCTATCACCAGAGATGGTGAGGACATCCACCAGGTATCATCAGACTCTGTCAAATCATTTGGGGTAGGGTCTATGCCCTCCACTGTGTCTCTAGGCTATGGGAGAATTTTTACATAGGCAATGGACTACTATAGTCTGCTCCTGCACTAGGGTTACATCCTAGAGACTTCCCAGTTCTCTAAACTAACACCCACGTTCAGGGGGATTTTGAGCAGGCCTATGCTGGTTCTCAAACTATCAGACTAGAGTGCACTAACTCCCCTTTGTTCAGGTCAGCTGTTGCTCTCGGTTTCTCCAACATGGTCTTAACCCCTTTGCTCATTACTTCTCCTGCTCTGAAATTTGATTCCAGGAGTTCTGCTTAGTGTTTAGCTGTGGGTGTCTGCTTCTGCTTCCATCACATACTGGATGATGGCTTCAGGATGGCATATAAAGTAGTCATTACAGCCAATACTGGACATGGGAGATCCTGTTGTATGTCATCGCCCCCTGCTGGACTTCAGTGTCTCTGCAAGGAGGTTTAAGTTCAGGCTCACACTGGAATCTCATCACTGTTTGACTGGCACAGTAATACATGGCTGTGTCCTTGGTTTGCAGTTTATTCAGTTTTAAAAACAAAACTTGGCCCATAGAGGTTTCCCTGATGATGCTGACTCGGGATTGCAGGGCTGAGTTGTAATTGTTGCATCCACAGTTCCATATTGCTCTCATCCATATCAGACCCTTTCCTGGAAGCTCGCGGACACAGTGTGCACCATAGCTGCTTAATGAGAAACCAGAGACAGGGCAGGTGAGAGGCATTGTCTGTGCGGGCTGTACCAGACCAGGTCCTGACTCCTTCATCTGCACTTGGGACAGAACACCTGGAGACAAACAATATCACCATCAGACATACGTACCATAATGACATGCCTGGTTCCATCTCCTGAATCCCTGTGCACGTATGGCTTGGTAAGTTCAACAGGCAGATGAGCAGCACAGGGACAGCCATGCTCTGCTGGAGGCTCCAGTGAGAAGGAGAGGGGGCTCAACTATGCCTGAATTTTCAGCCTAAGCCTGAGAATGTTTTTCATGGGACAGGATCCTGAGAGGATAAATTGGGGCTCAGCTAAGCTTTCCAGTCTTCTCACCATCTTGACTGTGATTTGCCTTGTACTTCTTATAGGGACTTGGTGTCAAAACTCAGCAACATTTTCCTGGTTCTATATGGATTTCCTGTGATAAAGAGGAAATAATATGAGTCACACAGTGGAGACTTGATATTGTAAAATATGAAAATATTTACACTATGTGATTCCATATTCAAACAGTGCAGGTATAACACAGTACCATGACTAAAATGCATTTGTACTGCTTCATAAATTCCAGAATTTGGTTTAGGGTGTAAATGGGCTTTTTAATGGTTAGAATTCCAGCTTAAGGAACGATTAAAATTTTTTCTCCTGGTACAAGTAGAATCAATCTTATCACTCATCTAGAATATGATGCATGAGGAAACAGTTCAAAACCATTATTACATGTGACATCAGGTGTTACCTGAGAGATAACCCAAGAGACTGATTGGGTTCTCAACTCATTTGCCTCAGCCTATTCACCTTCTCAGTTAGAATCACCATTCCCGAGGGACTAGATTTACTATCACTTGATTTGTGACAGTTTGCGGTTCTCTCTTTACTTTTATGTCAGTCACTTTAAATTGTCATACAGAAATAACAAAACAAAACCAAACAAATCAGGTTCCCATATGTTTTTTGCATTGGTAAATAATGGGTAGTACAGCTGTTTATTAAACTTTATAAAATACAGCCCTATGTAACTAGGTTTGAGAGTTATGTTGTCTAAAGTAAAAATCAAGCCAATGAATGTGAATTCTTGGCAGGAGGCAGGGAAGAGGGCAGACAGGAGCTTAGGAAACCCTGGGCAGTGAGGTGTAGTTCCCTATGGAAAACAGGTGTTTCCTCCATGCCTTGGCAAAGTAAACTTCAGGCAAGTCAAAGGCAGATATGGAACCACTCTGGTGAAAAATAAGAAGAAATCACACAATTTTCAGTCTCCAGCATCAGCTTGTGTGGACCCCAGTTCCCAGTTACCCAGTCATTCACTAGTCCAGGGTTGTCTGAGAAGCTGTTGCAGGCATGCTCTTAAAGGCCCAGCTCACTCTTAGGAGCATTGTCCTCACATGTGTGGATGGACCCGATGCAGGCAGTGCAGGACAGATGAGGTAGAATCTCTGTGTGGAAGCAGATGGGGCTGCTGCTTGTGTCTTACAGATCTCTGCCTAATGGCTGAAGGTATGAGTACACAGCACTATCCATGCCATTTCTTCAGATATCACAGGACGCAATAGTTTTGCATCCACATGTGTGCCATGGCAATCTGACAGACCTAGATCAGTTTCCAGGTGCTGTCATGCTTTCGCTTAACAAACATCGTCATCTGGCCTCCAGTGCCCACGACTCTTTCTTAATGGCACTATACATGTGATCCCAGAATGCCACTAAGTACAGTACAATGCTCTGTTTTGGTGCCTTTATGACACACAGTTTGATCCCCAGCATCTGCTTGAAAAGGAGATTTTCCCCCCATTATCTCTGTCTAATGGGAATGGTTTCTCTATGCTCACAGATTGCTGCAGCTGCTTAAAGAAATAAACACTCTGAGACTTAATACAAGTTACAATCATTTAGCCAATGGCTCAGGCTTCTTACTGTCTTTCTCTCATTCATTCACCCATTTCTATTTAGCTGTGTGTCTCATGTGTTTTTGGGTTACCTACGTTCGGCCTCCCCAGGGACTTCATAATTATCTGTCCCTAGCTGCTACTTCTCTCTGCCCCTTAGTTCATAATTCCTGCATAACTAAATGCTGCCTGTTCAACAGTGTAATGAGCTTCATTCATCCCCCATTGAGAGAAACATATATTCACAGCATACAAAAGGACATCCCCCATCACATGTGAGCTTTACAAGAAGAAACACAGCTCAGAATTAGCTACATGTCTTTCAAAACACGTTTCTGGGACACTCTGCAAATAATTCCCAAAGAAGCCTGGAAGACAGTAAATGAATTAATATATTAAAAGTAATTTCATTATGCCAATTAAATTCTGATGGAACTGTATAACATGACAAATAAACAGAAAAGAAACAAAGAAAATACTCATTACCCATGAGTCAGTTAGGAGCAGTTTGTGCTAACTGATGCTCAGTGAGTGCCACTCGCTACATTAGCCTCATGTCTCAGTGCTGCAGCCTTATCAGCACTACACTGGGTGAGGGATAGTTTTGTTGTCCATGGTCTGTGTGAGGATGAGACAGAGACTGAAGGTCATCAAGGGTCATGGGTCACTGACCCTGCCTGATTCCCTTGTTTTATTGAACTTGAACCCACACAAGTGCTCTATCCAGGGAATCTTACTGAGTCTCTGTCCTGAGTCTGGGGCTCCACAATCTCAAGGGTCCGTTTTTTCTTCTGCATCTGATCCTGGTCCCCATACAGAATCATCTGCCTTGTGTAGCCCTCTGCCTGCTGTTCAGGTCAGAGTACATCATACATAAAATATGTATAATGGGGCTGTGGAGATAGATGTGTGGTTCATGTTCCAACCACACAAGCATAAGAACCTGTGTTTAATCCTCAGTAACTATAAAAATTACAGAGGTGTGATGGCAATCCAGTCAGCCCACCTCTGAGAAGTAGATCATGGTGATGTCAGGCACCACTGGGCACCTAGTGTAGGCAGCTGGTGAGATCCAGGCCCAGTGATTGAACTTATCTCAAAAACATGGCTCACGTTAATAGTCACTTCATGTCAACATGTACATAAAGACACAAACAGATACACACACACACACACACACACACACACACACACACACAAAAAGAGAAAGAGAGAGAGAGATGAAGAGAAGCAAAGTCAAAGATAAAGAGATAAATGTTATAACAAATAAACAGACACACATCTCTACAGAAAACAGAAGTTTGAATAAACATTTAGACACTTTAAAGATTACTACACACCACACCTGTAGAGGGGAATCCCTGAGTGTTATATAGAGAGGTAGCCCAGACCCAGAGGTTTCCAGCACTGTATCCTGCTCTAAACAGGCTCTTCTGTGACCCACAGCTCTGTGTGCTTCCCGTGCCACCTGCTGGTCCTGAGCGCCTTGCAGGAAGGTTTGTGTATGAGCTCACAGGAACAGTCACTCACTGTGTATCTTGCACAGTAATATGTGGCTGTGTCCTCAGACTTGAGATTGTCCATTTGCAGATACAGGGTGTTCTTGGCATTTTCTCTGGAGATGGTGAACCGGCCATTCACATTGTTGGCATACTTGATGTCACTACTACCACCGTTAATGTATGCGATCCACTCCAGCCCCTTCCCTGGAGCCTGGCGGACCCAGCTCATGTAGTAACTACTGAACGTGAATCCAGAGGCTGCACAGGAGAGTTTCAGGGACTTTCCAGGCTGCACTAAGCCTCCTCCAGACTCCACCAACTGCACCTCACACAGGACATCTGCACACACAGAGAATGCTATTTAGAATCTGTCACAGAATCCAAATTTTCCTTTATCTCAATTCTACACAGAAACCCAGAATCTCATTTCGACAAATTACCTTTTGAAATTACAATGAGGAAAAGCCAAATGAGCCCCAAGTCCATGGTGAGTTATCTGTGCCCTGTGCTGATCAGAGAATGAGAGGACCTGGTAAATCAGGACTGGGCTCCTCTGCCAGAGCTGCAGGGTCAGGGCAGGGCTGGTTTTCATGGGCATAGGGAAGCCTTATTTGCATGTGGTTCTGCTGGCTCTGAATTGGGCAATGCTCAGAGAAGATATAAGCCATCAAAGACAATAGTATCAGTTACAAAGACTGAAAGACTGTGGCAGTTCCAGATCACCTTTTCCTGGTTAAAAATGGTAATATTTAATTTGGTTTTCTTTGTACCCGTGAACAGAATTGCTGTGTTTATACACAGGCTTGTGTTCTCACTGTAAATGTGAATCACAATGGCTCCACACACTTTTGTTTCTACACAAGATCTCTGTCTATCCCACTCTCTGCAGTGTACCTGAGAAGTCCATAATGAGGTTCTTATACAGGGCCAGACCTGACTACAGTGTTTGTTGTAATTCCTTCTCTGTGATGAGAACAGGGGTTATCATAACATATTCTATGTGATGAGAACATGTGTGGTCCTATTCTCTTCACTGTGATGAGAACAGGGGTTGTCACATTTCCTTCTCTGCGATGAGAACACTCGAGACTTTCTTGAAGTTTATTCATTGTTGAGAGAGCTGTTGCTCAAGACTTAGGAGGTTGCAAATGTGACGTTCCCTGAAACTCTCTGTCTGCCACTCAGTGTTTGCTATGCAGACAAATGCCTGTTTGTAGCAAACTTGTTTTTTTGTGTACTGACTTTTTTCTTGAGGTTTCTTAAACTTCTTTCCACCATTTCTTCACCTTTCCACCTGGCAAAAATACCTGTCTTTATGTTGTGTTAGACTAGTTTTAAATTTCCAAAATTTATACAATTAGGATACCTAAGGTGTTTCCTTAATTTTATGATGACTAGAACTTTGCATTACATTATTAAAGGATTGCAGAGATATAATACCTTAAGCATATACATCCTATGAAAAACAACCATAACTTTGTATCAATATACAAAAATCTACACCAATGTAAATTTTTGAGACTAGTAGTTGTTTTTTACTTCAAAACTAGACCCCACATTCCACACTTTAATTCAATCATTTCTATTCTATATCTAGTCATTTTTCTCTATAGAATGAGACCACTGATTTATTTGTCTTTGTTAAACTTTTTTTCTGACAATGACCTAGAACACCTTGTAACAAAACCTAAGTGGTGTCAAACAATACTAAATCAAGGATAGACCAAAAACCACCAACCCACTTGAAATTGTGGATGTTGTGTTCTCTAGACAACTTCCTGTTGTGTATGGGTGTAGTCAACCCTGTAGGACACAGATAAAACTAGGAAAGTAGTCAAGTCCTGTGGGAACTAGCTATTTTATTTTTGTTTAGTCTCTTGTGATGGGACAGTGTAGAACTCATCTGAAATTTTGGTTGGAGAGCCTGTGCGGCTGGATCCTCCCAAATAGCAACTCTGAAATTGTTGTTTTAGGAAAAAGTTTTAGAAAACTTCAACAGGGGCACCATGAGAGGCTGGGTCATCTGGAATCTTTATCTTCATTTGGGTCTGGTTGTTCTTTCTAAAAAAATCCCCACTGTTGTTGGTTCATCTGCGTGAACACAAGTATGGAATGTGTAGAGTGCATAAGTCAAATAAAGATGATTATTTGTTCTATAAAGCCAACAGATAAAAGACAACTGTTGGCTTTATAAATCCACTTGGACTATATAACAAAGTCTTTATCCATGCCATATGAATGGATGACATGTAATAAGAAGTCATGAGGACTTGGTCAAGATTTATTAGGTCTCATCTAGTCATCAAAACTGTTCCCATGTATAGGGATCAGAATATATGTCAATTGTCTTGTGTGGTTTTTTTTGTAATTATTCATATCTGTAGTTAATATTTTCAGAATGTTCCCCCAATCAAGTCTGATCTTCATTAATTTTTAAGAGAACCAGATCATTTTGTTCCCAGTAGAAACAAAGGCAAAACTTCTCCCTTAATGCAACATATTTTTCTGACTTCCACTCTTAATTAATACATATTTAAAAGTATGAAGGATGGCTTACCTTGTCAGTTTCTCTAATCTAATGTCTCTCAGCGGCTATTGATTTTTTCCATTAGCATTAAAAAATTCAAAGTCAGCAAAGCACAATAAAAAATATAGGCCCCTTGTGTAATTTCCATCTTTGTGTGGCTCATTCTTTTTATATTAATTTTTCCTCTTTAAAAGACCTTGCTTATTGTTTTTAAACTATTTGTTTTTCTATGACTGTATGTACACATATTTACTGAATCTGTTCAAATGTTTCCTTGGACCGTGTTGTTTTACTCATGTCTGAAACCTTCTCTGACCATGCAAGCCATGTCTTAAACATGCTGTGAGGTGTTGTGCATGGCACTGGCTGGATCAAGCCTCCAGGATGCAGCAGCTAATGCATCTCTTACAAGGCATGCCTGATATTTTGTTGGGCTAGGACCTTTATCTGGCTCCATGTTGGAATGTTTGAATAGTTTTTATGCTTTCTCAGTTTGGATGTGGAAATATGTGCATCCATGTTGGATTCCATAAGTAAATGAAATTTTTATTGGATTGCTAGATACATATGATGATGTGGAAATGTATAATTAATTATGAAATCTTGGCCTTTTAGCCTAAGATTGTTTCCAACTAGCTCTATAACTTATAGTAACACATAGTTTATTAATCTGAATTCATCCATGTGGCTATACACTCTATCACATTTGTGTCTGCCTCGATTATACTCTTCTTCTCTTTGTGCAAATGTCCAGCCTGAGTGTGTCTTCTGCCTCACTGTTGGATGTTTTCATTACATCAATCACAGACATACATCTTCACACATTGTACAATTATTACAAAATATAGGGGAGGCAAGACAGGTGGAGGATGGCAATGCTTTTGATTTTCCTTTTCATGTATCTGTTAAAAACACAAGTAACACTTAGAGAGTATCTGCTGAGTTTCAAGACAGTGGTATATTAAGTTGCTATGTAAAACAGACTCCCCACCCTTGAAGACACAGACAGTGTGAAAACAAATTTTAATTGCTATGAAAAATATGGAGAGCAGGAGAGTCTACTGACATTAGAAAATTTAGCAAACATGTTTCCAAGGGAAAAAGACAAGAAGAACTCATTCACAAAGCATAATACAGTCAGGGTGTATGCACCAGAGTGGCTAATATAACCATGTATGTGAATATTGACAGAAAATTCAGGGAATTTTTTTATGTCTTACAGTGTAGTGATTTCATGGATATTTATTGACATGAAATCTCAACAAGACACATGTTAGTAAGCTGATATTACTCTGTCCACAGTACCTCCGTATATCACTGTTTAAATAATATAACTAATGTAAATTTTGTCACTTAGTACTCAATGACCAATATCAAGCTGATGATGCATAGAAGAAGGTTCCCAATGATGGAAAAGCTAAAAGCTCCATTCATTGAGGGTGTCCCACTGAGGCTTCACAGACCTCAGCCCTTGAAATAGAGGATCTAGCCGTGAGACCAAGTGCAGCTGTGGGTTGAGAAATTTAACAAGGGAATTAATAAACCAATTTTAAAAGGAAATACACTTTCTTTGTCTACTCATCCATCCATGAGCTGTCTGTCCTGACTGAATCGGATTTCCTGCAAGAACAGTATGCTTTCTGAAACACTGAGAAGTTTTCCTGTGGCTGGATGGGGAGTCACAACCTTCCTTCTCATGTTTGCTGCAGATCTGTTCACAGCAGCCTGAGTGTTGCATAGAACTGCATGAAACTGAAGAACATTTTATGAGTGAAAACCAGTAACCAAGAGAACAAAAGGATATCTTATCAAGCATAACCTGAGAATACTTTGTTTATGTTAAATAACATCAAGGGAAGATTGTCCATGGTTTAAGCTCTGTAGACTGGGAAGGCTACACAGTTACAATGTAAACACTATTTTCCATCATTTCTGTCTCCCCATACTCATCCCCATATTTAGGTGCCATATGTCAGAAGCTGTACTTATGTGCCTGCAATGAGAACCAGCCGAGTGGCCCCAAGTTCATAACAGAGTGGCAGTGTGTTGGTGTGGGAAATGCTAGCTATATACGAGAAAGCAAAGACAGAGACACAGAATAAAATCAGGAGGGCAGATTCAATTAATACTGAATCACCCTGAGTTTATTTTTCATCAGTCTGATATACCTAAACCAAAAAATAGAACATGATATCATGTATACAGCACAATAAACTTTTCTTCCTCACTTATTCTAAGGGTTCAGTAACCACACCTTACATTCTACTTCTTGTTCCCTAGCCTTGACGTTCAGGAGTAGTCATTCCTAGATTAAGGTCTGTTGTTATTTGCAATAATACAGCCAAACAACCTTCTGTAGCCACACCTTTTATCTTTACGTCTTATGAATTGCTGTTACAGTTTCGAACTCTCTGTCCTTGTGCCAAGAAGGAGTGAAGCCATATTTATGGGCACCAACATATTCCCTCTTCTTAATCTAATTAAAAATGCCTGTGCTTCTGCTATAGTACAGATGGCTATGTCTGTCTTAGATTGAATTCTTCAACCTTCCAGCTTTACCCATCTTTGGAACATGTATTCCATCATTAGAGACCTGTCTTAGGTTGCTTGGTGACAAAAAGACCTTACCCATACCTGGCTACCAGCTTATGTAATAAAAACATTAGTGGATAGTTCATAGCTCAATATCACACACCTGTGACCCAACTTTTTATGGAGTTTTACAAGCAAGGTAGTTGATGCATATGCTTTTGTCATTACAGCATTTCCTGCCAAAGGGAAGGATGAATCAACATAAAATGGTCTTTTAAAATGGGTATGGCATGTCCTGTGTGGCTTCAGTTATATCAAAAATCTAAATCTGTCTATTGAATTACATTATCTAATGATTTGTAAGCATCATGTCTAATTCCTAACAGAGTAAGCTCTGACTTTTTCACCCATAAACTCTCAGCTAGTATAGCAAAGGTTGTAAACATTAATGATATAAGTATGATTATTAATAGTTGAGACAAAATTGACTAAATTCCAATTCTCATAATTTCAATTCAATTAAAAGAATATAATGTTCAATATAATTCAATATAATGTTTTCATGGTGAATAAAGTATGAATAACTACACAATTCTGAAGCATTTATTTTTCCTTCCCTAAAGTTAAATACACTGCCACTGGTAATTTAAAAAGATAATTTTAAGAAACAACAGTCGTTGAGTAGTACATATTAACTGTAGTGCTATTTCCCGTTGCCTGAGTGTTGTGTTTTTCTTGTTTGTGTAGTCCTGGTTGTTGAGAATATCTTTTACACATTATGTTCAATGTGTCTCATCTTGGGTTTGCCTGTTTTTTTCATTGTTCTTACAGTGTCTTACAAAAGCTCAAGAATAACTGCATGTTATTTCTAACATTGGAGAATTGGTATACGATCTTTTACTCCATAATATTCACAATCATTAACCTAGCATGGCCGTTGTTTCCTCTGTAAACCCTACTTAAGATCACAACCATAATGTCGAATATTTCAGCCCTTCTATCTTCTTACTTAGGAGCTGTTGGATATAGACAGAGTAAGTGTAACTAGACAGCGGTTATCAGATTCATGAACTCGTCATGGATGTGTTTTTCTTTGTAATCTATACCAAGTCCACAAAACTAGTATAAAATATTCCAGACATTTCCTCCTACTTATGAGTTCTTAAAGTAAATGATTCCTGGAGAGTAAGAAACCCTTTTTGAGGCTGTGGTCTGTTATGAGTGTTTTTTCCCCTGCTGGTCTGATCCCATCATCTTGCCAGCCCCAATTAATAAACAGAGAGGCTGGTATTAGATATAATTATCTTGCTCAGTTATAATTTCTTATTGGCTAGATCTGTCTTAAATACTAATACATTTCTATTAACATTAGTATTTCCATGTGGTCTCATCTTACCAGACATAGGGGCCAGCATTCTATGCTCTCCAGACTCTCCATGCTGACAATTCACCCTACTTCTTCCTCTCTCCTCCTCATCTTCTATATTGCTTTCATATTTGCAAACAGTGCATTATTAATTAACCAATATGAGAAACATATATTCAGAATGACATCTCCCACCATCTCCTCTTTTCTGTCTAAATAAAAATAAGGGTTTTAACCTTAGCATAGCAAAATATATCACATAAGTTATCAAACAAGGATCACAATTAACAATATTGATCCATTACCAATTAGTAAGATTTAAAGAACACATTTTATCAGTTATCGTATCTTTGTTTGTCTAAAGTCTTATATGTAACTTCTCTTTTACCCTAACAAGAAAAACTAAAACCATAACCATCTGTCTTCAACTTTATCAAAGACCACAGAAGGATATTTTATAAACTCTAGACATGACAGAGACAAATCAATACCTGGTCAGGCAACTGAAGTTCATCTGACCTCTTTTATCTTCAGCCCAAAGGCTATAGTGTGTCTGGAAGACTCTTGAGCAAAGCAGGAAACTTTAACCTGTCCATCTTTACTGGCAGTTTGTCAGTATTTTTCTCTGTGTCTTGCAGATTTTCTGGCAGACTCTTTCATGAAGCAGGGACTCTATAGCAATGTCCATCTTGTATCAGTAGTCACTATCCTCTGGGTCCTGCATGTCCAGTTTATACAGCATAAATTCAAACAATCCATACAAAATCAGTATCTTGTCCAAATGGATAGTCTTGCCATATTGGAAGCAAATACCATAACGTGTTTCTTTAATGTCCATTTTCCTTTCTGACTCAGGTGTTGTTGCCAGGAGTAGTTTTTCCTCATTGTTTACAAAAAAAAAAAACCTAAACCATTTTAAATGCCATATTCTGTAGGTCTTTGAAAGGTTTCAAGAATGCTTATTTATCTCAAACACATCTCTGTATATCTATAATACCTAATTATCTTAACTCTAAGTTTTGACTATCATAGGTAACTATCTATAATCTGTACTAATTTGTACATTTTTAATGTGCTATAAAAATACAATACCTAAACAAGAGGAGAAATATTCATATCACAAATTCGACCTTTAATTTGTATCAATAAATGAAAATCCATTTTAAAACAAAGTATTCATATCTATACCATAATGCCCTTTTCACCTTTTAAGACATTGGTTGTGCAGTAACCATTTATAACAAACTCCACTTAAACCAAAACAAATATTTGTAAACAATATTTGGGAATTTAGGCATCATTCTTTCCAAATTGCTTCCTGCTGGTAGGGGGCTGTGTCATGGGGATATTAAGAAGGTGAAGAAATCCTGGCTGTAGTCTGCAAGGCTGGATTGTCCCAACTGTTTTGAATGTTGGATCACCTGGGACCCTGTTTCAGGGAGTCTGGCTTGATCAAATCACATTAGTCTGGAAGGAATCCACAGCTTTTTATTTTCTGTGGAAACAAAATTAGAAAACCTTACCCCAGGAACTTATCCTTGAACACACATTTTGTAGTCAAGGCATATTCAATTATATAAATTGAATTAATCCAGCAGCATCTGTTTTAACAGTTCCCACAAACGTTGGATCAGTGAATCCCTTTTCTACCTGTTCACAAAATCTCTGAGCAGTGGATCATCCCTTATGATGAAGTGCTTGTCTCCATGTAAATATGGGCATTGTTAACTGTCCTCAAAATGTCATGAAGTTCCTTAAGACGTATGTTGGGGAAGTTATGGGTGGTTTTAAACCATAAATATGTAGAGGAGTGATTATAGATAAATGTCCCTCTAGAATTTACAGTAGCTTAAAATGAAGAAAAATGGCAGTACCCAATGAATGCTGAAATGTTAAAAGTAGAACAATACTTACCAAACATACTTAAGGAAGATTCTACTAAATGTAATACAAATGGGAAGACAAGGTGACCCTCAGTAGCAGGAATGGTGATGTAGGTTTTTCCATACTGTATTTCAAGTGCTACACTAGAGTACTGATAGGAGATGTTATTCTGTAAATATGTTTCTCATACTGGTTAATTAATAAAGCACTGTTGGTCCAATGGGAAAGCAAGATAGGTGGGGCTAAGGAGGAAAGAGGAAGTAGTTAGGGTGGTCAGCATGTAAGGTGTGGAGAAAGCAAGACTCCAGCACTGTTCTGGCCGGTACAATGAGCCATGTGGAAATACTTAGATAAGTAGAAATGGGTTAATTATTAAGAAAGAGCTAGGCCATAAACAGTAATAGTATCTGGCCAACAGGATTGTATCAAATACAGAGTGTCTGAGTATTATTTGGGGTGGCGTGGTAGCAGGGCGGCGGGACCAGACTGGCTGCATTGTCGGTTGGGAAAACATGCTAGTAACAGAGTACCACAATAATGAATCAGCATGGTACCAGCACACTCACATACATGTGCGGAAGTTAGTAGAGACACAGAACAACAAATATGATATACGCTGACTTCGGAGGGGACAGCAGACAGAAACAGTTAGTAAGATCACTCCATGGTCTTTTATGGCTCTGGGAGGTGTCTGTCAGGTGAATATCAGGGAGCAGGGCATTTGTAATGAGATGAAACAGTAGATGAGGTTCAGGGAAACAGATGAGCTCATAGGTATGTTTAGAGTTACAGTAAGAGTTGTAAATATACCACTTAGATTTCCTGGCCATATGGGGAACTGAATGGTCACTGGCTGGTGAAAACACAACCTAAAAGACTCTAAGCAGAGGGGACTGATGAGAATAGACACAGAATATTCAGAAAGTGGCAGAAAGGGCTTTGGGAGATACCCTATGGGACACATGCAGATAGTTAAATGTGCAGTGTCATCCATCCATTTTATCGATGTCTGACTTAGTGGGACAGATAGAGGGACCTTGGTAGTCTGTGATGAAGACTTGAGACACCTGAATGAAATGAGACCAGGAAGAAAAACACAAGGTACTATTAAAGAATATCAATTAAAGATTTCTCAAAATTGCAGTATGCTATAGATATATATGTTTATCTATAGGAAAGTGAGTGTAAATATCTATATCTATATCTATAACTATGTCTATGTCTAAGTCTATGTCTTTGTCCTTGTTCATGTCTATGACTATAGCCATATCCATATCCATATCTATATGGAACATCTAAACCATAAGTTCATATGTGTGATATTAAGAACCATACAGATAGCTTAGACAATTTGTTAAAAAAAAATTGTTGTAGTGTGTGAATGAGTAGGAAGTTAAAAAGAACATGACCTTGGGAAGGGGGTTCTAGAGGTTTTCACTGGGCAGAAAAGAGCCCACAGGTGCCGGTGATACATATCTTGCTCTTGCAGCATAGTCCTCTACTTCCAAGGTGCTGCAGTAACCCCTATTGTTACAGAAGAGTCTCTGATGGTCATTGTTGCCATCTGGTGGTCCTGAATGTCCCTGCAGAGAGGTTTTTGTGCAGTCTCACACTAGAGTTCCCTAACTGTGGGTCTCTGGCACAGTAATACATGGCTGTGTCCTCAGTTTGCAGATTGTTCAGTTTTAAGAAAACTTGGCTCTTGGAGGTGTCCCTAGTGATGCTGATCCGGGATTTGAGACCTGAGTTATAATCGGTGCTTCCACCGCTCCATATTACTCCCATCCATTCCAGACCCTTTCCTGGAGGCTGGCGGACCCAGTGTACACCATAGCTGGTTACTGAGAACCCAGACACAGTGCAGGTGAGAGACAGGGTCTGTGAGGGCTGCACCAGGCCAGGTCCTGACTCCTTCAGCTGCACCTGCGACAGGACACCTGGGGACAAATTTCACCATCAGACATAAATCCCATAATGACATGTCTGACACCCTCTCCTCAAATCCTGCAACTTACAGCTTGGAAATGTCAGCAGGCAGAGGAGCAGCACCAGGACAGCCATGCTTTGCTTGAGGCCTCTGTGAGAAGAAGATGGGGCTGCTCAGCTTGGCCTGGCTTTCAGCCTGAGCCCGAGGCTGCTTTGCATTAGGGGAGGCACCTGAGAGGATATAAGGAGGCTCAGGGCAAGGTTACAATGTTTAATCCAGGTGTCTGACATTTGCATTGTGCTTATTAGTGTAAATGGAAATGTATACTCAGAAATAATTTTCCATTTCTGTCTGGGTTTCTAATCTCTGATGAACAAAAATCATTATGAATTAAATTGTGTAGACCTGACTAACAAAAATAGTCACTTTACATTGAATCCATATTAATGCATTGATGGTAGAACAGGGTTTCACATCATCAATGCATTTGTCTATCGCTGAAAATTCCAGAAGAGAATTCAAGATAGTTTGTGGCTGTTAGTGATAATAAATTATACTTAAGAAACAACTGAAAGTTTCTGGTTGCCAAGGGCCATGCGAACACACAGCAGTGACAACTGGTATTGAACAAGCTGAACCACCAGACCTATTCTCCTGATTGGAAAGCCCCATATGGCTCATGTGTAGAGTTATTGACTGTAAAAGACCCTTTACTCTTGACTGTAATGTGTTCCACTATATTTCTACTCTATAAATCTTTGTTTTTTTATCACTGTTTCTGTCTTAATCTCATGAAAATATTTCATCAACTGGGCAAAAATACAGGTTTAGATTATCAGGAAGATGATGCCTATGCTCTATCATTTTGAAAAATAGAATTATTACTAGGATATTTTACATTACTCAAACTGATATAGCATTTTCAGTAATAGAGGCAGCTGCTTTACATGAATAGCTATTTTAATCTTCAGAGCAGATCAAAGCAGGCTATTGCCATAGAGACAAATACTCATATATGAACTCATTTTCCCAGGTGTTTTTTTTTCATTTCAAGGCCAGAGTTTGAAATAAGAACTGTAGACATAACTCCCTACATCAATTGACCTCTCTGCAAGGGCTCAGTAATATTCCTAGGCTGAGCGGAACCCCATGACTTTTATTGCATTTTACTTTCGGTTGCACAGAGAAAATCTGTTCGGCTATCAGCAGAACAGATGGAGAGAGGCAGCCGTAGGGGCAGAGGTGTGGAGAGAAACGGCTGGATGGAGGATCTCTGTCAGAGGTGTTACATGTAGGAGAAGTGTGTTTGTTCTGACTGAGAGATGGAGATTGGGAGAAGAAAATGTAGAGTGCTGTAAGGGAGTGAATGGGGGAGTGAGTAAGAGTGAATAATGTTATAGAAGGATGTGTATATGAACACATAAATACACACACGTGTGCACATGCACTCACACAGGAACACACACACACATGAACAGAGGAACACACACACTCATACTCATAGACACAGAGAATTACAGTCGAACTTTCACAGAAAATCTCTTAGCCTAAAATACCCAAACAGCATTACAACCCCAACACAAACACACAAACACTCTCATGAACAAGAACTAACTCTTTTCTTTTAAGAATCATCTGGTTGGCTTGGACTTTCAGTTTAGGAGAATATGGTATTGATCTGTGAGACATTGCCTTGTCTCTGTCTCCCTAGTGAATGGATTAAAGGCATGTGCCTCCATGCCCAACCATCACATGCAGTGTTTTCAATAATTAATTAATATTAATGTAAAACTTTCAACAAAGTATTCTGATAATTACTTCCCTTCCCTCTTCTTTTCCCGGATCTTGCCTGTCTACCCAATTGCAGAGTTTCTTAACAAGCAGAATTTAAAGAATCATTTATAAAGACATATATTTGGTTGAACTCATGCCATTCACTTTCAAAATGATATTCAATTGTTTAAAAATCAAGAAGTGATGTTACATTTTTGTCTCTTAAAATTATTTTTAATACACTAAATGGCTTTTACAGAATATATTTATTTTATCAATGTGTTCAGTGTGTAGTGATAGTACCCACAGATGAGGAGATGGCTCGGAGGTAAGGTGGCTTTCTCCCAGTATGAGTATATCAGTGTGATCCTCAGAACTTAGCTCAGAAGACAGGTTTGATGGGTTTTCCTATAGTCCCTGCATGGCAAGATGGTTATGGGGCCTCTCTGAGACTTGTCATCCAAACATTCTGTCTGAACATGTGAACTGCAGGTTCAGTGTGAGAACCTGTCTCAAAATATAAGGCAGAGGACATCGAGGAAGACTCTCAGAATCTAAATGTAACCTCCAAATTCATGGGCAAAATACACTGTGCACACACAGTCTACAAAACTACCATTTTCATCTTTCAAACATTGTCATTTGTCTGCATTGGCTTCATGGTCTATGGTTATCAAGAATTGTGTCATGGATGGTGAGATCTTGGATGCACTGATTGTTATGGAACTCAAGAGCTGACTCTCTGTAGCCTTGTTCTAATCACATTCCCAATACTCTTCCTCCTCTGGGGTCAGGCCTGTCCAGAAATGAGACTGGCTCATTTAATTCTATGAAATTGAGAAATGATATTTTTCTATGCGATTAATTCCTACTTTATAAGTGGGTTTAGTTCTTGAGCTTAAGACATTACCCCTGTTCAGAAAACACCCTATCACAGAGGGAAATGACTAGCTTACCCTTTCAAAACATCACATTTTTTATCTACAGAAAAGAAATTATGATGACAGCATTAATTAAATACTAAAATAAACATCAGGCATTGCTAATACATCTTCCTTTATGTCTAACACTTATGGCTGATTCAGGAAAGGACCATTCAATGTAACATTGATCTCAGGAATGATGGGGTAGGTTGGATCAATCAAAGCAATCAAAGAAAAGAGAAGAAAGAGCTCAAGAAGAAGATCAGTGAAAACCACCTTCAGCTGCTGACTCCCCAATGAGTCTGGATTGCCTGACATTTTGAAGTCTAGTGTGAAGTTAAGACACAGCATATGCCAGAATATCACTATTCATGTTGAACACCACACAGCTGAATGAGAAAAATAATAGCAGGCTTTGCATTTGAGTAACACAATCTCTGCCACCCATTGAAATACTGAAGGCAGGAGCAGCTGAGTTGTGTCTTTAGCCACTGTTATTCTGAGAATCATTGTGATCTTATGAAGAAGACCTGGAATGTCTGTAGAGGCTTGCTCAGGGGAAGGGAGGTTCAGAACTGAGGTCAAAGCCTCAATCCTAGGCCCCCTGTGCAACAGACCCCACAATTGATCTCTGTAGTCCGAAGGTGCCTTGTGAGGTAACCTCTGTAATGCAAACTATTTATAAATTATCAGAAAATATGCCCCTCTAAAGCTAAGAGACCCCCAAACCTGTATACACAGATAGACATACAACAACTGAGAAATTCCTACACAAGACACACATAGAAGACCAACAGGTATGTGGGTATTGACATCCTATGGCATTTGAAAACATTCATTTTCCATACATATAATTCATTCTATTTAAAAACAAATTCCCATGCTCATATAAAAAGCATTGTGATTACATTGATTCATCCCACCACACTATCTCTCCATCCTCTCCCACCTATGATCCCTCTGGGTCCTCCTACACACATGTCTCACTCATATTTTCTCTCTTCCATTTTTCTCTCCTCCAGTGGTGTATTATTTATGATTTATTAAGTCTGACCTCAGATTAAGAAAAACTAGTCAGCAAAGAGGCATAGGAACCCGACACACAATGTTAATTCCAGCAGCCAGATGTTAGGAGGTGATGGCACACTTTTAATTCAAGGACTCAGCATTAAAAAGTAGATGAATCTTTGTGAGTCCAAGGCCAACCAGGTCTACATAAGAGTGAAAGGGTCTAAAAAAGAATTATAGCTCACAACTTTAATCCCAAATTTAGCAAATACATAAGACAGAAACAAGATCCCAGTAAGACTCATTTGGTTCTCCAGGAACACTGAAGAGAGGTTAAAGTCTGAGTCTGGGTGGGAGGTCATGAAGAAAGGAATAACCCTTTCAGTCTAAGGTAGGGGCAAGAAGCTTGTGGCCATATACTTTGCTTTACTGAACCTCAGCTTGAAGTCTGCAACCCAATATCAGTCTTGGGCCTTTTATTAATTGGTGTGGCACCTCCTTACCTGCACCCCACCTGGTTTCCGTTGTCTACTCACCCAGATGTGAGATAGATCAGTCATATCTCTTGTATGTGTATTTCTTAGAGACCAATACGGTGTTTGCTAATGTCTTAGAAGAAGCACACTCCATTTTACACAGCATGGCACCCCTATATCTCCATCTCTTCAACACTTGATTTCATTCATTCTTTGGGTAATTAGAACTCATGTCACTGCTTACAAGCATCTTCTCCTGTTGGCTTCAGTATACTTTTCTGTGGTAATTAGAGATGTTGGCTACATTCAGCCTCGTCTGTCCACATGAATTAGCCAAGACAATGGAGGTCAATCAGAGGATGGAGAGCAGGATAATGTCTGCCAGTGAGGACATCAACTCTCAAACCAGTGTTACCTGATCTATCTGTTCTGATTACTCAAACCAAAGAAAAGTGATATAAATGAGTTTTCTTTGAGAAGAAAAGAGAAACTTATCTCTCCTAAGAGAGAAATAGCATCCTAACATTTAACTTGGAATTATGATGTTTCAAACACAGTATTTTTTTTATTAAAATGAGAAATGTAGTTTTGAAATACTACCATTTAATTAAAGTCTTAAATATTCTACATACAAAACTTAGCCATTGGTTTAAATCACAGCATTGTATGAGAACTTATAAAAAATAAACTGTTTTAAAGTATGTGTTTATGTTCCTGTGTGGGTTGTGTAGTGATCACAGAGACAAAGATTTGTCTCAGGGTTCTTGGCCTCACATTGTTTCTGAGGTTCCCTGAGTTTAGGGCTTACAATCTCATGACCTTTAGTTCCTTCAGATTTTTGTTGTCCACGCGAGAATCACTTCTGCCCTGTGTGATGGTCTGCATTTTATTCAGGTCCAGGGCATCTTAATTTAAAAAGGTACCATAATAGGCCTTGAAAATGACATTCTTGCCACACAAGTACCCTTTCTTGTGTAGTGAACTCAGAGCTCAGATCCCTATAACTACAAAAGGAAATGAGTATTGATGGGAGATGTTATTCTGTATATATGTTTCTCATACTGGTTAATAAAGCACTGTGGCCAATCGAAAACTAGATAGGCGGGGCTAGGAGACTAGGAGGAGGAAAGAGGAGGTAGAAGGCGGAGTCAACATGTAGCCCAGGGAGGTAGGAAGACGCCAGCTGCGGCTCCCCGATAAGACAACCACGTGGAAATATTTAGATAAGTAGAAATGGGTTAATAATTAAGACAGAGCTAGCCCATAAACAGTAATGGTAACTGGCCGACAGGATTATATCAAATATAGAGTCTCCTGAGTGTTATTTGGGGCACATGTGGTTGCAGGACCATGGCGGCAGAACCAGCGGCAGCCGGCAGGGAAACCTGCTGTAACATAATGGTGTCAGAAGCGGGATTGAGAACTTTCGCTTAAAACTTAACAAAAGCTTAAAAAATAGTTTTTAGAAACAAGGGAACAGAGACTTCTTGGTAGCAGCATTTTCTTGATTGGATTTGTTTTGCTGTAGACAGAGATTTGTGCGGCTCCTTTAAGGGAAGTTTCCAAAATTAGCATAAGTGGCAAAAAGCCGCCTGGCTTTTAAAGAGCTCTGCTAACAATTCATTGGTGTGTAAAAGAGCTGCAATGAAGGTTTACACTGTGTTTTAAAAAATACGCTGGCTTGGGAGAGAAAAAGAAACAGGGTACAATGGTTTAAAAAAGAAAAAAGAAAGTAGAATGAATGGGTATAATGGGACATGCCATTAATCCCAGCACTGGGCAGACAGAGGCAAGCAGATCTCTGTGATTTCAAAGTAAACCTGGTATGGAGTGAATTCCAGGACAGATAAAAGTTACACAGGGAAACCCTGTCTCAAAATATGTAAAAAAAAAAAAGAAGTAGAATAAATAAAATAATAAAAAAGCCACGTAAAGATGGCAAACACAGAGATTTTGGATACTATACACGCTTCTGTTGTCTTTAAATTATTTGATTGCTGAGAAAATAACTACTGATAAAAGAAATGCTGCTGGATTAATTCAATTTATATATTTTAAAAATGCTTTGACTCAAAAATTTAAGCCTAAGGACAAGCTACTGGGGAAAAGGATTTCTATTTTTGTTTCCACAGAAAATGAAAAGCTATGGATTCTTACAGACTTATATGGTTTGATCAAGCCAGACCCCCTGAAACAGCTCCCCAGGTGATCCAACATTCAAAGCAGTTGAGACAAAGCCTTGCACACTACAGCCAGGATTTCTGGATCTTCTTTGGACCCCCATGACAGCGCCCTCTACCAGCAGGAAGTAGTTTGGAAAGAACGACGCCCAAATTCCCAAATATTGTTTATAAATGATTGTTTTCATTTAAATGGGCTTGGTTATAAACTGACTACAACCAAAAGCAATCTTTTTAAAGGGAAAAGGGGAATTATGGTATGGATATGAATACTTTGCTTTGGAATGGATTTTCTTTTATTGATACAATTTAAGGTCAATTTTGTGATATGTATATTTCTCCTCTTGTTTAGGTATTGTGTTTATATAGCTCATTTAGAAATGTAATGTATAATTTAATACAGATTAGAGAGTTACCTATGATGGTCAAGCTTGGAGTTAATTAGGATTTCTAGATATGCAGAGATGTATTTGAGATGAATAGGCATTCTTCAATCCTTTCAAAGACCTACAGAATATGGCATTTAAAATGGTTTAGGGATTTTCTTGACAGTGAGGCACAACTGCTCCTGTAACACCACCTGCATCAAAAGGAAGATGGACATTGAAGAAACTTGTTACGAAGTTTGCTTCTAGTATGGCAAGACTAGCCATTTGGGCAAGGTACTTCTCTTGTCTAGACTGTTTGACTTTATGTTGTAGAAACTGGACATGCAGGACCCACAAAAATGTGACTGCTGATGCAAGATGGACATTGCTACAGGGTTCCTGCTTCATGGAAAAGGCAGCCAGACATTCTGCAGGACACAGAGAAAAATGACTGACACATTGTCAATACAGGTGGACAGTTTAAAGTTTCCTGCCTTGTTGAGGAGTCTGGACACACACTATGGCCTATGGGCTGAAGATGGAACATTACAGAAGAACTTTTGGTGACTGACCAGGCAATGAGTTGTCTCTGTCATTTCTAGAGTTTATATATTATCCTTCTGTGGTCTTTGAAGGAGTTGAAGACAGATAGTTATAGTTATAGTCCCTTAGTTAGGATTAAAGATAAGTTACATATAGGACTTTAGACTCACAAAGATAGGATAGATGATATTTTCTTTAAGTCTTACAAAATGTTAATGGACTAAATATAGTTTACTGTGATTCTTATTTGATAACTATTGTATGTTATATTTTGCTATGTTAAAGTTAAACCCCTTCTTTTACTTTAGACAGAAAAGAGGAGATGATAGGAGATGTTATTCTGTATATATGTTTCTCATACTGGTTAATTAAAAATAGCACTGTGGCCAATCGAAAACTAGATAGGCGGGGCTAGGAGACTAGGAGGAGGAAAGAGGAGGTAGAAGGCGGAGTCGACATGTAGCCCAGGGAGGAAGGAAGACGCCAGCCGCGGCTCCCCGATAAGACAACCACGTGGAAATACTTAGATAAGTAGAAATGGGTTAATAATTAAGACAGAGCTAGCCCGTAAACAGTAATGGTAACTGGCCGACAGGATTATATCAAATATAGAGTCTCCTGAGTGTTATTTGGGGCACACGTGGTTGCAGGACCATGGCGGCAGAACCAGCGGCAGCCGGGCGGGGAAACCTGCTGTAACAGGG